>CAHIKZ030003358.1:3125000-3605000 GCA_903632075.3 Acanthosepion pharaonis | reverse complement strand
CACACACACACACATATATATATATATATATATATATATATATATATATATGTGTGTGTGTGTGTGTGTGTGTGTGTGTGTGTGTCTATATCTCTGAGATGAGGTATTATGATTACTTACATTATTTACATTATTCGAATTGTTATCCTCATCTTCATTGCCATATTCACAAAGTTTCGGCTGCTGTACGCTCCGGCCTTCTTCAGGTGACTGGAATTTCAAACCGAACCCTTTATTTAATCCACTGGGGTAGATTGTTCTAGTTCCACGTGCCATGCCTCTTCCGGATGTCTCAGGAAAGAGCATACAACGCATATGAAGATAAGTATAAGAGTCCGAATTATGTAAATCTTGTAAATAATATATATATATATATATATATATATATATATATATATATATATGTCCCGGAAAGGGATATATTTGAATGAAGTAGCTAAGTGGTTTTGGCTACTATAACCAAGTAGAATATGGTAGCAGTAATCGACTGGTACGCGTCGGAGTCGCAGGTAAGAAGTGTAGATCAATGGTGTAGTCCATTGGGCGTCGTTATAGACTTAACTCTCAGACAAAGGCTCTTTGACTCCCCTACACGTCTGTCGGTATTTATGACGGACACCAGCCAATCATATTCCAGTGTGGGGGAACACAGGTGTACGCATATTCCATTATATCAATATATATATATATAGATAGATAGATAGATAGATAGATAGATAGATAGATCCATCTAATATATATATTTCATATATATATATATATATATATATATATATATATATATTAGATGTATTTATACATTTTTATATCTCAAGAACGAAAGTATATAGATAGTGCTTTAATCCACAGTAAAATTACGTCCAGGGTCTTAAACATTTCACATTTCTATTATCACAATATGGAATATTTAATAACGAAAGTGAAAAAACGTAAACGAAACGTATCTAAATGAAATTGGCTATTAATCATGACTGTCAGTTTATGTACATATTTTTGAGGCGGTCGGAATTCGATATATATATATATATATATATATATAATAGCTCGCCACTCGTATTCGAGGTTACCCGTCTATTAGCCACGCTGGGATCACCACCCCTTCAGTCCGATATCATCCGGAAGTCTCCTTGGTGAGATTCTGACCCGGGTCTCATAGTCAGAAAGCGATTGTTCTAACCACTCGCCAACGTGCCCTACACACACACACACACACACACACACACACACACACACATATATATATATATATATATATATATATATATATATATATATATATATATATATGAAATGGACAAAGTCCGGCAATTATTTTAAAACATTTTTTATGTTTATACATTCTTTTTTATAGATACAAATATTTAAGTAAATGCTCTGTTTATAATAAACAGTATTAACAACAATTACCGTCGTGAATGTCCGAGAAATTGTCCTAATGTGTGACGTCATTTGTTTACATTTGGATACGTATCAACCAGATATGAATGTACGTGAGAAAATCATGGAAAATTGTAGTTTAAAAACAGTAAAACGACCTTGGTAACCGAACCGCTCCTCTGTTGCGAAATCGGTAAAAGCATGTCAGGGTATATGACGGTTCCTTGTAGGATACAGGTTCGATACCTATGACAATTTCTCGGACATTCACGCCGCTAAATGTTGTTAATACTGTTTATTATAAAGAGAGCATTTACTTAAATATTTGTATCTATAAAAAAAATGTATAAACATAAAATGTCTTAAAATATATATATATATATATATATATATATATATAGAGAGAGAGAGAGAGAGAGAGTGAGAGAGAGAGAGGAAGGGAAAGAGAGAGTTAGAGAGTGTGTATAGGGGCAGCAGATTATTATTCGAACATATATTGTTAAATATAACAGACAGCGAATGTCTATTATGTTGTATCATGAGCCTTTCCAAGCGTCGTATAATGGCTTTAGTTTCAAGAGAAAATAAAAACAAAAACTGTCCAATATTTGGGTATTTCTTTATTATATTGATTGTTGATCTAAGATTTCAGCCCTCATGATCCATCGGCAGAGTGCTTATATGGAGATAACAACAGAGAATTTCCCCGTCAAAAATGATATCCGGTTTTGTTGACATAGCATATGTTGACATATGCGACGATAACGGTTGTGGAATAGCAAATGCAGGTCGCAAATTCCTAATGCAGTTCTATAATGTCGTACATGACCACGTGAAAGAAATGTTATCAACAGAACCACGTGTTTAAATGCATTGTAATATGTTGTGGCTGGTTTGAAATGTAATTTTGTTGTGTGTGGGTTGCTTTGCATTAATATAGATGGCCTCCAATATCTTAAGGTTCTTTTTACTGTGTGTATGTGTGAGTATTGTTGTGTTATCAACTAATATCTGTCTAATATGATGTACATGGCTAAGTTTTTCTAAGAAATGTTGTTTAATAGAACTAAGATCAGAAAGGTAAGTCTATAGGAGAGCATGGTTGTAGTAAAACCAATATATGTTTTGGATTTATTATTAATATCAGGGATACAATCTCTGAACAGGCATGTAAATTGATACACTACATTGGTTTTTTGTACAGGATTTAGTTGTGTGGTTGTGGGGTTACTGGAGACTATGAGGTCAATTGTTTAAAATTCTCCCGGCCGATTTTTCGGCTAGGGTTTTTGACAAATATTGGATCGTTTTTTGGCCTATGGCTGAGATTCGATCAAGGCTTTGACTAGCTTGGACTGGCTCCGGCCTGGACCTGTTAGGACAAGTCATGACCAGCTTTGACTAGGCTCTGACCAGCTTGGACAAGCTATGACCAATTTTGACCAGTGGCCTTTGAGTGGAAACACTCGGGTCTCCCACGTTAAACGACCTTGTGTCACATCTCGATTTTGTGGGAATCAAGTAAATACCAATTGTTTAAAATTTTTATATAATATATGATGAGCTTAACTTGTTTATTATTGTTAATGGGTTTAACATTTCTACCTATTATGATTTTGAAAGTTATTTCACAATGTTTGTACTTATTATGCATTTGGTTACAATAGTATAAGTTAATAGTATCATGTTTATTTTGACATACAATAATATTATTAATATTATCAATTTTGTTAGTGGTATTATTAAGTTTATTGAAATACATTTTAATTTGTTGATCAATGACGGAATTAGGAAATCGATTATTAACAAGTGTTTGATGTTATATATTTCTTATAGAATATTGTTTTGGTATAAGATATCATTTGTGTTTGTTGGATTAAATCTTGTATAACAGCTAACTTATATTGTTGGGGGCTTTCACTATTATAAGAAGATACGAGTTAATGCTGATGGGTTTTCTATGTCGAGAAGTAGTAAATTTATATGTGCTGGAATCAATAAATGCATCAAGGAATGGAACTAGTTCTAGTGTAAATTTGAATACGGGAAAACTTTCAAAATTATTTTTAAGTGGTGTAATGTGATCAATATTTTTAGATAAAATGAAAATGTCATCTATGTATCTGTATATTGGTGTCATTAAGTATTTTATTTACTGTGTCATATAGTAAATAGAAAAAAGAGGGCCTAAAGGGGATCCCATCGCGATACCGTCTATTTGAGTATAAATATTGTCATGAAAAGGTTTGGTTTTTTTTTTAAGCATTTCACCCCAAGCAAGGCGGGAAGCCACTAGGACGCAAGGGGTTACAGAAAATTTAGAGCAAGATCAGATAGGAGTGATAGAAGAAAGGATGAGGGTAGTGGATAGATCAAGGCAACTGGAGATTTGAGTGGTACATGCGAATAATTTTTTTTTTAATAGCTAGTTTAATATTGATGGGTGAGAGAGAAATGTCATTGTATACATAACAGAAAATGATTTCAATCGCTTCATAAACGGGGAGATTAGTAAATAAATTTTGTACATCCAAAGATGCGATTATTTGGTTGTTTGGTTTTACAGAATGAAGAATTTGTACAAATTCGTTTGTAGAGTTAATAAAATATTTACTTGGGAGCTATCGAGTAATTAATTTGTTAATGGTTTTTGAAAGGTAATATACTGGCGTAGGTATTTGTGAAATGATAGGTCGGAGGGTATGATCTTTTTTCGTGGATTTTTACATTTCCGTAAAGGTAGACAGGTTAAAAATCACCTATAATCTTTTGAAGTTTATAGGATCCTATTTCAGCATTGTTATAATATATTAAATTAAGTAATAAGCTTATTGATATGGTGTTTAAGTTGGGAGGTGGTGTTATTGGTTAACGTTTTAAATTTATTGTGATCGTCCAAAATGGCCAGTAATATTGAGTGATACTCATATATGTTTAAAATAACGAAAGTATTAGTTTTATCATCTCGTTGGATAACAATACAGTTTTTATTTTTTAGTTGTTTAGCTGCTTTTATTGAAGTGTTTATAATTCCATTCGGATTTTTATGGTATTGGTGGTTAATAGATTTTGGCTTTAAGTAAATCTTTTAAACCTACCTGTGTAGAAACATGGTTATCTTGTTGCAATAGAAGTATTTGTTGGTATAAAGCTTCAATTTGCGTTTGTTTAAACATGAGATTAGGTTTCTGTGCGACGTGAAAATGTAGTCCAAGATTAAGGAATTCCATTTCATTTGGGGTGAGTTGATAATCCGATAGTTTAATGAAGCTGTTGTTGGTGTTTGGTAGAAGTATTTTTCCATTATATAATTTCTTCATCTTTTTTTTTTTGGATGACTTGTTTATGGGATTCATTTTCCTTTTGCGTTGTGTTATGTAATAAAGCCAATATTTCCTTGAATTTTTCAGTGGTGGTAGAAGATTGTAAGATTCCTTTAATACGTACAAATTCAGTGTTGAGCCATTGTAATTCTTGTATGGATGTGTTTATTTGTCGTTTAATGAGGTTCTCTAGAAATTTCTTGGTGTTGGGATCGTTTAATGCTACGGCATCGTGTGACTTGAATTTAGTGTATTGGAGCAGCAGATCATTATTCAAACATATGTTGTTTAATATAACAGACAAGGGAAATCTTAGATGAACGAACAATATAATAAATAAACATTCAAATGTTGGACAGTTTTTGTCTTTATTTTCTCTTGAAACTAAAGCCACTATACGACGCTTTGAACGGCTTATGATCAAACATAATACACATTCGTTGTCTGTTATATTCAGCAATATATGTTTGAACACACACAGACACACACACACGCACGCACACACACACACATATATATATATATATATATATATATATATTATGGAAAATAAAGCATAATATTTTTTTTTTAAATTCCACATTACAACCAAAAATGTTTGCAGTTTCTCTCTTCTTTTAATATACACACTTTTCTCTCGTTGGAACTACTATAAGCTCTTCTCCATATATATATATATATACACACATATATATATATATATATATATATATATATATATATATATATATATATATATATATATATATATATATATATATAGTTTCAATAAAGACTGCTGACAAGGTACTGCGATTAAATGTTCGCATAATTGAATGGAAGAAGGTCTAAAAAGATTCACAGGACATAAAAAGATAAGAACTAAACCCTCATCCCTCCCTCTTTCTCTGACCAGTCTTAATGTATTTATTATCGCTTAAACAAAGTGACTCTCTTTCAGCAGTCCAAGATGAGTTTGGATTACTACTACACACAAAAGACAATGGTTCAAAAAACTAAAGTAAGGAAAAATTAATTCCTTTAAAAAATATGTGGAAATAACCATTCTTCTCCTAATGAAAGTCACATGACCCAAAACGCGTGTAACAAAAAATATAGAAAATAAAATATTATATATAAAAAAAATCCACATTATGACCAAAAACGTTTGCGGCGTCTTCGCTCTTAAAGATATATATATATATACATACACTTTTCTGTCGTTCGAACAACTATAATCCCTTTATATATATATATATATATATATATATATATATATATATATACGTGTGTGCGTTCGAACACTCACAGAAACATACTCGCACACATTCACAAGTATATATACATATATATATATATAGAGAGAAACTTTAAATGTTGCTATATTTTCTAAGCGCGGCTTAGATGTGGCACAAGGCCGAAAGTATGGGGTACCCAGTGAGGATCGAATTCAGTAATCAATCCTAACTGATCTAACAAGACAAGATTTCTAACCATTATACCAAGTCGAGCTGCCCAAATGATTTTCTAACCGTAGCTTAGTTGAGGAACAAGGCTGAAAATGTTGGGTTATCAGTGAGGATCGAACTCATTATTCAGTCGTAATAGATCTAGCACGACAAGCTTGCTAACCATTGCACCACGTCAAGGTGCCCATGTTGATATATTTATAAGGGAAAAGTGGTGCACAGTATCGGAATGTAAGCGATGAATGGAGTAGATTCTTTCAATGAAGGTACTAGTTTCATTCACAAAATCAATAAACGAAATAGTTTATTCAATGAATGAACTCGTTTCATTCAAAAAAGGAAAGAATGAACTAGTTTTATTATTGAATGTACTAGTTTATTTCACAAAATCAATGAATGAACTAGTTTTTTTCATGAAATCAATGAACGAACACGTTTCAGAACAATATTATCTTTATAACTTTGTCATCATCGCAATGATATTATTTCCAGTTCATTGTTCAAAATGTCTGCCTTTGTACAAATGTTTGTCGGTCTCACAAATGCTCTGTAATTATAATTTTGAACTAGTGCCGGATGATTTTCGAAGCTTACGAAACTTGGCTAATTGTGTGGAACTTGGGAAATTCGCCAAAATATGGAAAAATATTGTCACATCATAAGAAGGACATGTCGATTATAATCTATACATTTTCTGAAATATCTGAATAATCTGGGAAGAATTCTTGCGAATCTCTTCATAAGTTTTCTCAAACTTTGGAAAGATTAAATGTGACTAATATCAATAGTGGGATCCTCGTAGAAAAACACCCCCTAAATCAGAAGGACGTGTTCCATAACTTTGTTGATTTCAAGAAAGCATTTCATCGTGTATGACATATCGGTCTTTGGCAAATCCTTAGAGAATTCAAAGTAGATAACGGAATCATCCAAGTCATCCAGACCCTATATAAAGATGCCACCAGCGCAGTTCTTTTGAGAGAAAAAATGGGTGAATTCTTCCGGACAACTGTCGGTGTGTGACAGGAATACGCACTTTCACCCACATTGTTCAACCTATTTCTAGAGAGAATCATGCAAGAGACCTTGAATGACTATGATTCTTCAATCTCTATCAGTGGCAGACCCGTCTGTAACTTACGTTTTCCAGATGACATTCACCTCATAACAGGTAATAACAGTAAGCTCCAGGACTTGACCAACAAACTTTGTGGAAGAGCATGGGCATATGGAATGGAGATCAACTCCAAGAAATTCATCATAATGGTGAATAGCATAAACAGTAACACCTGCGTCAACATTAACATGAACGGGAATTGACTAGAGGAAATGTCCAGTTTTAAATACTTAGGATCAATCTTGTCTAAAGATGGTACGTGCAACTCGGAAATCCGCACACGTATTGCCGCAGCCAAGGCAGCGATGACCAAATTGACAAGAATATGGAGGAGCAAAATCAGCTTTCAAACAAAGTACAGACTGTACAAATCGCTAGTAGTCTCAATTTTCCTATATGGATGTGAAACATGGACACTGTTGGCAGATACAGAGAGAAGGATCCAAGCGTTTGAGAACAAATGCATGAGAAAACTCCTTGGTATCTTTTATTGGAAACATAAAAACAATTTGTGTGGAAAAGGGTTGAAAGTTTTGTGGGCCACCAGGAACCTCTTCTTGCCACTGTCACACGGAGAAAAATGGCGTGGTTTGAACACATTACAAGGCATGACATCCTGTGCAAGATCATCATGCAAGGTAGACGTAGGAAAGGACACCAACGTAAAAACTGGTTGGACAATATCAAACAATGGACAGGTATGACTGTACCAGAATTGCTGATGGCTGCCGTTGATAGACCGTTGTGGAAAAGAGTTAGTGTGGATTCTGCATTCGGATCCGCCTTGCGATTACAAAAGTCAAGGGGATGATGATGATGATGATGATGATGATGATGATTAATATTGTGAAAAGCTTACGTGAATATATACACACATTCACGCACGCACACACATACACTTTTTATTATCTCTAGATTAAAATAGGAACAAGTTTAATCACGGAAATTTTCGCGATGAAACGATCAGAATTTAAAAATGAAACCAGTATAAAAAAAATATTTAGATATAAATTTGTACCTACCGAGTTTCGCGAAAGTCTCTAGCAGAACGGAAGATAAATTTCCATGTTTATATTTTTAAGGGTTGGCCTTCCAGAATTCTGTAAACAAAAGAAATCTTTCATTCCTGTATAATGTCAAGTAAATATCCCCACCACGCCAGGGTTAGAGTCAGTGCATTGATAATTTTTTTTATGGAAAGCTACGAGCCTACGTCAACTATCCGGCTCTCGAATGTTTGTTATCAAACTGTACACAATTCCTGATTCTTTTGTGGAGAGATCGTGTGCTGGTGTACACAAGTGTGTATATGTGTCTACGCGTCCGAAAGTGTGTGCCTCTATTTGTGTATGTGTATGTCTGCCTGTACGTGTGTTTTTGTGTATATATACTTAGATATTAACGAACAGATTGAAAGACTTCCGCACTCAGCGCACAATTATGCCGAAATTACCTGTGTTAAAAATCAGCACCTCAGGACACCATGGTGTAATTGTAGGCCAGCTATTCTCGTTATTTAATTACTACTAAAAGTTAAGTTTGATCCTCACTGGGTGCCCTATCGTTATCAACTTGTTAAAATAAAGCTATGCTTACTCAATTATATTATAATTCTGTTTGTCCCTACGTTAGTAAGTTAGCGTATATGTTACGCCCCGCCATTGCCGCAGATAAACAATGGACTATTCTTGTTTTATTTCGAGGATAGAGTAGTAATACTTGGCTAACCACTGGCCACTAAACGGACAAAAATATATATCAAAGAAACTTATTGATTTTAAAGAAAGAAAGAAAGAAAGGAAAACAAAAGAAAATAAAGAAAAAAAGAAAGAAAGAAAGAAAAAAGAAAGATAGAAAAAAGAAAGAAAAAGAAAGAAAAAGAAAGAAAAAGAAAGAAAAATGAAGAAAGAATAGAAAAGAAAGGAAGAAAAATAAAATAAAGACAGAAAGAACAAAAAAGGAAAGAAAAAAAAGGAAGAAAGAAAGAAAAAAGAAAAAGAAGGAAAAGAAGAAAAAGAAAAAAGAAGAAAAAACAAAGAAAAGAGGAAAAATAAAGAAATGAGAAAAAAGAAAGAAAAAAGAAAGAAAAAGAAAGAAAGAAAGAAAGAAAGAAAGAAAGAAAGAAAGAAAGAAAGAAAGAAAGAAAAAGATAGAAAAAAAAGAAAGAAATGAGAAAGAAATAAAGGAAATAAATAAAGGGAGAAAGAAAGAAAAATAATGACAGAAAGAAAAAAGTAAAGAAAAAGGGAGGAAGAAAGTAAGAAAGAAAAAAGAAAAATAAAGAAAAGGAAAAGAAAAAGAAAGAAAGAAAAAAGAAAGAACAAAAGAAAAAAGAAGGTAAGATGTTGTTATAAGGCTCTAATATGTTTAACGTCTGCTTTAGTGAAATGGAAAACCTTGTCAACTTTAAATCTTTTAAATGCAGACCTACATTCATATTTATGATTGCCATTGCGATATTTAGTTTTTTTAAGCTTAAATATCTAACGATTCTGTTGAAGATTCTCCTTCTAGACTTGATTAATTATTATGTGAAATATATATATATATATATATATATATATATATATATATATATATATATATATATATATATGCGTATGTATATTTGGGCAGCAATTTTCTTTCAAACATGCTTCATTGAATATGACAGCCAAGGAAAATTTGATGAATTTTTTATTTAGTTTTTCTAATATTATTAGATTTTTATATATGGTGGGAGTAAGGGAGTGTAAGAATATATATATGTAGAAAAATAAGAAAGAACACGTTAGGTAAATAATCCGGAGTTCTTTAGTATTTTTGTTTTTATTTTTAAAAAGCAGTGTTCCATACAGAAGTAGGGCTTAAATAATAATTATTTTTTAAAAAATATGATTCCTTCGCTACATAAGAGTTCTCATATATCAAAAACGAGAGACGAAAACCTCAATATAATTATTAAAATTAAATTGAATTCATTATCAAGCCCTGTTTCATCCTCAAGCGAAAATTTAGGAATAACCAATCTTGAAATTTACGCATCTTTATAAGCATGTTCATTCGCAAAATTAATTACTATGGAAACGGCTGGGGCGACCATTTTGGTAAGGGGCCTAAGAGATAATTTTTATCCACATATCAGTCACCTTCAGAAAGAGGTCAAGCCGAGGTAGGGTGGGGGTATCCATTTCAAAGCGAATGATGGCATTCATGTGCTCATATCTCTGGTCAGTCATAGCGAAAGATAGCTTTTGGCACCATAATATGTCGTTAAGTGCCTAATGAATTTTGTTTTATTTTATTTATTTATTTATTTATCCTTTTGTTTTTTGTTTTTTTTTTGTTTGTTTGTTTTTTCTAAAGGGCTGTTTCGCACTTAAACGCGTCGCACTGACCTACAATTTTTTTTTTTTTTTTTTTTTTTTTTTTGACGACTTCATAAAGGGTTTTTCTATCTTATGATTGGCTTAAGCTTTTAAACCTTTTATTAGACTATGAAATTTATTTTTTTTATGCTAATTATTTAATGCGAAAATTTGTTGATGTCAGCAGAAAACTGTTAACTCTATGTCTATGGTTTAATAAATTTTCATTATTTAATAATGTGTAGTTTTTTATGTAGGCATAAAGGGCATGGGTCATCCCAGGTTTTACAAGTTCTTGTTCTATTTATTATTTTCCATTTTACTTTTGGTGTTTTATTCATTTCTTATAAATGCCAAAAATATTTGGATAGAGATGTCTGATTTCTACTTCTAATATTATTGAAGGAGCTTCGTGTTGTCTCCATCTAATTTTAAATTCATTCTTCCTTGAACCAATGTATATCCTATCAGTGTTAGGACTCTCAATGGATGAGATAGTGCATTGGTATACTACGGATTTTATGAGGCATTTATTTTCCAACGGGCAGTCTTCAGGGTTTCTACAATCACATAATTTTTCATTATTTTTGTCTAATTTTATTTTAAGATTTTTATTAATACTGTTTTGGCATGCGTGTTTTTCCAGAATTTTATTATTATGTTTGTTTATGATTCTTTCTAGATCCTCAGTGCAACTGTAACTTAATTTTAAGGTGTTTTTATTAAAGATCTTGCTAAGTCTGCTATTAGTAGGAAAGTGTTTTTCAATTAAAGCCAGGAATTTATGTCCTAGCTTAATACTAACCATTTGGTTGAACGGAAGATACCAAATGATTTTCCTTTTCCTCTGGTTAGTGCTATTGTTTCTATAATTTATGTTATCGTTTTTGTATCCGCTATTTTTTAGGGCTGTATTATAAAAATTACTGTATTGTTGGAATATTTCCTTATTAGCGAACTTCATGCTGATTCTTTTCTCTATTGATGTGGGTATATGCTTAATTATAGACGGAGGGTGGTTTGACTTAGGGTGTACATACAAGGGATTAGTGTTAGGCTTTCTGTAAGGTAGGTAATGTTGTTCATTAAGTCTAGAGTTACGTCGAGGAAGTTTACCGTTTTTAATTTAGTATTGACTGTAGTTTTTAAGTTTAGTTTTCTGAATCCACTATATATTATCTTTCTAATTTTATCTATTTTAAAATTTACGGAGCTCCTCACTACCATGAGCACGTCATCTCTGTACAGCCCGATGTCCTTAATGTATAATTCACGGTGCGCGATTAGATTGTATAGTTTGAATGTCACCATGGTCGATTTGTCAGGAAGGAGACTTCCTTTGATGCTATCGAACTGGAGACTTTGGAAAATGCCGGTAAACCATATCACGTGCTGACCCAAGCCTTGTGAGTAGACGAAACCCTTGAGTGCCGTCGATAGCTGTGCTAGCACGAAGAAACAAGTCACCGTGACCGAGGAATTGAGCGTCCTGGCCTTGTTCAAATTGTTGATCACGCTAAATAACATACTCTTTCCCCAAAACTGTAACTAAGGTCTGCTCTGCATAATTGCAGCATAAACCACAGTTTGATTATGTTGAACAAATACAAATGTACCTGAGCAAGCGGGTATCATCGAATACCAGTGGTATATACTATATATATATATATATATATATATATATATATATATATATATATATATATATATATACGCCATGTAGATTTTTAAGTAATTTTTTTATGCTAGATTTTTATTTCACTTGCACTAGCAGCGATACTAGATCGCAGTGTCTTTAATATAACGATATATGAAATGATGAAAATAAAATGAAGATATTCTTCATAAAATCCATTATGTTGTTGGTCCTGACCTGGCATCTCGGTTTGAGTCAGTTTCTCACCGCCATAATATAACTTCCCTGTTCCCTTTCTATAAATACTTTCATAGTAATTGTTCTGATGAACTTTCCTATTTTCTTTTATGCTCATTGGCCATTTTTATTTCTGTCCCTATTTTTCTTTAGTTTAATTCCTCGTTCCCTGTCCCCCTCGTTAGGTGGTCAGTGATGTCAGTTCTTTGGTGTCTGCGGTGCACCTTTCGTTTTGGGTGTGATTTTCGTATTTGTTTTTCTATCTGATGAGTGTGTGTTTGAATGAGTTCTTGGCATAAATGAATGTTTTATATTAATAAAGTCCCGCATTGATTTCTTCAAGTTAACTGATGTTTCTGCCACAATTAAGATTGCGGAGAAGTTTTATTACTAACATTATTTTATTTAGTTTCATATAAATAGATTTTTCATTATATATTGTAAATACACATTGGGGCGAGTTCTTAAATTTTTGTTTTATTTCCCTCCACCCCCTCCAGAAAATGAATTGTACATATGCGGACTAGTTAGGACATCATGGAATTCCTGATGCATTATGGTGAATGAGGTAAAAACGTTAAGTAAGAATGCGTTGCTTTGGTGTAAGAAATATTGTTGTATATTTGGATCAGTGTTTGTGGCTAGTTAAGTTTTACGTTAAGACAGAAGAAAACCGTCCTTTTCCCCATTCCTCTTTTTCAAACCGAATTTAAAATGCTTGAAATCTATTTTTCTCTTTATCAGTAAAATCTATAAATTCATCGAAACTGAAAGATCTGTTAACACAAAATAATTCTCTTTATTAAAAAAAATCTTTCAAAAATCTAATATAATTTTCAAAAACGGAAGGGTTGTTTTTCTAACGTGTTGAGTGATTAATTGGCAGCCTCATTAATTTAAATAAGGAGGACAGAACCGAAATAAATTACATGACGAATACAAGGTGAACGCTTTTTTAAATATATTTTTGACTAACACGTAATCCTACAAATTGAAAAATATTTTAAGCATTCTAATATTTCATTGAATTTTAGGTACTTTGGCTTTAGAGTCTTACTTACGAAAAGGTTTGTTCAGGAAGTTACCAATAAATTTTAAATTTATTATAGGTACCTCTCTTATTGTCTGATAATGTATGGAAGCTCGTATTTATAAAATTGACATGTTTATACTCATATTAAAAAATTCAAAATATTTTTAAAATACTCGGGTAGTTAATTTGTGAAGTTTTCTATTTAGGAGTAGTAAATACGGTTTTAACATCATAGCAACATCACTTGGCCGCTACAACTCAGTAATGAATTTTAAAAGCTCTTAAAGTTTATAAATTATTCTAATGAAAATTTTAAAAAAAATGAAAACAATTCTTGTAAAAACTCATTATTCATCAAAAAGCATTTCTTAAGACAATAGTGTCCATAATTTATTTTATTTCTAAAAGCAAGTAGAAGCTTTTCTAATTAAATAATATCTAAGTTTTATTGCATTTTTTATTTCAAGATTCAGGGCAAATTTTCGGTAACTGATAGTATTGTAAATTTTCCGAAGACTTGACCTTATAAAAAATGTAAATATACAAAAAATACAAAAAAGAATATCCAAAAATGTCATAAAATTAAATGTATGGAGCGCAACAGGTGTAAAAATATATATATATATATTTTACCAAGATTTTCTATAAAAAGAAAGGTTCCTAAAATAGTTACATTCATCGTCATAAAAATAATGAATAAGCCCTGAAAGTTTTATTAAATACCGACAATTATCTGATTTTTACAAGAATTTCTAAATCAAATTTTTTCACCACAACAGTACGTTCAAACATGGTCCCAAATGAATGATAAAACAAAACAAGGCCTAGTGGATATAGACGTTGTGTTATGATCCAATGACTAAACCCAATGAGCTGCGAGTTCAATACCAGGCCACAGCAGTGATGAACCAAAGCTTGAAGAGTTGAGTTAAAGGGAAATAACTGAGACATCCGAAAGAGGCATCGCATATGTAACTAGAACAATCTACACCGGTGAACCTGAAGAAGGTCGGAGCGTACAACAGCCGAAACTTTATGAATATTGCAATGAGGATAACTGTCCGAATAATGCAAGTAATCATAATGCCTCATCTCAGTGATATAGACAAAAAACAACAATTTCTACATAAAAAAATCTTTTGATCTTTTCTCTTAATAAAAGCAAGAAGATTATGACGATAAAATTTAATTTTATTATGGTTTGGGATTTTTTTTTTCATCATGTGTCCCTTTCAGCGAATTTTTTGGAAGTACCTACACACACACACACACACACACACACACACATATATATATATATATATATATATATATATATATATATATATATATATATATATATATATATATATATATATATATATATATATTGTCATCCAGAGACAGACTGTTTCGCAGCTCATCAGTGTGGCTAGACATCTGGTTGCTAGGATCGAAACCCAACTGAATTGGCGTCAGTCGGGGATTCTACCTAAGATTCTATTAAGCCGTTGACGCACGGCAGGGATGAAGGTGAATTTAAGCGTATTTATTTTTAGATAAACACACAGTGACTGAGAGAACTCGATTCGATTTACCGAAGAGTCTTGCATTATTAGCCGTAATAGTCACTGTTTACAAACCCACACTTCCTCCCCAGAGAGTTCAACTGAAATAAATTTTTCAGGAGCATATATATATATATATATATATATATATATATAAACAAAATTACACGAAAAATATCAAGGGAAATAAGGAAAACAGTATCAACCGACAACAATATATCCTCAAACTATAAACATTGTCTGGAGAAAATCGCTATAATTTCCGTCCCAGATCAACTTACTAAACAAACGATCCGAACTCACCTCAAATTGCAGGCACGAAATAAGTTTTTACAACGTAAACAAATAAAGTTAACAAACAACATTATAAAATAGTTACAAGTACCCGCATACGAATGCACAACAACTTCTGCTCAGTAAGCATTAGAACAATTTGAAACAGGTTAATGCGACAGACTTGACTACCCATAATGCGCCACTGACAAGAATATAAAAATAGTTGAACCAAAACACATGGCCTGAAGATTGCGTTGAAGCAGAAAACGGACTGTCGCTGCTTAGTGTTGACCTCAGTGTCTAATTTGATATTTACATACGCTCTATCTCTGATATTGAGTAATTTCACCAATAAATCCTCCGACGGGAATCGAACCTGTATCCTACACGCAACCGTTATATAACCTGACATTTAGCCACAGATGAAGCGTATGGTTAGCAAGGTCAAATTACTGTTTTAAATTACAAATTTCCTATGATTTCTGCCGAACGCTCATATCTGCTCGAAGCGTAACTTTAACGTAAACAAATGACAACATGTGTTACGAAATGGACTAAGTCCTACAATTATATATATAATATAATATATATAATATTATATATATAATATTATATATCTATTATTATATATCTATTATTATATATATTTTCTGTTTATACGTTATTTTTTTAGATACAGATATTTGTCAGGGGACACACATTTTCTATCAAATTACTCGAACATTCAGGTCGGTAAATATAGTTAATACTATTTATTATAAACAGAACATTTACTTAAATATTTAACTCTATAAAAATAACGTATAAACAGAATATATATATATATATATATATATATATATATATATATATATATATATATATATATATATATATATATATATAGAATAATAAGAGCAAATGTTAAACAAGAATGTTGAGTTTAGGCACGTTCCTCGGAAGTGATCGTTGAAAGTCATAGCACCCCGAAAATTCTGCAGTAACAAGAAACGTGAGCACTAATACTGTAAAGATTTTTTTTTTAGAAAAGCTTTAAAAAGAAACAGCTCGCCTTAATTCTGATGGGGTTTACTGCAGATTATGCCAAAAAGAAAAGTCATAATCTTTCTCAACCAGAAAAATCTGTTAGATAAAAAAAAAAAGCATGAAAATGTGAATGGTTTGACCATCTTAAGATCCTCCAAGATTTACAAGATTGGGTTGGTTTATAACAGTTTTTCTCAACTTTTTTCAGTCCATGGACCGTTTTTTTCTTCAAAAAATTAAAATGGTCCACTCCTAGTTGGGCTGTTCAATTGTCACACTAAAATACTCAATGAAAAGACAAAGTAGTCTATTTACACTTTTAAATTTGTTTTAGTGAACAAGGATAAACACAGGATATCAAAATCAATTGATATTAGAAGTTGGTTCAGACATTCTTATAAATGTTCTGAAAAAATAATAAAAAATAATAAATACTATATTTCTATAAATTAGAAATATCAAATTTATTATTATTATGGTAATTTACCCATGCATGCATGAACTCCCCCAGCTACAAATAGGAGCAGGTACTGCCTTTTAGAGGAGGGTAGTTTCCAGCAGTCAACTCTGATAGTCGGACCGAATATTCTTGCTGTAACACTCTCGTTTGTATATGTTTGTATTACTGTTTCTGTTAATATATTTGTTTAACGCAGTCCCTCTCTTGTGACTTTATTTCTGACCCTAACAAGGCAACAACAATTATCAAACAATTTTCTGCAGTGATCTATTAACATAGAAATAAAGTTATATGAATAAAAATTTATGGTATATATAGTATATATGATATTACTTATATATATATATATATATATATATATATATATATATATATATATATATAATATATATATATATATATATATATATATATATATATATATATATATATATATATATATATATATATATATATATATATATAAATATATATAGTAAAAAATAAACTAAATATAGCACTGCATAATACGTACGTAATTTCGAAATTTTCAAATATAACGGACATGGCTGTAATTAAACAAAATATTATATTTTTTATTTCTTTAAAGTATGAATAATTTAGATACATTTTTGTGAAATGGCTACAATTTTTTATGGCTACGAATTCTCTGTGGACCACTAGAAATGCTATGTAGACCACCGGTAGTCCACCTGGACCACATTGAGAAACACTGGTTTATAAGGTAAAATTGTTTCTAAACTCTTACTCTCTGATGAGTCAAAATTTGCGTGTGTGTGTCTGTGAAAAGTAGATAGAGTGTATATCTATTAAATTTGACCAACTTCTTTTTTTCTAAATTAGGAATGATATTTTTTAAAAAAATGGCTGCTATAGATGTAAGAATTTTCCAAAATCAATATAAATGTCGTATCCGAGCTTTTGACACACGCATCAGGGATGTATATGTCGCGAATTTATGACCGCTATAAACAATGACTACATATATAAAATAAAGTGAGGAAAATCATAAGGTCTAATGTGTCGGTATATTTTTTGTATTTTAATTAGAATGAGAAAATGGAGAGCCGATTTCGAATTCCAGTCAAGTTACGTGCTTTTATTTTAATGAATTCAACCCAAGCAAGGCGATAATGTTACTAGAACGAATGGGGTTACAAGGGTTGAAAGTGAAAGAAAATAGGGAGAATTGAGAGAAAGACAAATGATGAACGGAGTTCAAGAAGATAGAAAATGGTGAAGGATGTGGCATTTAAATTTTTGAAGATTTTAGTTACCAGGGAAGCAAGGAAACGGAAGTGCGAAAAAAGAATCTGTTGGAGTAGAAGTAACTGTTGCATTTAGCTATTTTAACAGTAAAAGGGTGGGATCTAGTTGCCAATCTAGTATCACGTTTAAATTCAGGTAGTCGGAGCACCAAGGAATAAAAGCTCATCAGAGCAGTTGCCATAAAAATATTTGTAGAAAAGACAGGGAAGCCATGCCACGCCAGTGAAAAAGTAACTGAATTCAAGATGCCAGTTCAGGAACGATTACATTACAGATCCTTCTTTGGATTTTATCAAGACTCAAAAAATATACAGCAGGAGCACCAGACCAGATTTGGCAATAGTATTCAATATACGGACACATGGCAGATTTGTAAATGTGCAAGATGGGTTCTGACGATAAAGGTTTTCTGGCATGATAGAGTGAACCAACAGCTATTGATTCGATATAGTTGCTCAATGCTGATGACAGGCAGAAAAAGGGTCCCTGTGGTGATTAAATGAAATCAGTTTTCTTTTGGAGGCATCCATATTTACAAGCCATTTCTTGCCCCAGTTAACCACTTATTGGAGGCTCTTTTCAAGAGCAGTTACCAGATTTACTTTGTCAGATCTGTCGGATTTTTTACCGAGACAGGATTAAATTGAATTGTAGTGTCACCTGCATAAATGCTTATTTGAGAACTGATGACACCGGGGAGATCATTGATGAACGAGAAACAGCGTATGTCCTAAGATGGAGCCTTGGGGATCTCCGAGTTCGATGGAATCATCTGGAAGCGAGCCGGTCAACACGACGTTTCTTTTACAAATTGTTTGGAACGATTGGATTAAAACAAATAGACACAAAAAGCTCTGAACATTGCGGAAAAGGCCTTCAGGTTATCTAGCCTTAAAAATGTTTGAGTCCATCTTTTCTTTCCCCATCTATGGGTCAAATTGCCGGACAAGCAAATTGTTGGCAACAATTCTATAGATGGTGACTCGATAAACTCACTCGTCTCGCAACAAGCTTATGCTATCCGTGTTGATACATCGGCCAATGAAAACGCACAACGACTGAAAGCCTCCTCAGAGAAAGCTTTTTAAATTTTAAATTACATCGAATAATTCAAAAGCGCATCTTCCAATTTCAAACATACCGACATTGTAAATGTGCTCCTTATGATGTACTGCACTTTATTTTACTTAAATACTTATCGTTTATAGCTGTCATAAATTCACTACCTACACATTCCTGATGAAGGTTCACCCGAGTCGAAAGCGGGTCCATGTACGCTGATATATATTAATACGCGACCTTACGTGAGAGGAGGCGATGATTGACAGTAGAACTCTTCTTAAAGGATTATTCAATATTTTGCCAGTATTCCTCCACGGCCTTACGAGAATGGCCAATTAAAATTTGCAAAACATAAAATTATATAAGCAAGTAAAATCATACAAGAATGGAATGTTCCAGATTTGATTGGATTAACACAGATTCATATGTAAATCCCCAATTACCTAGCCACAGAAATTATAATGGATGGAAGTTCTGTTGGATGACTCAAGTTTTCGTGTGTGATTATTTGCTTTTATTTGGGGGCATGAACATTGCATAATTAAAAAGTCTAATGAGAAGCAGCTTGAAATTGTCTGACTAATGAGAAGGCAAAATGCCTGGAGAAAATTGGCAAGAATTTGATGGGAAGTAAATAACTTGAAGTCAAAGAGCGGTATGAGGAAAAACGCAAAGGAAGTGGGAATGATGCGATCATCTGCAACAATAGAAAAGGTTGGACAAGGCAAACAGATGACTTTGGTGAGGAGGGTTTCTATCAACCCAACAACTTTGGCTGAACTTGATAACTGATGTTTACGGAATATTTCCAGAACGGAAAATAGGTTGAGAATATCAACATTGGTTCTTTCTTTCTTTCTTTCTTTCTTTCTTTCTTTCTTTCTTTCTTTCTTTTTTTCTTTCTACCTAACTACCTACCTACATTTGATATAAACCTGTTCATATCTATCTATCTATCTATCTATCTATCTATCTATCTATCTATCTATCTATCTCGGTCAATTGTTTCTATCTATGTATCTATCCCGGTCTGTTATCTATCTATCTATCTATCTATCTATCTATCTATCTATCTATCTATCTATCTATCTATCTATCTCATTGTTCTCATCTATCTCACTATATATATTCAATATCTAGCTTGCTATTTCAGTCTATTTATATCTATCCATCTCTATTCATATCAAGCTATATATTTCAGTTTATAACTATCTATCTCAGTCAGTTCATATCTATCTACCTATCTCAGTTCATATCTATCTATCTATCTATCTAAAAGAATATTTATCTATCTATCTATCTTTTATACCATCCTGTTCATATCTGCCTACCTATCTATCTACCTATTTGCAGTCAGGAACATATCTTAGTCTGTTCCGCCGAAGGGTCTATCTTCCTATTTCTAACTATTTCACTTGTTCATATTTCTATGGGTTTTATTTTATATATATATATATATATATATATATATATTCAAATATATATATATATATTCATATATATGATATAACGATGTATAAATTTGTATATTTTATATATCAACTAACATCTATTTATCTAAAAGTTTAATCAAACCGGTTCAAATATGACAAAATTTGTCTATATTTCCCAAATATATGTCTATTCACATCTATCTATCTATTTCTCCTATCTACCTATCTTTCTCCGTATTGTTCATATATATATATATATATATATTCATCTATATATATATCTATATATCTATATATATATCTATATATATATATCTATCTCAATAATTTTCATAATTTATCTATCATCTATCTATCTATCTCAATCTAACAAACCGGAAAATCTACAAAATTTGTCCTCTTTCCCTAAATATATCTATTCTATCTGTCTATCTATCTATCTATCTCTATCTTTCTCTTGTTCATAGTCATCTATCTATCTATTCATCTATCTATCTATCTATCTATCTATCTATCTATCTCAATCTCTTCATGATCTATCTATCTATCTATCTATCTATCTATCTATCTATCTATCTATCTATCTCAATCTCTTCATGATCTATCTATCTATCTATCTATCTATCTATCTCAATCTCTTCATGATCTATCTATCTATCTATCTATCTATCTCAATCTCTTCATGATCTATCTATCTATCTATCTATCTATCTCAATCTCTTCATGATCTATCTATCTATCTATCTATCTATCTATCCTCTGTTCTTCATCTTTCTTCTTCCTTTTCCCTAAAATATATTTTCCTGTGTCTGGTTGTTTTATCTCTCTTATCATCTTAGTCTTTCTCTCCTATTTATCCTTCGCGATTAGTGACTACGTTGTTTGCCTCTCTGCATGCATTTGTAGGTCTGAGCTGAATGAACAAAATCAGAATGACACCCAGAAATATGGAACTGCCTTCTCAGATTCAAGTCAGAGGAAAGAGAAATATGAAATCTACTAACAGCCCAATATTCGTCCTTTATTTTTCTATCTGTTTTTCTTGTGCTTCTCCACCTGATTGTGTTTATTTACGCGTAAGCACAGATGTGCATGGTTTCATCATTTATTTACGAAGCAGCGCTTAAACTGTCACACAACCGAACGTAAGGAAATTCAGAAGGTGGGAAAAATGGTGTTCCGCCATTTTGAAGTAGCCTCCAAACCGGTAAAATAAATCCAATCTGGAAAGGATTAAGGCTTTTGAGAAAAGGTTTAAAGTCAGACATCCTAGAACTAACACTGCTGCTACACACGTACGCACACAAACACACACAAAATCACACATTCACATATGTAGATGCACACACAAGTAATCGATAGACATATACAGGTAGATACAGACTGAGATAGATAGATCAGTATAGAATTAGATAGATAGATAGATAGATAGATAGATAGATAGATAGATAGATAGATCATGAAGAGATTGAGATAGATAGATAGATAGATAGATAGATCATGAAGAGATTGAGATAGATAGATAGATAGATAGATAGATAGATCATGAAGAAATTGAGATAGATAGATAGATAGATAGATAGATAGATAGATAGATAGATAGAAGAAACTGAGATAGATAGATAGATGAGATAGATAGATAGATAGATAGATAGATAGATAGATAGATAGAAACTAGATAGATAGATAGATAGATAGATAGAAGAAAGATGATAGATAGATAGATAGATAGATAGATAGATAGATAGATAGATAGATAGATAGATAGATAGATAGATAGATATGAATAGACTGAGTTTAGACGGGTCCATAAAAATCCATAAACACTTCTCTTGTGTTGGGTAGACTAGCAAGCACTTATTCCTGTACCTATATTTAGAAAACAACTCAGACCTTTTATTTAATATCCTGCCTTATTTGATGAATTTTACAATGCATACATTTTCTTTCTGGTATAGACCTCAGTTTTTAGATCCCGCCTTGTGGCCATACGCCTTCCTTAATTTGTTTTCATCTCCGGAGTTTCTCTTCCATGATCTTCCATTTCCTACAAATGCATAGTTTTTATGCTCATTGTTTACATAGCCAATCAGAATCACCAACTAAAGTCATAGCAGGTTCACTTTCATCTTAGATGGCAGTTATTTTTATATTTCATATATTTTTTATATTTTATATTATTTTTATTTAGTTACGGGGTTGCTGAATTTATATTTTGTGTACACAATGTTTTGATGTTTCATCATGTTCATCTGTTGAATCGGTGCAGTAACTCAATTTGAAATTAAAAAATTTCTTGTCATTTACTGGTAACAGAGAAGGTGTTTTATTTTGTTTGAAGCAAACGAGAATGTTTTTTTTTAAATATAGTAATATAGCAATTCCAAAATTTTGTAACTGTTAATAATAACCTACTTTTAAAAAAATCTTTCGACCAGTATTACATTTATTGTTACCTGAAAAGGAAAAATATCTATGCCTGATGATGATAAGAAGAATTATCGAAAGTACTAGCATATCTACGGAATATACGGAACATATAATCCATTTTAAAATTAAAAAAAATAGGATCGCGTCATTCAACGAATGGTTAGTAGGTTAATGCTTTATTAAACCTGTTAAGGAAGTGACTTCGCCATTAGTTATATTAACTTTACTGATTTATTCTTTGTATGACTATTTCTTTGTAATACTAAGTATACTGCATTTTAATATATATATATATATATATATATATATATATATATATATATATATATATATATATATATATATATATACACACAAACACACATATGTATATGTATGTATGTATGTATGTATGTATGCGCGCGCAATAGATCTATTCAAACGTTCCTTTATTTTATCTCTCTTTATATTTTTTGTGGAAATTAAATCCATTCTTCAAGGGACTTGATTATATACAGGAATCACTCGATTAATGCGCATTCGATTAATGCGCTTTCAGTTTGTGCACTGATTTTTTTTTTTTTTTTTTACCAAAATTTGCTTAGTGCAATAAAACATCCACCAGTTTTGCCCCAGTCCGGTGGAGTAATGGATAGCGTCTCGGACTGAGGAATCGGAGAGCCGAGTTCGAATTCCAGTCGAATCCATTGTATTCACTTACGTGCTATGAAATGAAGGTGTGAATCGTCCTCTTCCCGGTCCCTCGCAAAAAGAAATATCCTCATCAGTCTTGTGTCGAAAGATGCGTAATCTACAAAGCGAGTATCACGCATGGCACATCACTGACTTAATTAAAAATTGATTTTTTTTTTTATAGTTACCAATTAATTAAAAATTTTCTAAAATTTATAAATGGAAAATGGGTAACTATTTTGTTTGCCAAGTATTACGTTATCTAAGTAATTATTAGTGTAATAAATGGACGATAATAAATAGATAAATTTTATAACATAAGCCGGTAATAAAAATATATATTTGAATATTTGTCTCTATTAAATTTTTTAAACATTTTGATTTTTTCTTATTTATTTTGAAGGTCTTAAAAGGAAATGGACGATTTAATTAAACGCAGAAATTAACATTTATTAAAAATATATCGAAGTATAAAAGATGGATGCATTTACTATGATTATAAATAACAATTTCAGGTTAAAATACTAATGATTATGTTTGGAAAATTTTCCAAAATAGAAGATATACATAACAAAGATTAAATTAAAACTATTAGACTGCTCGCCACAGCAACCTGATTAAAACTCAATTAAAAATCCATGGAATCTAATGAAAAGAAAAATGGAGAGGCAAAATCTATAAAAAATACCCAATAATTAAAAGAAGAAACAAATATTTGGAATAAAATCGATAAAAATGTAATTTCTAACCTAATTATATGAAGAATATAAGAATACCATGCGGCAAACTGCCCAAAATAAGTTTTTTTCAAAAACATCAGATTAATAAACATTAATTCATAGCATTTTTATTGTATCTTGTTACATGTACCTATATTTTAATTAAAAAGTACGCAAATTAAAAATTAATTGTGAATGAGACTAAAATTTGAGGTAAAGATTACATCATTTCCTGTAAGTTATTATATTCGATTAATGTGTTTTCCATTAGTGCGTATCTTTTAATGTACACATTAGTCGCACTAATCGAGGGATTACTGTAATCGAATTTATTTTCATTAAAATAACTTAATTAAATTTCTTTAAAATTGTAACCCAAAAATTAAAATTATATAATATGTCTTAGATATTTATATATATATATTTAATCGGAAATTAGATATTAAGGCTAGTTTTGAAATAATTTTCACAAAACCCAGAGTAAAAAAGATTGAGTGAGAATATAATTTTTTTAATGTTATCTTCATGATATTGAGTATTTATAATTAGAAAAACTGCTTGCCTTAAAAAAAAATGATCTTCAAAAATACCCTGGTCAACTGTTTTTTGGTGCTTTTTTTTTTTTTTTTTTAGGCAGTATCTCTTATGTGTGCGTGTGTGTTTCTCTGTGTATGTGTGTGTGTTTGTGTGTGTTTGTGTGTGTGTGTGTGTTATACTTGGATATATACGAATAAATTTATGCGCATAAATCATTAAATTCATAACCTACTGATTATAATTTGATTTATTTTAAACAAAGATATTTATTTTTCAGAAAACTCTCCTTCCACCTCAATTCACTTAACCCAAGATTTCTATATTAATTACATACATTATACAGTGAAAATAAATTCCATATTAATTACATATATTATACAGTGAAAATAAATTCTATTTTAATTACATATATTATACAGTGAAAATAAATTCCATATTAATTACATTTATTATACAATGAAAATAAATTCTATATTAATTACATATATTATACAGTGAAAATAAGTTCTATTTTAATTACATATGAAAATAAATTCCATATTAATTACATTTAATACAATAAATTTCTATATTAATTACATTTATTATACAATGAAAATAAATTCTATTTAATTACATATATTATACAGTGAAAATAAATTCTATATTAATTACATATATTATACAGTGAAAATAAATTCTAATTATTAATTATACAGTGAAAATAAATTCAGTGAAAATAAGTTCTAAATTACATATATTATACAGTGAAAATAAATTCTATATTAATTACATATATTATACAGTGAAAATAAATTCTATTTTATATTATACAGTGAAAATAAATTCTATTTTAATTACATATATTATACAAAGAAAATAAATTCTGAGAAAAATGAATCCAGTCAGTTAACATCGAGCTGCACCCGAAAATAATTTCGCTTAACAGAAAATCTGGCGTGCCTAAAATCTATAATGTTAAGCGTACAAAACCTTTATCGTGGGGTTTCAAAAAACAAAATCTGATACAAGAGTAATATGACCATCCTGTCTGTCGTCAATCATTGTGGTTAAATACGAGATGTCTGTGTCAAATAGACGTCTGCAGTACCAAGTAAAAATGTCGCCACGCATTAAGTTGCAGTGATCAGCAAAAAGATATTCGTCTTGTGGCAAGCCCCTTTGCATTACACGCCTTGTATTTTCTATGTGTAATATGTAACATAAGCAGTAAATAAAGCAACTAAATACATTACTCATATAACAAAACAGGTTCCGCTGTTATTTATGTATAAAAATAAAAGAGAATTGTTGTGTATATATGAAAGGAGTATTTTATGCGAGTCATACACATGCAAAATCGTTTAACAAAGTCCATCACAAAGACCCGTTGCAACTGCAAGGTAAGCTTATCATACGTGGGAATGATGATAGAATAATCCAGAACCTATATTAGCAGCAAAACTACATCAGTCAGTTATATGCCATGTGTGATAGACGCTTAGCCGATCATGTATTTTTCGATACATGAATAACGAGGCAGATTTTTTTCTCGCAGTAGGTTGCCATTTCTTTCTGCGGTAGACCAGTGGCTATCCAAGGCTACAGAACCCGGTCTGTCCTGCTATTTACCCATAGCTGGGGGGAGAAGAAGAGGATTAATACCTTTTCCAAGGGTATTAGCACGTAAGTGAATGTAATGAATTTGAATGGAATTCGAACTCGTCTCTCCGATTCCTCAGTCCGAGCCGCTATCCATTACTCCACCGTAAAGACAGAAAAAGAGTTCTGCAAATATACAAATGAGAGAATACGTGTCTTCTCGTCGGACTGATTCAAACTATATTTCGAGGCGATACTGAGAGAATTAGAAGTCCAACCAGAATTCATTATTAGTGGACACAATCTTAACAACGTAAGATATACATATGACACAGTGTTGATAGTAGACACAGAAAAGAAAACAAGAACTGCTGCAGAAGGTGAAGCGAGAAGAAAGGACTAAACATCAGTTGTAAGAAGAGAGAATGCATGGTTGTTCGCAAAAAAAGGGACAGTCCAACGTGCAAATTAAAAACTGGGGCTACCAAAATGAAACAAATAAAAAATTTAAATATTTGAGAAGTGTTTTAAGAGAGGGCGGAATGTACGACACTAATATCCGAAGGCGAATTTCTATAGCGAAAGATGCTTGCCAAAAACTAAGCAAAGTATTAAGAAACAGAAAAATATCTGTAGAAACAAAAAATATGTACTGCACTATTACGTAATATCATTCCTCTTATATGGCAGTGAATACCGGACAATCTCCTCACAGATGAAGAAATGACTTGAAGCAACAGAAATGTCGTTCTACAGACGGATGCTGAGAATACCATGGACTGAACATGTGAGCAACGACAAAGTTTTAGAGATGATGGAAACAAAATGGACACTTATGCTTAACACCAAGAAGAGACAATTGAAATTTATATATATGAAATTATTATATTTATAATGCGGAAAGAGTGTTTGGAAAATCTGATACTCACAGGGCAGATTGAAGGCAAGAGGAACAAAGAAAAACATCGTACAATCTACCTGGCAAGCTTGAGTGAATGCATGGCAGAACAGGATTTAGGAGAGATAATAAAAGGACAAAATCTGTTAAGAACTACAAAGAGTAGGATGTTGTGAAGAGCCATTATCGCCAACGTCCTGAAGGAAAACGGCACATAGAAAAAGGAGATACATGACTCTCTACACGTCGCGATAGCGTCTGATCATTTGAAATTTCCTTTTTCTTAATACTTTGCTTAGTTTTTGTCAGGTAACTTTTGCTTCATTTTATTTGATTTGTTTGTTTAACGGCATATCAACTCCTTATGGGTCATTTGATGTCGAAAGCTTTGAAGTAATAAGAATATAATATATGTTATTCTGCTTTCACAATTGAATACATGGTAGATGATACTCATCTTTTCTGAGATATCTTTGTGTGGACATAATTATTAGAGATGGTGATATGTATGTTTTATGTTGTAGTTTTGTTGATGTTACATTTTGGAATATAGTTTGATTTCTTTAAGAAATTGTAGGATATTATATGGATGAATACCATGAAAGAATTCTTTCATGTTGGTTTGGTAGTATTTTAAACAGATTTGACTGAAGTCGCTACAATTTATTAATATGTGTTTTATAGTGTGTAGTTCTTAACATGCCGTACGGATTGGAGATGGTTCTTGTTTTACAATATAAGAATATGTTATCATAAATTGTTCGATATGAAGTCTGGAAATTATTATTTCATCTTTCCTTGTTTTCAGTCTTTGATGCAATTCGTCTATAGTAGGTTTGATGTTGTATAATTTGTTGTTTGGGCAACCAGACCATAGTTTCTGGCATTCTTAATGGTTGATCTGAATTCTGTGAAGAGGAATCTTGGTATTTCATCTATCTTTGGTGATTGATGCTTTTTTCACTGGCAAATGGACCCTATCGTTGCCCTTGAAGCCGATATGGCTAGGTACCCTGCAAAAGATGATATCATTATACGTTGACAAATATTCTATTCTGTTGTGTTCAAAAGTTTTATAATTAGTGGGCTCAACATTTTTTGTTGTTTTTAAGTGCTGTGAATACTGACATGGAATCTGAATATATGATAAATTTTCTGTGTTTGTGTTGAGGGGTTCTCCCCTTTTTACACAAATGGACTCACCCAGTATATACATATACTACGGCTACGTGAAGACCCGAGAGAACAAGACCGAGGAGTCGATTCGAGTCGAGTCCAGAGTGACAGAGTAAAAGGTTGTAGGTAACCGGAAGAGTGAGGGTGAGGTAACAGCGTCGTAGGAGTCACAGTGAGCGAGCACGTAGACTCAGTAAGAAGTCATACAGCGATACTTCAATACCAAAGACTGTATAGATATTTTGCTACTAACCCGTATTCCTGGAACTACTAACCTGCATTACCAGTTTGTATTATTATGTTAATACATTATTTTCCTATATTCATTCCTGGCGTTTCTTATTTATTGGTACTGGATTTCAACCCGGAATCCACAACAGTTTGCTTGCAGTTCTGATGTCAAGAGCCGAATCTGTGGCCACCACTTCTGCGCTGAACACAAAGTCGCTTCATTCCTTTTTTTTTTTTTTTTTTTTCTATCAGCGTATCCCATTTTGATACCGTCTTTTGATCTATCAGTGTAGATAGGTTGGGTATCTTTTGCTATTACAATGTGTCTTCGGATTTCGGTGTCACCTTTTCCGTCGTCTATTATATCCCTTTCCAGATATTTAAATTCTTGTACTTGCTTTATTCTGACCTCTCCCGTTCGTAGCTCGTATCGTGGACGGCCCCTAACGATCAACCTGTCTTCTCACAATTAATGATTAGTCCTTTCTTCCCGCTTCCTTTTACTGCCTTGTATAAGCGTTTTCCTTTCTGTGTCTGTCATCAATACGGTGTCATTTGCATGTCTTATGTTGTTAAGATTGTGTCCACTGATAATAAATCCTGCTAGGACAACTACTTTTCTT
The DNA here is from genome assembly GCA_903632075.3 of Acanthosepion pharaonis. NCBI lineage: Eukaryota > Metazoa > Mollusca > Cephalopoda > Sepiida > Sepiidae > Acanthosepion > Acanthosepion pharaonis. The sequence continues at coordinate 3,575,542 of CAHIKZ030003358.1, read as the reverse complement.
AGGACCGACATACGGTAAAGTTTAATTAAATCCAATGATAAGTCATTCTATATTTATACTTACTTGTACTTTTCCCAGCATTTACCCGGGATCGAAATCAAGTCGTATTCATTTGGACGTGCAAATTTATAAATTTCAGTGGAAATTTTTGGATTCCCCAGTAATATGTATACATACATTAGAACAGTGCGATCTGTATGTTTCCTAGACAAGTCAGCATGGCAGAGCTTGTGATACTTCTAACTATCGGCATATTAGCCTTCTGCCACTTTTTTGCAAAGTAATAGAGGTTCTAATTAACTCTGAATTGATTAAGCATCTCACCACTCAGTGTCTTCTTTTAGATAAGCAATAAGCAACATGGCTTTTGTTTCTCAAAGTCTACTGATGATGTATTAACGATTATTGCTGAAATACAGGCTAATAACCTTGAGACAAACAGCCTACATACGGGTAGAAAAAGGGTTAAAATAAAAGAGGTATGGTTGTGTAATTGTTAGGAGTTCCTATTAGGGAATCGGAGAGACGAGTTCGAATTCCAGTCGAGTTCATTACATACACTTACGTGCTCATACACTTTTCATCTCTCTCCCCTAACTATAGGTAATATAGCAAGACTGACTGGGTCCTGTACCCTAGGGTAGCAACCAGTCTAGGAGAAAACAACTCTGAATTATAACCAGACACAAATAGGCTTCTGTTGTGATCGAACGTATCACGCTGGAACGCCCGGAAGGACTGATTCCTGCGGATATATATATATATATATATATATATATATATATATATATATATATATTGTGTGTGTGTGTGTGTGTGTGTGTGTGTGTGTGTGTGTGTGTGTCAAAAGCTTAGATCAAGGAACAACCTAAAAAAAATATCCATCTGTCGGACAATTTTTGCCTTTATTTTCTCCCGAAATTAACGCAAATATACGGAGTTGAGAACGGCTGATAATCAAACATAATAGATATTCGTTTTCTGCTATATTTAACAATATGTTTGAACACACACACAAACACACACAAAACACACACTAATATATATATATATATATATATATATATATTATTAAAGACATTTTATGTTTAACGTTCTTTTTATAGATACAATTATTTAAGTATTTAAACATAAAATGTCTTTAATAAAATAAATTGTCGGACTTTGTCCATTTCTTAATATATATATATATATATATATATATATATATATATATATATATATATATATATATATATATATATATGTATATTTAAAAACGTAGGAAAGCATTTTTTTTTTTTTTTGAGATCCCTTTCAACCAACACTCTTCTTTCTTAAGGGATCCCTTTCGACCAACGCAGCGCCAGCAGAATACATTGGTAAATATTACTTGAAAAAGAAAACAGAACAAATCGCACTGCGAGAAAATATGAGTGGAAAAAAGAAACTACGACTAAAATATCAAATTATTAATAAAAACGAGGGAGGAAGATAAAATAGGGGAAATATATATAATAAATAGACTAATATAAATGATTCCAGGTGAGTGTAAATGTAATATGTTTTTCTCTCCTAAAAGACGGAGACAGCGAACAAAATGACCTTTCTGTCCTCACAGAGGCGGTTGATGTATCTTAATGTAGATCGCTTCTACTAAACGTATATTTTGAGCGGATCGAGCTCTACAGATATAGCGAACGAATCATTCCTGTATTCTGCTGCACAATCTGCATTATCCAGCAAGTGTTGGTCGATAACTGAGTCATGCACAGACTGGATATCACGCATACTACGATTAGAAGTACCCTGTCTTATATTCGCAGGAATGTGTTGTCCAATCCCGGTTTCAAGTCGCTGACTGGTTCGCACTGATATTTAAATTCAAAGACAAACGAAGGAAAAATCAGATTAATCCCGAGGGCAATATATGCTGTTGTTAATTTTTGTTCTCCCAAAAACTGTAATGCCTGCTCAGCATAGCTACAGTAGAAACCACAAGTTGGTTCTGCGGGTGTTGAACAAACACAAATGTGCCTGAGAAAGCGTCTGTAGCAGGGGTTAGCTAGCCACCCCAGCAGATGGGTGTGCTCTGAAATAAGCCGCCAGCCCTTGTGCCTTTTATTATATCCGTTGCGAACTAAACTTGTATCTAATTGCATGCAAACACTGTTAGAAAGCAAAAAAGATAAAACTATACACACACATATGTATCTATATAGAGTTTTGTCTTGTTTTCTAACTTTTCTACGTATATAAATCGCGGTTTTTATTTTCGTTTTTCTCTTACGTCAGTTTTGCAATATTGCATAACTTTACTAATTTCATTCTCTTCCACGCATGATTTCACCCAGGCGTCAAAATGATTATTATTACAATTGAAAATAAAAACAAAACAGATTCCATTACTATTTTCAACGGGACTCTTGATTAAGCCCCAGTAAGTCTGGCACAAGACTATGGTAGTGATTAGGATGGAATTTACTGGCAATGTTTGATAAACCTGCTTTGTAAATAATCGCACACTAGTAAACGTGGGGATACTAAAATCAAGCAAGTACAAAAATTTAAATACCTGGAAAATTTTATAACAAAGGACGAAAGTACAACACTGACATACGAAGAAGAGGCATTGGGTTGGCAGTGTATCAACAAGTACTTGCGCAAGCGGCTGGGAGACGCCACCCACCGCTTCTGAACAGTGGGACTGTATACCAATGCAGGAAACCTGAAAATTCCCATCTCCTCATTGTTGAAGAGTTCAAGTTCGGGAAGATACGCCTTCACATGATGATGATGGATTCGGCCGATGAGTTCGTCTGCAGGTTACAGCCAGATGCCAAAAGCGGCACCGAATGGTGGTCAATAGAAGCAACCCAAAAAGCTTAATCCAGCCTACGAAGTAGATTATGGGGGTGACCGAAACCAATCGAGCGGAGCTGGGGAGCAACGAGTTTTTCTCCAAACAAGATCCAAAGGGTAAAGAAGACATGGTGATTGATGAAATCGGGAATTTCGAGGAAGAGCAACGAACAGCTACTGCTGTATCTCAGAAGCTGTCATGGCGTAACCTGATTGCAGTGGAGCGAATGGCAATATCATTCCTCCTGTGATCTACCTATAATCTCCTACCAAATGCTACCAACCTCAAACTGAGGGGGTACACTGACACCGATGTAGGCGCATTATGTCAAAGTGATCGAGGCACTTTACCTCACGTGCTCTTGGCATGCCCACAATCACGTGGCATCATAACAAAGTACTGGAAGTGGTCATGGACTTAGTACACAGTGAAGAGGCCAACAAACAGCCTGTGTCAGCCAGAGAACCTAAGATCCGTTTTCACAAGGAAGGTGAACGCCCTATGTGAAAGACCCAAATAACTCCCAACATGAGACTACTGGGTGGATCCTGTGATTGGAGGGTGTTACTTGATCTTAGAACACCTCTGCAATTTTCGGTACACATCATTCAGACAGACGCACGCCCTGACATTATAGTGTGTTCTGATTCAAAGAAGTGTATCCTCCTAGTAGAATTAACGGAGGCGGAGACGCAAGAACGAACGAAAAACCGCTACGAATTTCTGCGATCCGGCTGCGTGAAAAAGGAGTGAACATGTCACGTGCTATCTATTGAAGCCGGGTGTCGTGGATTCATTGAACAGTCAATCGTTTCCTTCCGTTTCAAAGGGGGGCATCAATAGTCGGAACCTAAAGTGTGCTTCACATCATCTCCAGACCACAACTCAACAGGCATCGAGTTGGATCTGGTCATGATCCAAAATAAATAAGATTGAATAAAACCATGCTCGCAATACAATTTTTAATATTTAATATTTTAACGCAAAGTTGAAAATTTCAGTTGCAGTAGCAAGAACAACTTGCAGGAGACTGATACGTGTACAAATACAATACCTTGTCCGGTGACAAAAATTGCTGGTGACGGCAGATGAGAGCAGGGTATCACACGTGCTTTCATGCGATGCCTGGAGAGAATATATATATATATATATATATATATATATATATATATATATATATATATATATATATATATATATATATATATATATATATATATATATATATATATATATATATATATATATTTATTAGATATAACAAACACTGAATGTTTATTTCGTCTGATCATGAACCGTTCTAATGATTGTTTTAATTTCTGGTGAAAATAAAGACAAAAATTGTTCAACATTTGGATATTTTTTTATTAATTTGGTACTAAGGTTTCGGCTCACATGATTGGTTTGTTAATACAGCACAAGGCGTAAGAGCCACTCAAGGTTGAGAGTTACTGAATGGGGTTGTTATAAAGGATTAAAGAAGAGGCACTTACTTTGAGGATATGTAGAATTATATCGGTTGATCCTAAACTTGAAGAGATTCTAGATGTTGATCGATTGATTTGTTTAACGGCATATCAACTTCTTATGGGTCATTTAATGCCGAAATTTAATTTCCTTGGGAGCTTTGAAGTAATAAAAATATATGTTATTCTGCTTTCACAGTTGAATACATGGTAAATGATACTCAGCTTTCGTGGAGAGACATGTTTGTGTGGACATAATTACTAGTGGTAGTGATGTGTGAGTTGCATGTTGTAGTTATGTTTTGAAATACTGTTTGATTTCTTTAAGAAATTGTAGGATATTATATGGTTTAATATCATAAAAGAGTTCTTTCATGTTAGTTGGTTGATTTGGCTTGGTGGCATATCAACATCTCTATGAGGTATTTAATGCCGAAATCAATATCTTTAGTACGCAATTTTATGCTTTCAGCTACAGATATGTACATAATTTTATATTTCAAAGTAAAGGTATGTTTTTTAGATATATATTTTGCAGATCATAAAATGTATTGAAGGTAATTTTACTATAAAAATATACTGTTGATTTTTGTGTGGGGGGTTCACTATTTGCTGATAGGGGAGACCCTAACAGGTGCTACCACCCTGGGTCAACATAGACCAGCGAACAACAGCAATTAAGGGGTGGTACTGCACCACTCAATCTCCCGATCAGAAGCATTGCTGCCGGTTGTATTTTATCATCATGCCAGGACGAAATTGTAGCTGTCGGGGAAGAATTCAACCAGTATTCTGTTCTACAGAGCGGCAGCTGCATGGCAGACCCTTAGAGCTGTGATGATCTGAGCTGGGGGAACTAAGGTATTTGATTTAATGATAGCGTAGAGAGACTAGAAACGTTTCGTCTCTGGGAAAGGGGTTGCATGTTAGAAGATAATTCATCACCCACAAGGTCACGTAATCGTTTTTTGAACTCGGTCTTACAAACTATCTTTAAATAAAATAAAAATAAAAATAAAGTCGCATCAAAGTAAAATGCTTTAGAAAAAACGAAAATATTTCCATGAATTTTTGCCAACGTTGCAATAAAAAAAATCTCCATCAGGAGGAAAAGTCAAAAACGGTGTGTGTGTGAGGGGGGGGGCGATGTCATCTTCGAAGGGGTGGAAAATTAAGCAAACAGGTTATTTGGCACCCGAATGTTTGTATACAGAGTGGTCCAAAAGTAGGTGGACAGTAAATGATAAAATTTGTTTGAGGTTACATATACAATTATATTTACTAATAGAGTTATCTGAAAAAAAAATTAGATAAATTTAGTTATAAAATTTAAAATAATGTACCGTAAATACCATAATTATAATGAACACCATTGTAATGATATAACCGATACACAGACTTACTCCACCTACTGTCCACCTACTTTTGGTCCACTCTGTATAATTATTTACTAACGTTACTTTAGTCTGGCTCAAGGTCAGATTAGAGAGACAACGAAGTGAAATAGGTCTCACTATCAACGGCTTGTGAGAGAGCATTGCTAACTTTTGTTCGCGCAGGAACACTGGTAGTCAGACGCAACGGAAACAAAATACGTGCCACGAAAAAATATTCACTGAGGAAGATCTTAAAGGATACGATATTTCATTTGACAGTGAGTCGGCACCTCAGTAAAGACGGAAAAAAAATCCGTTACCATACAACATATTTTCTCTGTTTCATATCAAGCAGAAAAACAAAACACGTCTAAATTCTGCCGAGACAGTACCCCGCCTCAAATGCTATAAATAGCGACAACATTCATCTTGTTTGCCGCTAAGTTCCAAATGATAATTGCGAACCTTCGCGTCCACTTTGAATGAAAATTTTAAGTGGTGGAAGATTATTTTGGCGAGGAACTGTGAAATGCTAACTGTACCTTGTTGATGTGCGTTAGCGAGGAAAGACTACTAGCCAAAGAACAGAAAGGTTTCAGAAATTCGGTGGACTGGTAGTCGAAAGACGGATAGCAATATTCTCCAAATGTTGTCAGTCAAATGCTAGCTCAGGAAGACTACTACCCTAAAAGCAGAAAGGTTATTCAAAAGATCGATAGGAAGAACTGACCTACCATTAATCGATTAGAGATATCGAAAAGTAGATTCTTACTTTATCTATGCTATTACAACAACCTCATTCAGTAACCCTCTACCTTAAGTGGCTTTTAGGCCTTGTACTGGGTGAACAATAGTATAAAAAATATCACGAATGCCTGTGTATTTGTCTATTGGCTAAGCAAAACATAATTGCGAACTAGGTATTTATGCAAATGACAAAACTATTTAATTCTGTCTTAGTAGGAAGCCCAACAGTTCCGACAAGGTAAAACTGGCAACTGCTCTTGAAAAAGACCTTCGGTTAGTGGTTAACTGGGGCAAAGAATAGATTGCAAATTTTGACGCCTCCCAAAAAAATGCTTTCATTTAATCATCACAGATAACCATTTCTGTCTGCCATCAGCATAGTTAATCATAAACTCCAGGAGATCAAATCTTTCCGCCTTCTTTGCCTCATGTTTTCCACTGGAATGAAGTGGAGTGAGCATATTGAATCAATTGCTTCGTCTACTGCTAAGAGAGATGGTTCACTGTGTCATGTCAGACAATTTTTCTTGTCAGAATCCATCTAATACATTTATATATTTACTATTCATCCGAATATTGAATTTTGCGGCCATATCTGGTCAGGTGATTCTGACACACGCACATATATATATATATATATATATATATATATATATATATATATATATTGAGATTCTTGACAAAAATCCAAAGAAGGATCTGTAATGCAATCAATCCCAATCCTGACCTGGCATCTCGACTTCAGTCAATTTATCAACGCCATTACGTACTTTCCCTCAGTCTTTTCTACCAATAAATTTCATGGCAGTTTTCTTGATGCGCTTTCCTCCTTGGTGTCTTGATTGCATAAATTTAAGCATGCTACTAAATTGGCAATTAGGTATCAACATTTTACTGTTGAAATAGCTAGATACAACCGTATGTTCTATTCTAATAGTTTCTTCCTTCGCACTTCTCGCCTATGGAACTACCATCCGATTCCATGTTTTCCTGTCATCTACAATCTTCAAAAAATTTAAATGCAACGCCAATCGCCATTTCTGTCTTCCTGAAACCTGTTCTTTTATTGTCCTTTCTTTCTCACGAAAATCTTCTCATTCTCTTTCACTATCAGTAACCTCTTGCGTCCTAGTGGCATTATCGCCTTCCTTGGGGTGAAATAATAATAATACGTGTTGCAATGCGGTGGATTGACTGTGAAAAGGCAACCTGGTACGACCCAGCGCTTCTAGAATTTTATTAAAAGAAAAGTATTAGCAGAAGATCAGGAAGGTTGCAGAAAATAAATCCAAATATATCAAATATCCAAAAATCTATACGGAATCGATCAGATAAGGAAATTCAAACAACATTAATTGCAATATGGAGGAATTACTTTATAGAATTAAAACAAGTCCCAAGAACAACTCAAGTTAGAGTGTTACAGAATGAGATTCTTTTATGAACGTTATGAGGATATGTGAGATAAATAATGCTTCACCCTAAACTTAAAGAGATTAAGATTGTAGTGATCGAGGAAGCATCCTCACGGGAGTCTGTTCCATAAAGTAGCAGTTCTCTGTAAGAAACTGTGTATACAGTGCATGTCATGTCTTAGCTGTAAAGGCCTGAACTGGCGGAACTATGGAATGTAGCTCGTCAGATCACTTTCTATGGAAATAGCCATAGAGTAGAGAGAAGCTTAGCTGTGAAGGTCTGAACTGGTCGAACTAAGGAATGTAGCTCAACTGAACATTTTCCATGGTTACGAGAGGCTTAGGACGTTGCGTGTGTAGAAAGGGGGGAGGTAGGGTTGAAAATATTTCATCGCCAACAAGACTATGTAAACAATTTTAAATTCTATCAAGATTGGAACACGAGGATTAGGCAACCCCAGCAATACTCCATTTCTGGTCTGACTTGTCTTTTGTAAACATAGAGTATGACACGAGGAGTCAGATACTTCCTGGAGTGGTGCAAGGAACCGACCATTTTTCCAGCATCTTTAGCGATGGATTTGTGAAACTAGAAGACTACAATATGAAAAAAGTTGTCCTAAGAATCCAAAAGATGTAGCAACTTACCTTAAAAGAAAGGAATAAAAAACGAAGGAATAAAAAATAAATTGTGGAGAGCCATGATCACTCATACCCTGAAGAAATAAAAAAAAACATTGTAATGCGATATGTTTTTTATACTAATGTTCACCCAATACAAGGCCTAAGAGCCACTCAAGGTAGAGGGTTACAGAGTGGTGTTGGATGAGTGTAAGAAAAGGCAAGAAGTGGAGTTCATGAGGTTATGCAGGAAAGATAATGGCTAAGGATTCATGGTTATAGTGATTGGGAAAACATCCTGCCGTGAGTCTGTTCCACAAAGCAGCAGTTCTTCGGAAGAAGAGTGGAACTTAGTTCTTACCATTAGAATATGTAAGGAATGGTGTATGATTCACACTTGTGTAACTGGTATGGCAGGTCCCAATTGTAAAGATGGTGGGACTAAGGAATGTAGCTCGTCAGAAAATAGCGATAGAGTAGTGAGGGGCTTGCGACGTCTCGTCCGTTGGAAAGGAGCTAATTGGCTTGATAAGGAGGTGCAACATGGCCCTTCAGACTTAGCTTATCCAATCTTCTCAGATGTTGCTGTAGAGTAGTTTTCACAGTGGAGGCTTGTATTTCACTAAGTCGGTCCTAAATTAGGTTCGACGTACAAAACATTAGGAACTTGAAAATAATAGTTAATGACGCAGCAATCTAGTTGCGGTGGCTGATACTTTAATGTCCGACATCGACTGACTCACTCAACTCACTCAGCCCACTGGCGACTGCTACTACTACTACTTATTATCTGTGGGAGAGTCTATTTACAATAGAATAGGTATGTTCCGGTATAACAGATGTTCAAGATAAACTGAAGTTTTATTTAATTCCTTGCTCTATCCATGGAAATCAGTAGAGATCCTGGAGGGGTAGCAGAAATAGAAATAAGCGTCTTCTGAAGAAGGATCTTTCATGGAGATTCGTTGTTTCTATTTCTTATATCTATGAGACCTTCATTTCTGATCTTGAGAAATTTCTCAGACACCAATTCATGCAAGCGGACCAAAAAATCCCTTGTGCAAATTAATTGAAACAAACCGATTACGTTATTATTTATTTTTTTTCGTATTTTTGTAATGAAACATGACACAGTGCACATATTAATACTTCGAACGTCCAATCCTTGCAGATTGACCACAGATTCTCGATTAGATTTAAATCAGGAGGGTTTCCGAGTCAATCTATAGTACTGTGATTTGCTCACTGGTAAGGCTTGCCAGTGTGTTCGTGTAGCGTTACAATTTTCGTACGCTTCCTTGGAGTAATGTCCATCGCAGACAATGGCCGTAGGACAACTAATCGATAGTCTATACAATAGTATCTGGGCGTGATAAAAATCTGATGTAGTCACGGATGACGCAATAATTTTCAAGGCCAAACAAATTTCATCATACAACAAAAAATGGATTCATATTACTGCACACAACTACAAATGACCAAATATGAGGAAAAATAGAATTCGATTACACCCTGTCACTCCATTGGGTCTAAAACTAACCGTATAGTGAAAGAAAGGAAACGAAAGTAGTTGTTTCAATTAATTTGCACAAGGGTGTATGTTAAAATTCTGGCAATGAAAAAAATGTACAAAGTAGTAGTATTTTCAGGCAAGATTACTTCAATGCTTGTATTTCAAATTATTATTTGAAAGGCAGGATTATTTCTTATGACAGGTCAGTCTATGAGTGCTACTGGTAGCATATAGCCCAATACTTTCTGCAGCAGGATCGGATCATGGGTAAATAAACTGGTTCTCCTATCAGGATTTTCTGGTAAGGAGGGTAGCGAAAACATCCAGCAGGATTATGAACAAAACCTGTCAAAGGGTGGGTGAACACTTATTGAGTTAACGGCCATTTCGCACAATGGACAAGACTGGACTCTATAGCTATGGGGATTTTCTAAGCGCGTAATATAGATGGATTATCTTAAGTACTTTTCAACAAAAAAAAAATGTAAGTTGTGATTAAAGATGAATATTCGCGGTGATGTAAAAATGGTGTTTGGTATATCAAAATGCACATTACTCATGATATCCAATGAACGATTCGTGCCAACAGACATTGCTCAAAAACAAACCAGTTATACCGTTAACCTAAAATAGCTACTACAAATACCTGGTAATAATTAAATGTAACACTATAAAGTGAGAGGAAATACGTGGAAAAAATATACCTCTGGAAGATATGAGGAACTAATTAGATTAAAACAGAACTTTAAAACATAGAATAAACATACGAAGAGTTACAACAATTATGTAGTCGGAGCTCTTTCCAGTTTGGATAGGAGACAAAAGCACATTGCTGTACTGACGTAGCACAAATGTATAATAACTCACACAGCTCTTCACAGTAAACATGATATCGACATAAACAAGAAGGAAGGAAGAAAAGACTTGCCAATATGTAGAACTGTAAAAAGATGGCGGAAAATGGAATTCACAATATACGCGCCACAGAGCAATGACAAGGTCATACATACATCCAGCAGCAAGGCCTCTGATCAGGAGATTGTAGGTTTTGAGGAGAATGAAAACACCTCTTAATTGCTGTTATTCTCAGGTGCAGCTCGGGTGGTAGCACCTGTTAGGATCCCAGCTAGGGGCAAATAATGAATCCCCAAACACTATGACAGTATAAAAATACATTTTTATAGTAAAAATACCAGCAATATATTATGCTTAAAAAAAATGACCAACAATACATTTTACCTGTAGTTGAAGCCATAAAACTATGTTGAAAATGTTTAGATTCTGAAGTTAAATAACTCATAGCAATTGATATGCCGCTAAATAAAATAAAATCAAACCAACTCTAGAGTTTCATGTATGGATATATATCTTCATATATATATATATATATATATATGTGTGTGTGTGTGTGTGTGTGTGTGTGTGTGTGTGTGTGTGTGTGTGTGTGTGTGTGTGTGTGTGTGTGTGTGTGTGTGTGTGTAAATATTTAAACAGATTATTCTTGCCATACCAGGACAAAATGACCTTTAAATAAGGGATTATATTTTATTTATAAAATAAAAAGATACAATGGTTTCACAAGGATTAAAATTTTAGGGACCTTTCGACCGACACATCCTCAGAAAAAATTAATATAGTCAGTAAGTAAAATTAAGTGGTTGAAAAGAAAAAATATTTTCAACGACTGCTGTTAAAATATGCCAAAACTCTCGGAGGGAACCAAAAAAATACCATTTTACTAATTAGGCATTAAATTGGCAACCGGCTCCCCGAAATATGTTTTTTTCTTTTCAACCACTTAGTCTTACTTGATGACAATATTATTTATTTGTTCTGAAGATGTGTCGGTCGAAAAGTTTATAAAATTGTAATCGCTGTGATTCTTTTGTATCCTTTTTATGAATATAAAATGATCCTTTTAAAGATCATTATATATATATATATATATATATATATATATATATATATATATATATATATAGTAAAAGATACAATATGGTAATCCGTATGGAATTTCCAGGAGGATATAGATCCAGTGAATGCTCTATGTCAAAAGACAGAACAAAATTATTATTAAGAATATCAAACACTTAAAATCCCATAAGTAATAATTTTTATTTCATGAGAGCTCTAAAAAAAGCACCCCTCAATCTTCAAGACCTACAAACAAATCAATCGCAAATGAAATGAGGGAAAAATACTCGTAATTAAAATCAGGAGATATTGCTATCTTATTTAGAGAAAAGACAGAGAGTGTTGACCTATTTTGATATACTGACTTCAGATTTAACCTTAGTATGTCATTTGAGGAGTGAGGATGGAACATAAAGTGTAGTTAGTTCAGTATGAATTGGAAACAATCCCGTCTGGTTCTATCAACGGCCAAAATTCCAATGTCGATATATTTCATTCAACAAATTATTTGTAAATAATATTAAAAAGGAACATTTTTAAAAATTTCGAAATTAGCGAAAAAATTTTCACAAGCTTTTTATATAATTAACCAAGAAATTTACATTAAAATACCAAAGAGATTTGAATTAAATCATTATTAATTATATTTAGAGAAACATATTTATAATATTTATAATATTTAGAGTCCTGAACTTTTATAGCCTAGATGTATATATTAATATTTACCAGGATAAAGTTAGATCGGGGTTAATCCCCTGTATTTCAACAAATTCTCTGTAAATAATATTAAAAAAGTGTCTGGTTAAGAAGATTTATTAAATTTCTTTTTAAAAATTAGCGAAAAAAAGTTTTGTTTTTTTAAAATTAAATGTAAATTAATATACTCTTTTTGCATAATTAAACAAGAAATTTATGTTAAAAAAACTAAGAGATTTGAATTAAACACAAACACACACACATACATATATATATATACATAGAGAGAGAGAGAGAGAGAGAGAGAGAGAGAGAGAGAGAGAGAGAAAGCGAGATAATTAAATTATAATTCAGCTGATACTCTGATTTCGTAGACGGACCCTCCAGCAATCACTACGTCCAATCGTCATGTGCTATATATATATATATATATATATATATATATATATATATATATATATATATATATATATATATATGTGTGTGTGTGTGTGTGTGTAGGATTAATATAAATAAAATCTCTCACTCATCTGACAGATGTTATATTCAGATCCTTAACTGCAGACTTTAGTATTCGAACTTTGTCGTAATTGCTTGGTTCACTCGTCAGGTTTCAGTCTTTGACTGTAGATTTGTACATTTTTCGTTATTTTTATGCTAAAATTGACGTATAATTAATTTATGCGCGAAGTGGAATGCTACTATTATTGGGGTTAGGTTGATTTTTTTTCAACGCCGGTTAACACTGCTACCTGAAAGCCTGAAGATTGAATTCATGCATGAAGCAAACTATCTATCTATCTATCTATCTATCTATCTATCTATATATATATATATATATATATATATATATATATATGATACAAATATATTTTAAGGAATTTTTTTATATATAAGTTGATTTATCTTAGTTAAAAATAGATCATTTATTTTATCTTATAATTTCTTTTATTCTTTAATGTTAATTTTTAAAAATATATTCTTAGTTAAATTTAATATAAATTATCGAAATATGATTGATTTTTTAAGTATAATTTATTATTTTATAAGTAGGAACCTAACTTTTTATATATATATATATATATATATATATATATATATATAAAAAACTCCATTTTTGACCCTCTTTAGTTTCATTTTAACACCTCATTCTTTATAAAACCCCAATTTAATGTCATAAAGTTAATATCCTGGTTTGATTGTATAAAACCTCTTCCCTTTAAGGTTAATACCTTCACCCCCCCCCCTGGCCCGAACCACTGACTCGGGCATTTTGTCTGACTGAAACCTCGAAATGGATAAATTCTGTATCAATTTTTGGACGTCTGTCAAAGTTAAATTTCTAATTCCGACATGAACACAGTCTATACACCTGGGTTGAATAAGACTGACGTAGTTTTCGTCGGTTGAAATAGATATATACCACCCGATATGAGATAATTTGGGATTTTGTTGTGTAATATATATATATATATATATATGTGTGTGTGTGTGTGTGTGGTTTCGAACCTGGCTCAACAAAGCTAAATCAAGTTTAATATATAAGTATAAATCATCAATAAAATAGAAGGAAAAAGTGACTCTATTTACTTTCAGATTCATTTTTTCCATCTTGAGTAAGCCACACTTCAATTACCACTTAAAAATGCTAAAAGCCATATACATTCAATCCATGAAACTTTCTCATTGTAAACAAAAACATTTTGTATTCGGTCTCCAAGTGGTTTCTATTTAAAAAAAAAATCAGTTCTTTTTTTTCTTTCCCATCCTATTTTATTGATGATTTTTATATATATATATATATATATATATATATATATATATATATATATATATATATATATATATATATATATATATATATATATATATATATATATATATATTAACCGCGATTTAGCTCTGTTGAGAGGTTCGAAACCGGTTAACTAACCTGTTTCTCATTTGTTTCCACTTTTAATTGCCCATCATGAGTATTATTTAAAAAAGTTGGATCTTTTCATATGCTTATAAAATTTTGTACCACCAATAAAATTTTTAAATATCTATCTATATATATATATATATATATATATATATATATATATATATATATATATATATATATATATATATATGTATGTATGTATATATATATGCAAGTTTCATTACATATAACAGATAGGTGCTTTGATAATTTTTTTTATATAATTTCTCATTTCTATATAATTTCTTTTCTGTAGATAAATTATACAAAAATTATACAAACCATTTCTTTTTCTTTTTCCAAGCTTTTTCAGTTAACAGTAAATTTAATTCTTCCTTGATAATGGCTAAAGGTATAGACGAAAAATTTTTGTATAATTTATCTACAGAAAAGTAAAAGTTATTAGATCATATGAGAAATTATATGAAAAAAGTAATCAAAACACCTTGTGTGTCATATTTCATGAAGCTTACATGAAAGAAGGATTGCCCCTTAAATACAATATATATATATATATATATATATATATATATAATTAACTACGATATTTGACACATGCGCATATATACACATGCACACACGCTGACATACACATACACACGCACACACAGAAAAAAATCAACCTAACCCCAATAATAGAAGTATACCAGTTAGCGCATAAATTAATTACGTCAAATTTAGCATTAAAATAACGACGAAAAATATGCAAATTTGCAGTGAAAAGCTGAAACGCCCTGATGAGTGTCCTTCTCTGATTTGGTTTTCTTGTCCTTTAAACATTCTACCATACGGTCTTTTGCCAGGGAAGTTATCTTTGGGTGATCAATACACAAAACTCCGTTGCCATCTTTTGGTTCCATGGCCAAAATAAGTTCCTTCTTCTAATCAGGCTATTTATGTCAGTCTTCACATCTTGCCTTTTCCATATGGCACCCATTTTTATTCTGTCTTTGATACTTTTCTATTCACGGTTCTGAGGCAGTTGCTTTCGAAGTCTAAGAGCCTTTGTATGGCGAACTTTCTCAGTTGTACAAGTTTCACAGACATAAATTCCTACGGGATTGATCAAAGCAAAACTAGAGTCTGGTCTTGATGTCGTATAGAATGTCTTCTTCAGCCTTCCAAAATGCAACATTGAACAAAAGTGCTATCCTGAGACTTCAATATTAAGTCTTCAATATTATCGATAGTTTCCTCAGCCATCATGATATTATCGGATTTCTTTGTCATTACTTTGCATTTGACTGAGTTTACTTTAGCTACCCATTTCGTGCAAGCATTTTCAATGTTTTTTGTAGACAGTTTCAGTTTGGTAAATATTTGTGAAATCACTGTCGTATCATGTGTATATCAAATATACGAACTTATTGATAAAGGAAGATCACTTCATCGAAAAAAAAGGACAACAAATGGCGTCAGTGTACTATTAAAGTTCAATTAATGCATTTAAAATAAAATAAATGCGTTTAAAATAATATAAATAAATGCATTTAAAATGAAATTAATTAATGCTTTTAATGTAATCGTGTAACACCCTCTCCGATCGTCCAAGACTTCCAACACAGCGGGCGGTCACTGAAGTGATCGCTTCTATCCCGAGCTAAGCCTGTCCCACGTTGTGATTTAAGGTTGATCATAAGGCAGCCAAAATTGAATCGTCGCAGGCATCTTCGTGTTGGGCATGTCCAAGCAGGGCGAAGACGTATAGGAAAAAAATAAAACCCGAATAAATTAAACAAAAAGTAAATACTGTTTTTATATCAGTCCTTCGTACAATAATTGATTTGTATCAGAATTTGCATGCAATTAATTATCAGCTCAACCCGTGTGTAAATCGGAAGTGATACTGTTGTCGACTTGGTAAAGTTTGGTTTGCTGCTTTGGTAAAGTTCGGCACAAGACTGAAATCAGAGGCTTTCCTTGGCAGATAATCGCGTGAGCCTTTCTCCTCTCTCTGGTGTCGTCTCCGTCTCTTCCGCCTCTCTTCTCTCATCTGCCGAATGCGCGAAGCGCATTCGTATTTATGGACATTCGCCCAAACTGGCGAAATAAGGGAATTCGATAATTCTGGGGAATTCACTTCTTCCACTCTCTCATATTATTACCTCTCACTAAATCTCCTCAGTGAGCCTGGGTGGCTTATCCACCCCCTCCTCGTATTTCAATTCAACTTTCGACCAGGGGAATCAACTCCAAATTCGTTGTTTACGAAAAATGAAATTTTCGCTTTACAGCTTGCATTTTCAGCTGTGTGTCAATCAACATTGCCCCCTGAGTCTGGGTCACTTTTCCATTGTTCAAACTGCTTGATATACGATTCAAGTCGTTTATGTGTGAATTAAATCCTCAATACTTCCCACGAGTTTTTTGGTATTAATCCTTCTCGTTTCAATGTCTCTCAATACATAACACTTTCTTATGTTTTACCAAAATTTTCTTCCGTTTTACCGCGGAAAACAAGAAATAGTATCACATTAAACAAAATCAAATATATATGTTCTGCCGGTGATTACTTATTGCTATAGTGGAACACACCTATTCTATAGTTAATAGACTCTCCCACCTATAATAATTAGGAGTAGTAAGAGTAACGAGGTGTCGCTCAGTAGGTCGGTCTGAGTTCGGTTCGGACGACCGGCTGACCGGTTGAACACTCTTTCTTTCGGGCGGGGAGGAACCCGAACGAGGCTACGCCGAAGGGCGGAGTTTCTTTCGGGGAGGTAAACCGACCCTGAACCCGTTTATACGGGTTTTAAAAGGGCATATTTTTGGCCAAGCCCACTGGCTCGGAGATCCCACGTTAAACCGGCCTTGTGCCACATGATGGCCTCGTTGTGGGGGGGGGTGACTGAATATCGCTCAGTGGGTCGGTCAGTCAGTCGATGCCGGCCGACCGTTAGTTGGATACTAAAGTATCAGCGACCACAACTAGATTACTCTGCGTCATTACCTATTATATCAAGTTCCTAACGTTTTGTACGTCGAACCTATTTTAGGACCGACTTAGTACAAATACAAGCCTCCACTGTGAAATCACTCCATAACACTTATAGAAGTGAGACATGATCGCTGAACACCACAACTGCGGTGACTCTTACTGTGATCCAAAGCAAGATGGAGCAAATTATGCTCGGCATCAACTTACGTGATTGGAGAGAATAGCATAATAGAGACGATCAAGGAGATCAAACATAGATGGACGGGCCACGTCTCTTATCACAGAGACAACAGGTGGGCTATCAGAACGGCAGAATGGTCACCAAAGAAGTTGAAAGAACTGGAGGGCGCCACAATCTGACTCGGCCGCCACAGACCAGTAGAGCAAGAAATTGGAAGTTTTAAAGGTCAACCAGAAGGGATTCCTCCAATAGGAATCAAAGAGATTTCGATAAAAAAAACTAAACTAATGCATTGAAAGTAACATGAATTAACGTATTTCAAATAATATAAATCAATACCTTTAAAACAATTCATTTAAAATAAAATAATGTGTTTACTGTAAAATAAATTAATCCATCTAAAAGAAATTAAATCGTTGAAAACATAATAAATTAAAGCGTTTAGAATAATATAAATTAATGCATTTAAGATAAAATAATGTTACTGTAAAATAAAATAATTCGTATAAAATAAAGCAATTTATCTTGTCCGAAAAAAGCTTTTAAAATAAGATAAATAAATTCCTTTAAAATAAAATGAATTAATGCTTTTGAAATAAAATAATGCGCTTACTGTAAAATTACTTAATTCGTATAAAATAGAATAATTTAATTTGTTCAAAATAGTTTGTTTAAAATAAAACAAATAAAATGCGCTGAAAATAAAATAAACTACATAAATGCGCTGAAAATAAATAAATTAATGCGCTTGAAATAAAATAATGCGTTTCATTGTAAAATTCGTATAAAATAAAATAATTCACCTTGTTCAAAATAAAGTAAATGGCATTAATAAGCCTTCACTTGTTTTTATTCGCCTCTTTAACACTGAGTTAATTTATTCTTCGCAGATTTTTCAATATACCATTTCAACATTTCTGTGTCTGATTTTAATTATTTAAGACTAAATGATTCCCAACCACCTATATAGATATGTAATCATCGTCATCATGGCTACTCTTTGCAAACGCAGGTGTAGGAAGAGACCAGTTGAGACTTCCTTGGAATTGAATATCTTTTTTGAAATGATTGGCATGCAAGTGTTGAAGGTAAAACAAACAAAAAAAAGAAATACTTGAAACTTGAACACATAATTTGGAATTAACATCCGAGCTTAATAACTGGAAATTCTTCTTTCTGCTTCTAGGTTCATTCTCTCTGATTTTACGATTTTATCTGTTTGTTTTATTTGTTGGCAGTCCCGCCCCCTTTTCTAGCCATTTTCTGCTTTCTTTTCACGTCGGTGCTAGAGAAACAGCTGCAAGTCATCTGTATAAATTATAAAAGTGAAGAAATCGACACTACTTTTAAATGACATGTACACTCAAGCAAGCAGAAACAAGTCGACTGCGCATTACAGTTTTTTAAGCAGATACATAGAAATGCATTTATTTGCCATTCTCTTGGTCTCGAGGTCTTTCTAAGTGCATATACGGAGTTACATTAGCCAGACACGAAATCTTTAGCGGAATTTGGATCGGAAGCTTTCACTGAATTGTTAGATTAATATTACATTAAGTGATATTAAGGGTCTTCACAATGAAGGAATTCTTATTGAAAAATAGATATTAGATATATAAAATAAATCTTTTTCCGTATGAGCTTGCAAATTTATTGATATGCCTATATATTCACCTCCGGATTAAATGCATTGACAAAAAAAGGAGAAAAATAAATATTTGTTGTGCAAAATAAATGATTTTACCGTAAATACCTGCAAAAACTTACTGATGTACCTATATATTTATATCTATATATCTATATATATATATATATATATATATATATATATATATATGATGGACTCTCTCGTCGATTTCGACGTATGAGGTTCCGACAACTTTTTAATGACCTTTATGTTTGAATCTAGAGTGACATTTCAGACCTGCTAATGACTTGCAAAGAAAACCACAGATTGGGCAAGCGT
Source organism: Acanthosepion pharaonis (assembly GCA_903632075.3). Taxonomy (NCBI): domain Eukaryota; kingdom Metazoa; phylum Mollusca; class Cephalopoda; order Sepiida; family Sepiidae; genus Acanthosepion; species Acanthosepion pharaonis. The sequence goes on along the minus strand of CAHIKZ030003358.1, from coordinate 3,555,901 downwards.
GAGCAAAGAGGGTGCACTTCTCTGGCACCTTCTGAGGCTTTTTTTCCTCTTGCTTCACGGAGCTTGACAACGCTTGCCGCCGAAAAATTCCTGATTCCATTGTAAGTTACACTTTTCCAAGCTTTGCGATCCAAAGCAGTATTCTCCAAATCAGTGTGTGCAATATTTGCAGCTGCAAGGTTACTTTTCAGCTTATCTTTAAAACCTGAGCAAGGGTCGGCCAACATTCCGTTGACCACCTTCAAGCTGGCTGTACATGAGAATCTTTGGAATTCTACCATCTTGCATCCGTACAACATGACCAGCCCATCGTAACTGTGCCCTCATGAGGAAGCTCTCAATTCCATCAATGTTACACATCGTTAGAAGGTCGGCATTGGATTTTTTGTCCTGCAGGATTAGTCCACAGATTGCTCGGAGACATCCTTTGTGAAAGACATCTAATTGCTGAATCTGCTTACAATACAGGGTCCAGGCCTCTGATCCATACAAAAGAGTAGTGAGGACAACTCCTTTGTACACGTGGATTTTTGTCGCAAGACGAATACCCCTGCCATTCCAAAGACGGTGACGTAGTTTTCCAAACGCTTTAGCCGCTTTTGCAATTCTATTCACAATTTCGTCATCCAGAGTTCCACTTGCATTCACTTTACTGCCTAGGTAGTTATCTATCTATCTATCTATCTATCTATCTATCTATCTATCTATCTATATATATATATATATATATATAATCAAAATCTAGGTAGGCAGTGCCTGATCATGACTTCCAGTTTCATGTGGATCTTGAAGTTTCTGGGAAAGAACGCATAATTAGGCGTTGACCAAGGGCAGTACATTAAAACTCTCAGTCATGATGACTTATGATTCCGTGTTAGCACAACCATCTGTAGATCCCACACAGTTTTGTCAACCAAATTTCATTCACAATGCTGGGATGAATTTGTGTATTGTTTGCGTAGAAAGAGCTCTTAATTGCTCTTGTTCCCAGGTTCACCCTGATCCGGGGTGGTAGCACCTGTTAGAGTCCCAGCTGATAGCAAATAGTCATCCCTACAAATAAAAAAAATAGCAGTAAAGTATAAAAATACATAGTAAGAATTACCAACAATACCTTTCATAGCAAAATGACCAACAGTACATTTTATCTGTAGTTGAAGGCATGTAATTGCGATTAAAATATATTTAGTTGAAGTCATAAAATTGTATTTGAAATATTTAGATTTCGGCATTAAATAACCCATATAGGTGTTGATATGCCGCTAAACTAAATCAGTCAGTCAACCAACCCAACTGTTTTGCACACCGGAACTGTCGACTCATCTTATCAAGAATCAATGTTATCGACAAATTGATCATGGTAAAGCAGATATTAAAAGGAAGTGGAAGCTATGGAGAGCTAGGATCGCCTACGTCCTTGAAATTCAACCTTTTTTATTGCTACAGATCCTCATCATCTTATTTATCGTGTGTGATTAAAACGGGTGGCCACAATCTTAACAGTATAAGATATGCAGATGACATAATGTTGATAGCAGACATGGATAGGAAACTACAAAAGCTCCTACAGAAGGCAGCATGGGAAAGCGAAAAGAAAGGATTAAGTATAAACTACAAGAAGACAAAATGCCTGGTTGTCACCAAAAGGATGATCCCAAAGTGCAAATTACAAATCGGGGATGCTAAAATCAAACAAGTACAAAAATTGTAAATATCTAGGAAGTGTTCTAACAGAAAACAGCAAATGTGACACTGAGATCCGAAGATGTATTTGGATGGTCAAAGATGCATTCTAAAAGCTAAGCAGAGTATTAAGAGACAGAAAAGAGTGCTGAACTGTTACATGATATCTGACCTCCTATATGGCAGTGAATGCTGGACAATCTCCTCAGAGATGAGGAAGTGACTTGAAGCAATAGAAATGTGGTTCTACAGAAAGATACTGAGGATACCACGGACCGAACATGTGAGCAACGGTGACTTATACTTAACATCAGGAAGAGGTAGTTGAAATTTCTAGGGCACGTAACGAGGAGGGAGGGCTTGGAAAATCTGATACTCACAGGACAGATTGAGGGAAAAAGGGACAAAGGAAAGCAGCACGTAACATACATGATGGGCTTGAGTAAATGGATGGTAAAACAGGACGCGGGATAAATAACAAGACAAAACTTACTAAGAGCTACAAGGTGTAGGAAGATGTGGAGGTCCATGATCAACTACGCCCTGAAGGGACACGTCAAATAAAAGAAGAATTTTTAACTAACTGGGTAACACTTTAGCTTCGGAAATTCAGTCGAAAACAGTCATTCAAAGTCGTAACTAAATCGGACTAAATCAAATATGACACCATTGTTGTCATAAATTAACTCGAGTAGTGAGCGATGTCATTTCGAAATCCAAGAAGCCACGTGACTATATTCTTTAATGGCTAGACACATTCACTTGGGAAAATGGTGCCTAATTTTTGGCAATTAATACACGTTAAAAATTCACACAATTTTCCCGTCTTTGCAACGTTATACCCGACTGACTATACATATGAAATTTTTCTCTTAGACACGTGTTCTATATATATATATATATATATATATATATATATATATATATACATGCAAATTATTTAACAAATATTTGTGAAAATCATCTAAGAAACATAATATATATGAATCATTTAAGAATCATAGTATATGCAAATCATTTAACAAACATGGTATGTGAAAATCAGTTATGATATATGATATACGCAAATTACTTAATAAACATGGTATCTGTAAATGATTTAACAAACGTAATATATACAAATCATTTAAGAATAATATATGCGAATCAGTTAAGAAACATAATATATGTAAATCATTTAAGAGACATAATATATGCAAATTGTTAAGAAACATATATGCAAATCATGTGTCAAGCGTATGCCCCCTGTTTATAAGAACGCGGGAGAGCGCTTATCCTCATCACATTATAGACCCATCAACCTCTTCAATGTCATTAACATATTTTTTGGAACTATAATCAACAAGAAGTTTGTCGATCAGCTCCATAGGGACAACCCCTTGAGCGACAAACAGTACGGATTTCGATCGTCTTGGTCCACTGATGATATCCTGTTATTACTCACAGAATCAGTTAGGCATTAGACGACAAATAAATCTCAAGGATGATCGCATTAGATATTTCAAAGGCTTTTGACAAGGTGTGGCATAGAGGCCCACTGAACAATCTCCCTAGCTAAGGCTTCACCGGAAGAGATTTCTTAATTATGAACTCCTTAACGGGTGGTCTAAAGGCAAGTTCTCCGGGGCCCAAGCGATCAAGGAATCAGGCGTCCCCAAGGTTCGCTTCTCGGTCCTATCTTCTTTCTACTTTGTATAAATGATCTACCTAAGAGTATACACTGATCTTTTGTGAATATCTATGGCGATGATAGAACAGTATATGGATGCACCTCCAAAACTCTAGATGGCAAGAATTTGGTAGCTGATCTCTGCTTTGATCTAGCTTTAACAGCTCAGTGGTAGAAAAATAGGCTCTGTTCACATTCAATAACTCGAAAACGAATCTAGTGACGTCACACCATCGCCGAGCGGATCCTGAATTTTCATCGATCGCGACAACTGGTGTCCCCCTCAGGGAGGCTCCATACTTGAGAGCCTCTTGGGACTTAAAATCAATCCACATCTCAAGTGGAACTCGTGCATACGATCTGTCGCTAAAGATGGTGAAAAATTGATCGGCTCCCTATACCGTTCCAGTAAGTACATGACTCTACGCGCTATCCTGTACCATTAGAAGAGGCAGATCGGGCCGCGAATGGAGTACTGATGCCATATATGGGCAGGAGCTGCCCAGTCTCCACTTCCAGGTCTCGACAGTGTCTAAAAGCGTTTCGCCTCCTCGTGAGTGACAAACTATTTTCCACCCTACAATCCCTTTGCTAAACGTCGCAAGCCTCTCGTTGCTCTATCGCTATTTCCATAGTAATCTCCCTATCAGAGGCCTTGCTACCGGATGTAGTTTATCGTCGTACCCAGGACTGAAGTATCGTAGCCTAACGCGATGAAATATCACCTTTCAAAATACGCATAAATTTCAGTCATTTGTGAAACGGAATCTCTTGTTCAAACAACACCTAATACAAAATGCAACGAACTTTTATTAAAACCTAAAAACTTTCAAAAAGCGGGACGCTAGAGGGCGTCGACGCTGTGTAATGGTTAACAAGCTCATCTTGCTAGATCTGATTACGAATTACGAATGAATAGTGAGTTCGATCCACAACTGCATGCTCGCTACATTCGGCTATATACCACATCTAAGCCACGCTTAGAAAATCATTTTGGACACCACAATATGCAAGCTTGTCTCGCTCGAACAATGACGCCTGAGTAGGGAATTCGATTCTCGCTAAGTGCCTCATACTTTCGGCCTTGTGCCACATCTAAACTACACTTAGAAATTCATTTTGGACACCGCGATGTGGTGTAATGGTTAGCAAGCTTGTCTCGCTCGAATAATGACGCCAATGTAGGGAGTTCGATTCTCGCAAAGTGCCCCATACTTTCGGGCTTGTGCCACATGTAAGCTACACTTAGAAAATCATTTTGGACACCTCAGTGTGGTGTAATGGTTAACAAGCTTGTCTCGCTCGAACAATTATGACTGAGTAATGAGTTCGATCCTCACTAGGTACCCCATACTTTTGGCTATGTGCCACATGTAAGCTATTGTGCCCTATCCTTTGTGTACTCTAATCATTAAATATTTATTGACACAGCAAATAAAACATATACGAGAGGGTGCTGAATAAAAGCCTGCAGAAATATTCTTTCGATTTTTGGAAAAAGGTTGGGCGAGCCACCTTTCCAGTGCCCACTCGGATAGGAAGTAAATAGAGGCCAACATTTCTGCTTCACATTTAGTGGTTAAAACATGCTAAATAAAAAAAAAATGATTATTTAATAATTATATTCTACTAAAATACCCACATAAAGATATTAACCTCGACGACCTGCCTTGAAACTTCACGACCCGTGCACGCAGAAGAATGTTATACCCTCTTGGTAAGTGATAGCCTTGGTGCAAAATAATTCAGAATATTATCAACGCAATAAATATATATAAAAAAAAACCGCAGTAACATTTGTACTTAAAATGTAATTTGATTATTTCACCACTGAAAGTTGCAAATTTTTATCGGAAATTTATATAAGAAAGTTACCGTAAATGATATGTTGAGTTCATGCCTGAAACTGAAGAGTAAAAGAAACGTTGTCAATGATCTGAATCACGACAGGAATTAGGGATAATCACACACACATAGACATACACACACACACATACTCACACGCGTAGGCGCACACACATATATATATATATATATATATATATATATATATATATATATATATATATAAAGAAATATAGTCTTAAGGTGTGCTATATTTATGGGATAAAGTGCTCAATATCAGAGATAGAAAGGTGTGTAAATATAAAAGTGAACATATGCAATCGTCAGGCCTGACGACTGCATATTTTCATGAAACAGACTGTCGCCTCTAAGTGTTGACTTCTATGTTCACTTTTATATATATATATATGTATATATAGTATTTAGGTAGCAATACTTCTTTTATACATGTTTCATTAAAGACGACACGCAAGGTACTGCGATTAAGATTTTTAATTAATTTTTCTTGTGTTCTTTCAAGTGTTTTCTTTTCTGGACACAACGTGTGTAAAAGCTCTACAAAAGTATCTGAGCACATTCGTGTATTTCATTAGCCATTACCAAGGGCGATTTTTATTTTTAACTGAATCTGTGAATTTCTTTTATGTATGTATCTGGAGTTATAGGAATATTTTATTTTCCAATGGCTGTATTCATAGTTAATGTTATTTTATTATTATTATTATTATTATTATTAGGGCTTCCATTATATTTCATTTTTTACGTGGGGATGAGGCTATTATACTTGTATTTTCTACTAGTATGCTGTGAATGGAGTTTCATAGATTTCCGTGTCTGTTTAAATGAATCCTAATTGAGCTATGGTCGGATAAGTGTAATGGCGATTTTTACTGGTTTCTTTCTTGTTTTTCGTTGATTTTTCAACCAGTGTTTATTTCAAAAACTCCAAAATAATTGTGGTCTGAAGTGGGTCTTCATGTTGCCTGATTTACCCCTTCATGTCATCGGCTAACTTCGATTGAATAAATACAGACGACTTCTGTTATATCAGTAACTGCATTAATTCAAAATATTTTTTAATGGAAGTACTTTAAAGTAATTGAAGAAGATAGACTCTGTTACATCTAAACATGATGCTGTTTTTGCTCCATTCTAATTGAATGCTTTATCCTCATCATCCAGCTGGATATGGCTGTTAGTATTTAAATAAAAAAGGTTGTTATTTTTATAAAAATCACTGTAAAATTTAATATATTTTTGTATGTATTCATTTTAAAAACTTTTCAATTCTACCTTATTTTATCTATTTTCTAAACATTTAATCATGATTTTTATTATGTTGAAAACAACTATAAATGATAATAAAAAAGAAAAAATATTTTAATTTTGAGTCATTTGAAATATTAATTCAAAATGTTTTTAATGGAAGTACTTTAAACTAATTGAAGAAGATAGACTCTGTTACATCTAAACATGATGCTGTTTTTGCTACATTCTAATTGAACGCTTTTTTTTATCGACCAGCTATGGCTGCTAGTATTTATATAGAAATCTATTGATCTCAGTCTCTTCGTAGTTAACTATCATTCTCTACACATCATATACCTAGCTGCATGTACAGACAATAGACAATATACTGCGCATGCTCATAAAGAAACAAGTGACAGATCCCTAAAAGCTAGTAGAAAACAATAGAATGCCATACGTTTTATAGACGTTATTGGTCAGTCGGAAGTAACGACAAACTTGTTTCAGCTTACACATTATTTTTCTTATGTAACATCATCTTGTCTTTACATGTGTTCACCGGAAATCTTTCATATCACTTTTGAATGACTTGCCTTGTTTTATGATGTAGCTCGCTCTTGTCATGTAGATAGTCTGACCTAAATTTTCCATCTTTGCATTGTTCAGCTCAAAAGCGTCTGTTCAGAAGAGTAAGGCGCATAGCTCATCCGGTACAGACGATGTCACATTAAAGAACCGGTTCAGAAAGTACGGTTTATATCTAATCTTTTTATATTTTAAACATTGGTTAAATGAATGACAAAATGGGCAAAAATAAAAAATAAAAAAAAATTCTGTGTAACATGTTTCAGGGACAACAGAAAATTTGTTAAAAAAGGTGAAATGGTGTAAGAACCTGAACGCAAATTTACAGTAGATGATTCAGATATCAGTGCACTTTCTATAAATTCTGAAGGATGAAACGCGTTGTATATAGCTTGTTTCTATTTTGTCATTCAATTACTTAACATTGTCCTGATATATATAAATGTATAGGTAATATTTGTGAGAATTATATAATTGATAAAATAAAATAAAAAATCTAAAAAGCACAAAATAAGATAAAAGAAATAAAAAAAAAGAGACAAAAAGAAGAATCTCCCAAGATGCTCACTGACAGGAAGAACAAATAGCGCATGCGCGAATAAAGAGGTGCTTCCTGTTGCCAAAGACAAAATGAGAAGAATCGTTCTCTTTTTCCTCTGAACTTTTAATGGGGAAACATGTCTTTTGCTCGGGAAGGTACTTCCCTTCAACAGACAGTTGCTACCCTGTAATAAATCTATTTCCAGAATCTCTGTCTCTTTCTTTACTTTGAACATTTTGTTTCAGCAACGAGAAAAATTCAACATGGACCTGGATTTCAAACAAAATCAGCAGAAACACACAAAGAATTATAACTTTTAAAACTCCAAATATTCTATGGAAATATATGGTGATTTTCTAAGCGTATTTTAAACGTACATTTATTCTTTACAACCCTACCATCAAAGCAGACTTTAATCATTATTCGCTGTTTGACGCATTCGCAAGGAATTGGAAGGCTTTCTAGACGAAAAATAAATAAATGATTCGAGTTCTTAAATTCCGAAATCATATTAGTATCCAAAAAATAGGGAAACTAGCTACTAAAAGCTACTAGAGAAACTTGCTCGAAGAAGAAGAAAAGAAAGGGGTGGTAATTTGTGCGCGTCTGAAAAACAAATGATTTTAAATGGCCCCACAGAAAAATCCAAAAGCGTGAGGTCTGGTAACTCTGATGACAACTCAACCGGACCTCTTTGACTTATCCTCTATGGTGCGTGACTTTTGCCTCACCCTGTAAAAAAAAGCATGAAGAATTGTGTTAATTTTCACATTTGGCGAATTAATACACCAAGAAAAGAGTACACAGCATGTTGTCTGCAGGATGCTTCATGGCTTCAAATATCGTTGGCCTTACAACACACTGATCTACAATATGTGTTGGTGGCGCTCATTATCCCCCAAAATAAAATGGAGCATATAGATATACTTATACTATCCGAGGTTTATGCAAATTGAGATAGATAGATAGATAGATAGATAGATAGATAGATAGATAGATAGATAGATAGATAATGTACACATTGAGATAGATAGATAGATAGATAGATAGATAGATAGATAGATAGCGGGCGTTTAAATTTGCATTTTTTTGTTTTTTGTTTTTTTCTATAATCTCGAATTTTAACTCTTCTCCCTTTTAAACTTCTGGATTTTTAAATCGTCTTTCTTTTCCACTTACAGACTTTTAAATCTTTCTTTCCAACTTCCAGAGTTTAAATCTTCTTTCTTTTCAACTTCCGGATGTTCAAATCCATTCTTTTCAGTATCTTAATTTTTAAATCTTCTTTCTTTTCAACTTCCGGAATTTAAATCTTCTTTCTTTTGAACTTCCGGATTTTTAAATCGCTTTCCTTCTCAACTTCCAATTTTTTTAAATCTTCTTCATTTTCCATTTCCGAATTTTTAACTTCCGGGGTTTAAATTGTTTTTTTTCTTTTCTTCCGAACTTCCGAATTTTTAAATGCGCTTTCTTTTCCATTTCAGGATTGTTAGATCTTCCGAGGAATTCTTTTCCCACACAGTACCTACTTACCTAATCGAACTATTAAATTACTAATATACAGTGAGTTAACCTCGATATTTACCAAGTATAGCTTTGTAGCATTCCGCTCTCACTTTCTTATAAATGTCGAATTTTGTAGATTTTTTGTGCAAAAAAGTGGATCAGAGAGCCTGCTCGGCTTAGTAAGTATTTTCAGGAAATATCAGCTTCTAATTGGTCAATAAACACACAAGTGGGCGTTGCAATCCACCCACGTACAAATATTTTTCCAGCGCGTGACCAAGTCAAATTTCCCGTCATTTGCTTTGATCCTGTCACGTGATTACATTATCTATAAATAGCAGATACCAGCTTGCTTTCTCTCTCTCCTTTCTTCATTCGCCTAAGAAGATGTGATCTTCAGGATTCTCGTCTAGACCATGGGAGGTCAGACGTTAAAAGTATATTCACGCATGCACGTACGTACGAACTTTTCAAACCTACATTACAAACATACAGAGCATTTCCAAACATGCAACAAGAACTTTTCTCTTTGAAATATTCTTCTAAAACTACAGTTTATTCAGCATTTCTCAGCTTTATAATTAATTCAACTTTTATGAATTCAGATAAAAATATTCCCAGTCTAAGAGACATAACTCCAACAGATCTTTAACTTTTACGCATGTGCAGCAACACACGAATAAATACAAATGTTATGTTTTTAAAACCATTTTGCTTCCTTCTTGTATTTCATGCTTTGTGGTATTTTACGTTTAATATAAATTGTGTGGTCATGTTATTCACGCAGCCGTAAACAGACACCTACAATTGTCCATTCTTATTACCAAGCCACTACATTATTGTTGAAACTTGACTAATGCATGGAATAATAATGCAACACAAAATGTACTTAGAACAAAATGTATTGAAACAAGAAAGTGTACACAATATTTACATATAGTCTTTGGTATATTCCTGGGAAGACCGTTCCTGGAGAATGTGTTGACTTAGTCGCAGTCGGGCAGAGTCTCTAGATTGAATCTCTTGATTCCTCTCCCGTCTTCCCGGTACCAACCATATTTATATGGTCGGTACTCCACTATGCAAATTAGGTGGATCCTACCACAACAATTATGGTGACTCCGACGTCTGAAACGGGGCGAGAGAAACAATTAGACCACCACAGCTTGCTACAGAAATCCTAGATTTGAGTATCACTTAATGAGCATGGAATTTATTACACTACTAACAGTGTACGAAATGAGCAATTTAACTTCTTTTCTATTCCATGTCCCTTCACAACTTAGGCAATCATAACTCTCTACAGCTTCATATCATGGGTAAGCTCTCAGAAATTTTCACCCCCTCAATATCCCACTTAGTCTCTTTTCTACCATTCCTTTACTCAAGCTTGTTAGGTTACTTGCTAATTCCTTCTACTCCTCTTGCCATCAATATGTCCTGTAAGTGTCGGATTCTAAAAGCCTACTTTCCACATTATGTGTTCGAAAAGTTTCAACTCTTTCTAATTCTAACTACAAGAGTCATTTACGTTCCCATTTTTCTTTAGAACTTGCTCATTGTTTACGCGTCCTGTCCATGGTATCATCAGCATCCTTCTGTAGAACTACGACTCTATTGTCTCAAGTCCCCACTTCATCTTCATTAGTCCAGCATCTACGGCCATATGGAAGGATTGATTCTATATATCAGGTTGAGAGCTCTTTTCTTTGTGTCTAACGAAATATTGTTGTTTCTTAATATATTGTTTAGTTCTTAGTAGGCATCTTTCTCTATTCTGATTCTGCTTCGGATTTCGATGTCACGTGTTCTAATGGCCTGCGGAATCAGTTTTCGCCTAATCTAGTCTGAAGCTGCAAATGGGGAGCACGCACTAAGCGTTGATATTTAGGTTTCAAAGTCCCATTGAAACAGCTTCAGTCATTTTGTTCACTAGAATTTCTTTGTAAAATCCACACACTATTTGGTATTGCTGAAGTTAACGCTAACATTTTTCCGAGATTTACAAACTCTACGGGTTTTTTTTTTCAATTTTGCAAACCAAAGAAATTTTAAAAAGTTGATTTATTTGGGAAATACTTTGAAATACTTCGCGGTTTAATAATCTCTTTAATTTAATTTTATAGGACTTCATGGTAAACAATATTTTTAAGAAGATTTCCTTTTTTTTTTTTTTTTAACAGCGAAGAATAAATTCTTAAGATTTCTTACTTTTGAGCATGCAACATTCAACTGGCCATGTGTAAATATTTCTTTCTGGAGCCAAATTTCAACTTTTTGAGACGTTTGGCCTTGTGATTTGTTTATAGTTCTTGCAAATGCAGGGCGAACTGGAAACTGGATTCTTGTATATAAAAATTTAAAAAGATATGCAAAAAAACAATACTGCATTTTTATTATATAAGTATTTGTTATTTTAATCATTAAATTGTTTTTAAAATAGCGGGAATACTTTGTATGTTGAATAAAAGAACTTTTAATTCTTCCAAAAAAGTAATGAAAATTTATTGTACTAAGCTACGCACCATAGTAAAACCAATTGTATTTTATACCGCCTTAACTGTTTGCACTGCTTCCCAAAATTTGTTTTCTATGGGTATTTTAGAGGGTGTGATAGACGGACTAACGGAAGTCACAGAATTTTATATATAGATACATTGGTGATTCTTTTGCGTTGGATTTGAGTGCATTGGATAGAAATAGAATTTAGTGGCTGTCAAAGGAAGCCTTTTCAGTTTTTCACAGATTCAGAATTATATACGTAAAACCTTCAAGAAATAATGATATTGGCTGCTGTAAAGGAATTTACCCCTTTATTCTTGTTCGTTCATGTTACTGCCGGGGGCGGAGTTAGGAAGAAGCCGGTAGGTGTCTAGTTGCCATCTTGTCAAACTTATATGAATGAGTTTGATAAGAAGCAAGTGTCTTCTGTCATGTCAGTGTCAAATCCGTCTGTATCCTGGCTCAATTACCAGACGCACAGATGCTGCTCGGTGACAAACATTGTTGTCCTTACAATGCTTATTTATCATCTTCTTTACATGATGACTGCCACCTGTGTTATCGAGCATGACCGTCTTATATCATTGTAAGACTTAGTTGTGCTTTGAACGGAGACGGGACTTTAAATTAGACAAACTTTTAAGGCCTCTGGTAAAGATTTACCATACATGAGACAAATAGATTTTGTTGTTATAGCTTATCCTCACTTAACGACCAGGTTCCATTCGAATGGAACGAATTGATCGATAAACGAGGAGCTATACTAATACTAATATCTGACATTTTCATGATATCAAGTATATCCAACAGCTTCGATAATTGTGGTACCACCGCCGTCGTTCCTAAAATGTAGTTTAAAATAATGAAAAGCTTGTCTTAATAATGGTGACGATTGACAAGTGAAGAGTAATGGTTTCATCACGTGATGGCACCTAACGTGAGGGGGGAATTATCGTACGGAAGGATAGAAGTGACGTAATCTTTTCTAGTTTTAAGTGAACCAACTTATTTACCTCGTAATTTTCAAAGTAAGAAAAACTAATATTATATATTTTTTTAAGTACTTCAGCTTACGTTTGTTGATACTTTCTGGAAAAACTAAAAATACTATAAAAAATTAAGTGGGATAAAATTTCATAAGAAAGGTACCTAATAGTATAATTTTATGTACATTTATTAAATTTTAGGGTATTATTTTTATTTTTTCAAAATTAATGCCCGCCATTGCAAAAAAAAAAAAAAAAATACGCTAAAATCTGCTATATTATTTTAGTAGTCTCTCAGACGCAAAGAGAAACAATTATTTATTTATGTCTTTTTTAATCAAAAGTTAGAATGTTCTAAAAATTGCGAAAATTTAATAAAATAATTAAAAAATACTTTCCTCTTAATAATATAAACCTTTTGACGAAAATTTTCGTCATGTTTAAAACCGTTTTTATCACCCTATGCTCATTTTTCAGCGATCTCATGAAGATATCTTCTGATTTATGTGCTTGCCCATTCAGGACGTAGGCGATCATGGCTCTCCACTTCCTCCTATCCCTAGTAGCTCTCAATAAGTTTTGTCCCTCTGCTACTTCTCCCAGACCCTGTTCTGTCATCCCCTCGCTTAAGCCCTTCTAGGTATGTCACGTGTTGCTTTCCTTTGCCCCTCTTTCTCTCTATCCGACCTGTGAGTATCAGATTCACCAAGCCCTCCTTTCTCATTACGTGTCCCAGAAATTTCAGCTGCCTCTTCCTGATGTTAAATATAAGCTTCCTCCTTGTTTGCATCCTCTCCACGCTCGCTCCATGATATCCTTAGCATTCTTCTGTAGAACCAGTCTCAAGCCTCTTCTTCATCTTTGAGGAGACCATCCAACATTCGCTGCCGTTAAGGAGGACTGATATCACGTAGCAGTTCAGTAATTTTTTCTTTGTTACCAACAAAATCCTCCTGTCACGTAATACTCTACGTAGCTTTTGAAATGCGTCTTTGGCCATCCCAATCTTTCTTCGGATCTCAGCGTCGCATTTACCGTCCTTTGACAGAACACTTCCCAAATGTTCAAATTTCCTCACCTGATTGACTTTAGTGTCCCCGACCTGTAAATCACATTTTGGGCTCATCTTTTTACTGATGACCATCCATTCTATCTTCATGTAATTTATGCTTAGTCCCTTCTTCTTGCTCTCCTTCGCTACCTTCTGTAGGAGCTTTTGTAATTTCTTTCCCGTCTCTGCTATCAGTATTGTGTCATCTGCGTATCTTATGTTGTTAAGATTGTGGCCGCCAATTATGAACCCCGGTAGGATTTGATACCTACTGTATCATATCGTACATTACCGGTGGCAGCTCGTAGGGCATGTCGTATGTCCGAGTGGTCGTTAAACGTGTAAGTCGGTAAGTGAGGAGAGGCTGTATTAGCTTTATTTTTGTGTATGTTTGCATGTCTTTTCATACTAACAGCTGATTTTCACACTTTTCCACAAATGTGACATGAATACTTGGAATCAACTGGATAATGCATGTAAGCGACGTAAAAGTTCTTGGGGGAAGCCGTTGTACGCTTCAGCCTTCTTCAGATGATTGGAATTTCGAACCGAACCCTTTAATTCGTCCACAGATAGATTATTCTGGTTCCAAGTGCCATGCCTCTTCCAGATGTTTCAGTATCAGTTATCTCCCTTTAACTCAACTCACCAAACTTTTGTTCACTGCTGCAGTAAACAGGTATTGAACTCACAACTCTTTGGTCAAGTCACTGGATTCAACCAACGATATTACCCACTGGATACTGTGCCATTGAGATTATGGCAACGAAGATGAGCATAACGGTCCAATCAATGTAAATAGCGTAAATAATTACAATACCTTATCTCAGAGATATAGATAGATATTGAATCTACATCTGTCGTTTCTGCGGTCCAACTATTTTCTGGGATAAATTTTGTAAATGTTTAACCGGCGTTTCTCAAACCTTTTGTTTTTATATCAGGGTGCACTTGTAGAATAACTAAAACTCTGGGTCGAAATTTAAATTTTAATGACGTAGCTATTTAATGCTATTTCGTAATTGTTCGCTGCTCTGGTAGAATAACATCAGATATGTTGTCCTGGGTATGACGATAAACTAAACCCGACAGCAAGGCTTCTGATCGGGAGATTGAAGGTTTTGAACAGTGTGGAACGACCTCTTAACTGCTTTTGTTCCTAGATCCACCCTAATCCAGGGTGGTAGCTCCTGTGAGGCTCCCAGTTATGGGTAAATAGTAAACCCCCATCCAAAAATCAAGAGTACAGTTTTGTAGTAACAAGATCAACAATACATTTTATAGCAAAATGATAATCAATGCAACACTAAATATATAAAAATACCTTTAGTTTGAATGTATAAAATTATATAGAAAATATTTGTAGTTGAAAGCATAAAATCACGTACAAAGTATTTAGATTTCGGCATTAAATAACCCATAGAGGTGTTGATATGCCGCTAAACAAAATCAACCAACTAAAATCAACCCGAAAGTATAAAATTATTTACAAAAGATCTGTAGTTGAAAGCATGAACTTACATAAAAGATATTTAGATTTCAGCATTAAATAACCCATAGAGGTGTTGATATGCCGCTAACCAAAATCAACCAACCAACTTCGGATATGACTTAATTTACCTGCTTCAATCAAGCAAATCTTGCCACAAACATCACAGATTAGGTTATGGATGTCACCTATATCATCTGGCTTTTTTAAACAATTTTTTCAGCTTTTTCTTTGCAATCCGATAACGCTGGAAAGAAACACTTCCATCATGAAATCTTCTTCCGCCAGGTGCAACTATCTTTTGCATGGAAATCCCAATCGTGTGTACTGATGTTTATAAGAAGGCCTTGATCAGCGTTTCTCAACCAGTACTCCCGACCGCACTAATGCACCCTGAAAGAAAAGCTAGCTGCGCCCAAAGTTAACAGAAGAGTAATTTATAAAATATTTTTTATATTTAAAAAAAAAAAACTTTATTTTTAAAAAGTTAGAGGCACCAAGCACATGTCAGGTCTTTATGATTTGATTATTTTTACAATGATATTCACTCTGTACAAAGCCCGGGAGCCATTCGAGTTAGAGGGCTACAGAGTAAGAGGCTAAATTCTTTAATCTTTAAGGAGTGGATAACTTTTCCCCTTTTGCCTTCCTCAATGGATTTAAATCAGTCATTATCGGCTTCTCTACAAAATAGCAGAAATAAATCCTTTTTTTTAATCGGTACCGTTAATCTTCTAAAGCAAATCCGTTCCGTTAAAATTCTAAACCAAATTTTGTACAGTCAATCTTCTTCTAAAGGAAAACTGTACAGTTAATCTTATTCTAAATCAAGTCTGTGCAGCTAAACCTCTTCTAAACCAAATCTGTACGGTTAATCTTTTTAACAAAAATTGTACCGCTAATCCTCTTCTAAACCAAAGCTGTACCGTCAATCTTCTTCTGAACCAAAACTGTACCGCTAATCCTCTTCTAAACCAAAACTCTACCGTTAATCTTCTAAACGAAAATTTCATATTTCCAAATTTCATGAGTAATTTTTTCTATATTATGATTTAAAGTTCGTCCCAGAGTTTTAATTATTCTACAAGTGCGTCCTGAAGTAAAGAAGTTTGAGAAGCACTGGCTAAATATTTTCTAAATTTATCCCAGAGAATCGGTGGATTACAGCAGCGATATATGAAGATCCCACGCCTAAAATCGATATTTTAAAATTACTCCTAAGTTTTAATTATTCGCCATAGGCAGGAGTAAACAAATGCAACAGTATGTTAGGAATTAACGAACGTGCAACGATTAGCAGAGTGATCTTGCTAATAATTGTATTGACCTATGTCACTGGAGTGGATAAAATGACATTTACCAAGCATTTCTTTAATTAAGACTCTAAAATAAACTAAAAATAGTTACCCATCTGAAATTTATCTTTTAAAATCAATTCAGATATTTCGATATTTCGACGCGTTACTGAGTATCTTGGTAAAAAGGACATGTGATTCTTTCAGACCACTCTTAGAATGCTTCTTTGGCTTATTTACTTAGGGATTTCTCTGCCACTCATGCAAGCAACATGACCATTCCACCGCGACCTATAGTTTGAAACTGTTTCTTCGATTCTTCTTCACGAACTTCAGGTAATCTTCACGATATGCAATGTGGTAGGTCCTGATCTGGCATCACATCTACAGTCACTTTCTCACAGACGTGATGTGGTTTCCCTCTGTCTTTTCTACAAATATTTTCATGCAACTGCTCTGACTAGCTACTTTCACTGGTACTCCAACAGCATGAATTTAAGCGTGCTACTAGACTGGCATCTCGGTCCCATCCTTTCACTCTCGAAAGGGTTAAATGTAACCACTTCTTCTACTCCAACAGCTTCATATCTCGCACTTCCCGGCAGTGGAACTCCCTTTCTCTTAACTGATTCCCTATTAGCTATAATCTTCAAATATTCAAACGTAATATCAATCGACATCTTCTGATGCCATGATCTTGATCCCCGTCCTTTTCTTTATCCTTTCCTCAAATACCCCTCTTTACTTTTGCTCTCACTCTCTGTAACCCATGCGTGCTAGTGGCACTGCTGCCTTGCTTGTGGGTGATACGCTTAAAAAATTCCAAATATTCGACGCAGACATTATTGATGAAATCCCTCAAACTGCTTCAAGTAATCGTGATAGACAACCAACGTTTCCCATACATCCAGTAACGACGTTAACACACAAGCATGAGAAAGTTTCATGTCTATCACTTGCCAAATTCCACGCTGTATCCATAGTCTCTGTTCCAACTTACCGAATATATCACTGACTTTTTGAATTCACCTCGCAGCTTCATTGCTCAGTGAGCATATTATCATCATATCTACCTGGTTATATCATATTTACAGCAACAGCAGTATGAATCACTTAGCGATATTTACCTACCTTTTGCATGATTTGAATCGCTAAGTAATTCCTAAATAAGTCTACCTTTTAATTATTAGAAAGCAACATACAAGCCGCCCACAACGATTCTTTTCCTACATTTTGAAAATCCTAGATATTTATTCTCAGAATTCTTAAGTCACAGAGAACCATATCAGGATCGAAATGACGAATAACTTGCGGAAATAGCTTGGTGACGATAGTTCTACTACAGGCAGCCAATTACAAATATCTTATCTAGATATACCTAGTCTGGAACAAGACAACAGTAGAAATGCAGACGAGACGATGAGGCTATTACTTCTATAAGGATTGCAGTCCTCAGTGAAGTTACTATATGCTTCGACTTAAAAAATACCAACAAGAGATAAATAGAGTTTGTTCTATTCTTTAAAATGCAAAACGCGGTAAAGCACCAAGCGAAGATGGAGGAGTAACAGATCTTTTGAGAAGTACTGAGAAAGAATTCAGACAGAAAAGGAAATTAATTCAAAACTTACCAGTTTAAGTAATTAAGAAATTTTCGTCCAATATTAATATAGTTTCATTGCTTTTTCTCACAATGCGCAATTATAATTTTGCTCCGTATTTAAATAAGATTAGAAAATACCTTTAATTGATTCCGTTTCTATGTCCAAATTATGATTCTAAAGTTCATAAACCAGTTGAATATTTAATGAGTAATGTAAATGAAACAAATATGTTATAGCTAATTTCCTCCTGTAAAAGACCTTTGAAATGTTTTGGTTTAAACAAACCCAAACCTCCTTTTGTGAATTAACATTCACGGGTATCGTGTGTATTTATAAAGTTTACTGCTGACTATGCGTTGGGTAATTAACAGACGATATTTTTCAATGAGATTTGAATTGATGAGTTTTCTTAGCGATAATCATCTTAAGTGGGCAACTAAATATCCATGAAAACGCCTGTATCATTTGCAAAATCGGTCGGGACTTTTTTTACCAATGTTTTTTTTTTAAAGCAAACTTTTCCAAGTTGAGCACAAAATATGCGTGTATAGATATTGTTCCTGCTTGCTTACCAAAGTATTTTCTATTCGAGCCATAAGTAATTATTCTTTAAACAAGCGTCTTATATAGATGAATTTTTATAAAAGTAAAAAAAAGTCAAACGTTTACACTACAACTTGCTTGTTACTTTTACTAAGACACACAAACTTCCTTTCCTGAGTATGACGATAAACAACGTCCGCATCCTGGGTAAGACGATAAACTACCTCCAACAGCAAGGCCTCTCATCAGGAGATTTTGAGAAGTGTGAAATCACCTCTTAATTGTTGGTGCTCCCAGGTCCACCCTGACCTGGGGTGGTAGCACCTGTTAGGGTCCCAGCTATGGGCAAATAGTTAACCCCCAAACTGGTGGTTAAAACACCATGAAAGTGTAAAAATAGGTTTTAATACCAGCAATAATGTTTTTGAGGAAAAATTATTATCAGCAATACATTTTTACCAGTAACAACATTATTACCAGCAATACATTTTTGAAGAAAAAAAATTACCAGCTATGTATTTTTGAAGGAAAAAAAAAATTAGCAGCAATACATTTTTGAAGAGAAAATGTTACCAGGAATACATTTTTGAAGGAAAAAATATTACCAGCAAACCATTTTTGAAGAAAAAATATTACCAGAAATAAAAATCTTGTCGGTATTAAATAACCCATTGAGGTTGATATGCCATAAAAACAAACCAACACACTAACTTCAACTGGTACACTACTATCAAAAGGTTCAGTGAACTAATGATAGAAACTGGTTATTTGGATATGCGAGTGGTGTAATGTGTAAAGGCACGTAATCAGAAAGAGCCGAGTTCTACCAGTTTAGAACTTTACGGTTAAGACACACCATACCACGCCCATTCTAGAGAACCACCCTCATTCCTTTCGTATTCCACTGGGGAGATGTAAGCTTCTTTCCACGAACCGCTGTTTGTGGAAACGACTCCCAAGAGGATGCTTTCCCGATCGCTACAGTCTAGATTTAACCGTTATCTTCCCTATATATCACGATAAACATTGCCTCTTACTCAGTAAAACACGGCCTCGAACGTCTGTTGGACCTTGTGCCTATTTGTTAGAATTCCGGTCAAAATATGTACAGTCACTTTCACACAAATACCATTGCGTAAGGTATGAAACCATCTATTCTTCTCTAGCTATACGTTAAATAGCAGGGGAGGCTGGGCTCCCTAGCCGTGTTTTGCGATCAGTATAGTAGAAAAACAGCTTTGAATTTAAAATCGTGTGACCCTGGTTGGTAAAATACTTGAAGTGTGAGTAAGGTTCACTCAGTATAGTTGCAGTATGAATAACGTGTTGGTTCTTTGGGTGTTGAAGAAACATAAGTAGATCTGGACAGAGGGTCATGTTCGAAAACGGGAATCCATGCTGAAGATGAGAAGACACACTGCAAGTCAGTGTGTCTTCAAGATGAAACACTCCTGATGATGGTTATTTGAAAGAATGAAAATATATAAAATGAGGTTCTGTACATCCTGAGGAAAAGTTATTAATAGGTATGTGAAATATCCGGCGAGACCGAACAAACTAGGCTCAATTTAAGATATTGTTACGGAGTAAATAAGACACACGTGGTATCACAAATGAACTAGGCAAGGCCCTTTAAATGAAGTGAGTCAGGAGTAGTTAGTTACAGTCTGTCCAAGGCTCGCGACAAGCCAAGAGAAGGCAAGTATAACATACAAAACCAGCTGTGTTCTCGCCAAACATTTCTGACAATTAATGGCATTTCTCCTTCCATTAACTGGGATATTAAAGTTAGAGACAAATCTTATTACGGGAAAGGAAATAGTTATAACTTATGTCTTGTTGAAAAATTGGTTATCTTCAAACACTTAAATATTCCTAGTTTATTAAACAAGAGAAATAAATGGACGGTTACATGTAGGTATAAAAATACATATCTGCTTACTTAAGCGTTGATCCAGATTAATTTTTAATATAAATTAAGATATATTGTTAAGGTAAATTACGGTCAGTTTTTGTTTTTTTTATAAAATAATAAAGAACAAGTAATCTCCTTTTATCTAAACGAATTAATATGCACAACTCTAAAATAAGTCTTTTTAGTTTCTTTTTACGTACATATACAAATCCCGTTTATTTTAAATGCCAAATATAACTTTTAAAATTAAAACACTGTAATCCTTGTATAATATATAAGTGCGCCAACATTGTGATTTTTTTTAATTTAAATTACCTAAAGGCCTGTCTATACTCAGCATCTGAAGATTGCATTGTGCATGAAACTACGAGTTGTGGTATCGTTGAAGGATAATATGTCTATTTATTAATATATTCTTAATAGCTCTGTTGTACTGCATGGAGCACTACCTGTGCGATATTATATATAAGGTGTGCTATATTTATGGGATAAAGTGCTCAATATCAGAGATAGAGTGCATGTAAATATAAATATAAAAGTGAACATTGAAGTCAACACTCAGATGCGACAGGCTGTTTCATGCCGGACGCAATCTTCAGGGCGTCATATATATATATATATATATATATATATATATATATATATATATATATATATATATATATGTATATGTTTGTGTGTGTGTTTGTGTGTGTATGTATAAGGGAGAGGTTATAATTTTCCAACGAGAGAAAAAAAATGTATATTGAATATTGTATGTTAATTATTGTGCGTCAATGATTTTGATTTTGATTTAGGATTTACCGGACGTTAAGCCAAGCCGCGCTACTAACAGGATATTCACTGAAATGGTTAATTATCTTTGATTGACTTTTACTTCTTTGTTCTTTTTAAGTATTTATTTGCAGTAGTAATTAAATACAGTTTTATTTTAACATTGAAGTCTTGAATTACATTTAATTATTAACAGCCACCGTACAACACAAAAATAGTACTTGTCATGAAAATGTTTCGATGCATTGCTCTAATAAACCCATATTAGGGTAAATTAAATTTTTGATGTATTTGTTTTTATAAAGCCCGTCCGTTATATATGCAATTGTTTGATTTCCTTTCTCAATCTTTTACATTATATCTTCCAATTAGACTGGCACATAATTGACTGAAGGCAATTTCCTGTCGAGGACAGAACTACATGAAGAGTTTGGTCATCCAGGAAATGCAGGAATATTATTACCAGATACAAATTCCGAATATCACCGTTGGCAGTAACGAACGCCAAAGCAATGAATCTACCACTGCACTGAGCAGCAGCACCAAAACATCGAACTACAAAATAGCGTTCCCCATTGGTTTATTCATTGCCGGTGCCTTAGGAAATATTCTCGCTCTCATAGTTTTGGCCCGGGCAAGGAAAGAGCATCAACGCTCGATATTCTATCGTTTGGTCGGTGGTCTCGCTGGAACTGACATTATTGGCATCCTCGCTACGTCTCCTGTCGCCATTAGTGTGTATTTCAATGATCTCCACTGGGAAGGCGGGCAACGTCTCTGTGACTATTTTTCTTTTCTAATGATATTTTCTGGCTTCGCAACTGTGTTTATCGTGAGCGCCATGGCTTTAGAACGATACTTGGCGATATGCCACCCTTACTTCTACAACACAAGGGCTTACCCAATGTTAGCTTTCTGGATCCTGCTAGCCATCTGGATTATCTCGTTTGTCATCGCCACGTTCCCGTTATTCGGCTTCGGTCACAATACCATACAGCATCCAGGTAACTGGTGTTTTTTTGATTCCCACAGTACCGACCTCATTGATCAGATTTTCGCCTATTTCTACGCTGTCATCGGATTGGCCATGGTTCTCTTCACAATCATCTGCAACCTCTTGGCCATGATCAGCCTGATGCATTCGACAGGGACGTTGCAGACGCAGAATAATTACTTGATGAGAATGTGTTCCACGCACAGCACCAACCGTAAAAGAAGAGAGCAATCGCTGCAGATGTTGTTGCTACTCTTCGGTATTGTCATTATATTTGCAGTCTGCTGGGCTCCATTAATGGTCAGTATTTTTAATTGGCGACATATTTAAGACCGAACGATCGGCCGATGTTTTATCCTGATATTAAAGATTCTAAGACCAAAATATACATTTACTTTCCGCATGAATTATCTAGAATTTTCATTTATACAATTAATTTTCATTTTTTGCATTTCTACAATTAAGCTTCTTTTTTTCATTTCTAAAATTAATTTTCATTTTTTTCATTTCTACAATTAAGTTTCGTTTTTTCATTTCTACAATTAATTTGCATTCTAAAATTAATTTTCATTCAACAATTAATTTTCATTTCTATAATTAATTTTCATTTTTTTCATTTCTAAAATTAATTTTCATTTTTTGCACTTCTACAGTTGATTTCCATTTTTTTTTCATTTCGACAATTAATATTCAATTCTACATTTAATTTTCATATCTACAATGAATTTTTTTTTGCATTTTTACAGTTGATTTTCGTTCTACAATTAATTTTTCTTTTTTATTTCTACAATGAATTTTCGTTTTATTTTTTCATTTCTATGATTAATTTTAATTTCTACAATAATTCTAACCCTTAGCTACACTATATTTGAAATTGTTTATTTGAACTTATATAGAGCATTCTTACAAAAATTTCAGTGAAGATACTAGTACGGAATTCGGTATGTTTTTCAAGATTTGGGATAGCAGCAGTATCTATGTGAGAATCCTATTGAATGAGAAATATATAAGACAATCTATGAAAATTTTACGTTGACATTTTTCGACGACGATCCGGCGTCATCAGAAAAAAGGATTTTACTTCAGAAGAATATTACAGTATTAAAATGGACCGTGAGTTACATTAAGCAACTGTACCCTTGATTTATACTTCTTTTTCTTTTTACAGTGAGCTTCGTTCTGTACAAGGCCCATGAGCAACTCGAGGCAGAGCTTACGATAATTGGTACTTTATATGGATAGGAGGTGAAGATAACGGTTAACTCTGATTCAATATAATCTTTCCACAAAGAATAAAATGTTACTGATGTTAATGAGAAGGCACAATGTGTCACTATCCACGAGGTTAGCATCAGCCATACTGATAGAAGGCAAAAAGGTTACTCTCATATGATTAAAAGACAGCAGCTTCATTTTGAAAGTATCCTCTTTCTTTATGTTCTTTCTTCCCTCTTGTGGTGGCGACGGAGATGGCTGTTATGGAGGAGTGTGGGTAGTGGCTGGGCACGTCACATATCCTCTTCATGTTGACGGTTGGACTCAAAAGACTTGCCCCCCATCCCGCCAGTTGGTTCTAAGCCAGGAAGGCCGATTTGCTGCAACGGTTTCCCAGGTCTCAGGGTTGATGTTAGCCTGTCTCCGGGATGTCTTCAAGTAATCCTTGAAGCGTCGTTTTGGGCCTCCGCGTAGCCTCTTTTCGCTGGCGAATTCTCCAAGCCGGGTTGCACGAGTCGAGTGGGACGGATTCTGGACACGTGACCCTCCCAGCAGAGGCGATGTTGAAGGATTGTAGCCTCAATGCTGTGGAGATATGTTCGGGAGAGGATCTCGTTTTTGGTTATGCGGTCCTCCCAACTAATGCGAAGGATTCTTCGAGGCTTAATTTGCTGGAACCATTCGAGACGTTCGATGTCCCGTCGATACAAAGTTCAGATCTCACAGGCGTACAGACCACGACGCGGAAGACCATGATTTTGGTACTTATGGCGCGGCCGTAATTGCTGAAGACCCGGCGTGAGAACGTTCCGTACGCAGTATGATCCACTTTGATCCCGTTTCAAGGTCTTTCTCCCAGGTGACATGATTCGAGATTATGCTGCCAAGGTAGGGAAACTCATCGACTACTTCTACCAGCTGTCTATGGACGTTAATGCTGATGTCTGATGTTCCCTGTTCGGGGGGCTAGCTGAATGAGGATCTTTGTCTTTTTGACATTGACGTGCGTGCATCCCGAAGCATTTGTACGCCTCGTTATACAGATTTGCCGATGTTTAGAAGATTAATGTCTCGTCCGCAGTTGCATTCTCGTCACCCTACCGAAATTCTCGATCGCGGATGGTGGTACTCTTTGTGCGAGAACGATGTCGGACGAGGTTTAAGTGTCAGCCGTCTAATCTGTATCGGATGTCAATGACATTGTTGCCAGTGGGGAGGGATTTCGTTGATCATGACGGCGAGACACAAGGAGAAGAGCAAATTAACAAGAGACACGCAGCGTTTACATTTCTTTAATGCAGTTATTTTTACGGGAAAATGTAATATATATTTAATTATTTATGATAATTCTCTTTCAACAGACATACAGAAATAGAAAGAGATATAAGACAAAGATGGGTCTTCTCACCGGACTTATTCAACCTATACAGTGAGGCAATACTAAAAGAATTAGAAATCCTACCTGGACCCATTATTGGCAGTCATAATCTTAACATCATAAGATATGCAGATGACACAGTGTTGAAAACTATAATAGTTCCTACAGGAGATAGAGTAGAAAAGAGAGAAGAAAGGAATAAGTATAAACTATAAGACAGAATTGATGGTCATTAGCAAAAGGATGAGGCTAAAATGCAAATTACAAATCGGGGATTACTAAAATCAAGCAACTACAAAAATGTAAATATATGGAAAGTGTTCTAACAGAGAACGGAAAGAGCGACACTGAGATCCAAGGATTTATTGGGATGGCCAAAGATGCCTTCCAAAAGCTAAGCAGAGTATTAAAAGACAGAAAAATTTCGTTAGAATAAAAAAAAAAAAAAGAATACTGAACATATGTCATATCTGTCCTCCAGTATGGCAGAGAATGCTGGACAATCTCCTCAAAAATGAAGAAGAGACTTGAGACAACAGAAATGTGGTTCTACAGAAAGATGCTGAGGATACAATGAACCGAACATATAAGCAATGACAATATGTTAGAGAAAATGGAAACAAACAGAAATCTTATGCTTAACATCATGAAGAGGCAGTTGATATTTCTGGGGGCATGTAATGAGGAAGGAGGGCTTGGAAAATCTGATACTCACAGGACAGATAGAGGGACAGAGGGACAGAGGAAAGCAGCGTGTAACATACTTGACGAGCTTGAGCACATGGAGGGTTAAACAGGGTTTGGGAGAAATAACAAAAAGACAAAACTTTACAAAAATCTATAAGGAACAGGAAGATGTGGAGGGCCATTATCGCCTACGTCCTGAATGGAACACGGCATATAAAAGTAGAATTCTCTTTCACTGGCGATTCAGTTTGATGACTGAAAGATACTAACCTACATTTTTTGGCTTCAAGGGTGGGGACGTTTCAAATTACAGGTATGAAATGGTTTTTAATTATACGAAGAGATGATAATCCATTGTGCAGTATTTTGTATTACAGCCTTTTGTCTTAAGATAATCTTCAATGTACTTGAACCTTAAATTCCACAGTTAATCCTGCCCCTCTCGACATCATTCTTGACGATTTATCAACTCTTTAGGTAAGAGATGAGAACAAATAGAGTACAATTCCTACGTTGTTAATATTTAATTTAAAAGAGAGCTCAATACAAAGTAGAGCAATATTCTTTATTTTAGGATATTACATCAAAAACCTGTCCAAATCGCAACACAATTGCAATCGTGTTTCGATGCGTATCAGATACATCTCATCAGAAGATTGTAAATTACTGGCGAGTGAACGATTTATTTAGAATTAAAAGCAAAATACAACCTCTTTTTACGAAAAAAAAAAAAAGAAAAACATTTATGTATTAGTATTAAAATCAAGCAGGGGTGTAGTAGTATACCGAGGACTTTTTCAGTACACTTATATATATATATATATATATATATATATATATATATATATATATATATATATATATATATACTACTTTAAGAGCGTCGTTAACTGGGGCAAAAGTTGGTTTGTCAATTTTAACGCCTCCAAAACTAAACTGTTCTCCATTAATCATCTGTCTCTCTGTCTTCCATCAGCACGGCTGATGCTAACTTTTAGAAGAACGACTTGATGCGCCTTCTCAGGCTAACGTTCTGAGCTGATATGAAGTGAAAAGACTATATTGAATCCGTTGCTAGGTCAGCTGCTAAGAAAGTCGGTTCACTGTGTCGCGCGAGACAATTTTTCTCCCTAGAATCTATCTTACTTATTTATAAGTCCCTGCTGTTTACCTCGAACTTTTTGATAAAATCTAAAGAAGAATCAGCAATTTTATTGGTCCTGATCTAGAGTCTCGGCTTCAGTCATTTTCCCACCGCCTCATGGACGCCACTTTATGTCTTTTCTATAAATACTTTCATGGTAATTGTTCCGATGAAAACTTCGCGACGTTACCTAGAGTTTTTGAATTTAAGCGCAGTACGAGAATGGCCTAGAGGTCCCATCAATATATAGCTAATATATAATTTTTTATCTTGCTGGTCGAACTCCATTTCTTCTCCATGCTTTCCAGCCAACTTTAAGCTTCACAAGTTTAAATGCAATGTCAATCGCTATCTAATGTCCTCCTGATTATTCTTTTTGTTCATGCTCATTAACAATATTTCTGTTTCTAATTCTTCCACACCCAGTAAAACTTTGTATCTTAGTGGCTTTACTGCCTTGCATATGGTGAAATCGATTTGAAACCATATATATATATATATATATATATATATATATATATATATATATATATATATATATATATATATATATATATATATATATATATATATTGTTGAATTGATGTGAGTTTGTGAACCAAGGTTTCACGCTATTTGCGATCATCAGACAAACTGATTAACATTTTAATTTTGTATTTATATATGTTTGCGTTTATCGGTGTTTTTTATGGTAGTGGAGGGAAAATTGTCGTCGGAACGCCACTCATACGTACGCAAACATACATGCACGCACGTTCATTCAGTGACGTACGCAGATCCTATATATATATATATATATATATATATATATATATATATATATATATATATATATATATATATATATATATATATATATATATATATATATATTTCATTGAATACAACAGACAATAATGCTTTTATTTAGTTTTTTTTATACAATTTCTCATGTGATCTAACAATTTTTCATTTCGGATGATAAATTATATAAAAAAAACGAAAAGAAAAATTATTAGATCACATGAGAAATTGTATAAAAAACTAAATCAAAGCATCTTGTGTGTCGTATTCAATGAAATGTGCATGAAAGAAGGATTGCTGCCTAAATACACACATACACACACACACGCATATATATATATATATATATATATATATATATAGATAGATAGATAGATAGATAGATAGATAGATAGATAGATATATACATGGGTGTGTCCTGCATGTGTAACTGTAACTTTAAAAACACGATCTCTATACTTTGCTTGATTAGCTTATTGTCATAAGAATATTGAGCACAAGTGCTACAGTGAAAGTCGGTTGACTGAAATTTTGATTTCTAATTTTGAATTTATTTTGTAACTTAGACTCAACATCAAATATCAATATAACCTTATAGAATTTTCCTTTACTCTATAAACATTTACGCCCATAGATTGGAATTAGCGGCGAAATTTACTGCTTCGAGTATTTCTACCGAGGACACTTTAATGGCATATCATGTTTTCATGTTCCCAGCAGGCCAGGAATTTGATTTCGAAATGGAACTAGAATTTGGCCTCAGATCTCGATTTTGATTTCAGACGCTTTGAATGATTATAAAAGATATAAGAAGAATATGGCAAATGTCTTAAAAGAAAGCGAGTAAATAAAAGAATAATGGAAGTCTCTGTACCAACCGTTTTCCACATGAATTGGAAAGATTATATTGAATAAATAGCTAGGTCGTGCTAGACAATTTTTCTCACATATTTATAAAGCCGCCATTCTTCCTTTTTTGATGTCAACGAACACTCGTTACTACTTTTGTAATGTCAACAAATATTCGTTGTCACTTTCGTAATGCTCGTTGTAGTAGAGACTTTGTAATCGCCGATACAACTACAGTAACGCCGTTGAACAATATTAGTGACAGACGCCTTCGAATTAATAGTACTGGCTCGATAATACTCGCTCGAACAGTAATCCGTATAGTGATCCAAATACAGAAATAGTATAGAGAATGGCGATCTGTATAGTAATAGAGGATAGAGTAAAAAGAGTGATCCGTATGTTAATAGACGATAAAATAGAAATGGTGATCAATTAGACGCCACGCTAATTCCCATATATACATTTCCTTTGCTATCATGTCGTCTACTTATTAGAAATGGAATCACCTGTGTTTGCTCACTGGTGATCTGTGTTCAAACTACAGTGACGGCAGCGACACTTTACTCCTATGCAACACGTCCTTTGGATAGTGCTGGTCTGGTAGTCCACTTGTAGATTTAGAGATTCTTCATAAAATCCCAAGAATCTGCAATTTTATTGGTTCTGACCTGGCACCTCAGCTTCAGTCACGTTCACACTGCCGTAAGGTAGCTTCCCTGTACGCTTTCGATAAATAATTTCATGGTAATTGTTCTGATGAACATTCTTCTATATATAAATAGTATTCAATCAAAAATATTCATTGGAGTTTCATTTTTTTAAATATTGTTATTTTATTCCCCGCCCCCTCTCCAGACAAACTGCACATATTGAGACTAGTTAGGACTGCATAGAGACTTGAGGTATTATGGTGACTGGAGTAAGAATATTTTGTTTTGTTGTAAGTAATACAGTGGTATGTTTGGGTCTGTAATTGTGGATTGCTAAGTTTAAAATAAGACAGATTCAAGACCAACCTTCCCCTATTCGCCTTTTGGCCTTGTGCCACATTTTTGTATTATTCAAAATAAATATTACTTTCTTCTATAATACCTAGACTTTATGAATTTAAGTGTAGTACTAGATTGGCGGCTAGGTCTCATCATTTTATAGTTGAATTGACTAGATGAAACCGTAAGTTCTATGCTAACAGTTTCTTCTATTGCACTTCTTGCTTGTGAAACTCTCTTCCGGCTTCTTGTTTCCCAGTCAAGTTTGATCTTCAAAAATTGAAAATGTCAATCGTTCTGCCTTCTTAATTCCTGTATTTGACAGTGAAAGATACAAGTCTGGGTGGAGATTACTTCGATATTTCTTCTTCATATACGCATATGATGAGAGATAGAATCACGGAGATACTTGATACTAGTTTTGGTAATATATTATCTTTTCAAAATATCTGGGAAGTCTTTTAACAGAGGACAGAAAATAAGCAACTGAAATCCGAAGGAGCATTGAGAAAGCAAAAGACGCCTTCCAAAATCTAAGCAAAGTATTAAGAAACAGAAAAATTTCATTAGAAACAAAGAAAAGAGTACGTAATATCTGTCCTTATATATGGCAGTGAATTCTGGATAATCTCCTTATAGATAAGGAAGAGATTTGCTTCTACAGAAGGATGCTGAGAATATTGTCCGAAAATGTGAGCAACGTCTAAGATTTAGAGAAAATGGAAACGAAAAGGACACTTCTACTTAACATCAGAAAGAGAGGGTTGAAATTTCTAGGGCGCATAATGAGGAAAGTGGGCATAGAAAATTTAATACTCACAGGACAAACTAAAAGTAAGCGGTACAGAGAAAAAGAACACCTAACGTACTTAGAGAGCTTGTGTAAATGGATAGCAGGACAAGGTTTAGTGGAGATAATAAAAAGACAAAATGTAAAGATCTGGAAAGGATAAGAAATTTAGGAGAGCCATAGTCACCAACGTCCTGAACGGACACGGCACCTAAAATAAGAAGAAAGAATTTGGACACACGCAAATATTTTTTATATATAAGAATTTTCTTTATTCTTTCTTTTTACAAATAGCACAAAATTCTGATAATAAAATACGATTTTATACAAATTTAGATGTTTTTTTTTTGTGGGGGGGGGCAGATGCTGATTATATGCGGAGTATTTCTGTCTAAAACGCCTTTATTAGCGAAGACCTCAGTTTTATACAAATCTGCGCAAACTCTGAGAACTGCTGATCCAGATATTCACGGAGAAACACGCATGCGTGCCTGTGTAATTTGATATGAGCGAACGAACCGGGCTCTTGAAAAACCATGCCCAATCTTTAAGTGTTTAACAATTGAAGTAATGTATTAAAGCCTCTCAAGTTTATTTTTTAATCTCCGTTAATAACTCAGATTATCTCTGCGGTGGTCGTTGTCAACCTCCAGAGCTTTTTTCAATTGCTATTGAGAACAAGGCTAGAAAAATCTTAGAAATGCTTCGTAATGTATCTAATTTTTTTTTTCTATTAAATACACTTTGAGGCACACTATTTACATTGTTTGGACTATCATCCTCATCTTTGTTGCCATATTTATCACATCGTTTCGGCCGTTGTACGCTCCGGCCTTCTTCAGGTGGTTGGAATGTCGAATTGAACCCTTTATTTCGCTCGCTGGAGTAGACTGTTCTAGTTTAATGTGCCATGTCTAATGGATGTCAGTTATCTCCTGTTAATTCCCCTCTCCAAGTTCTCCACCGCCTTAACCAGGTATTGAACTCACACTCTTTGGGTCCTGTCACAGTATCTAACTAACGCCTTTATCCACTGTGCCATGTGTCCTTGAGGACAGTGGATAAAGGTGTTAGTTTAATATTAGATACTACTCTTTAAAGGTGTGATAATTTTACATGATTCGTTGCTTAGGGGAATCATAGCCGAATATCAACATTCTTCCTTACGTTTCCTGTTTAATCTATTGGCTCGAAACAAAGGTTTATAGCGTTTCTAGATGAATTTTAAAGACAATATTTATATATTTGTACATAGATTTATTCAGGCACGTTTATGCCACTTTGTTCCATCCCATTTTGCCATCTCTAAGACAGCTTCCTGACACCATACTCCCAGAACGTGGCATCTTTTAGAGAAAGGAAGTTCTACACATTAAGATAATTTTGTAGAGATAGAAATAAGTGGTAATGCAAAGATGCAAAATCAAATGAGTCCGGTGGGTGGAGTTGGGCATCCCAACTAAGCAGTGACGATTTCTACTGGCTCTGAAAAGAGACGTCAGAAGACAACACATTCTCGATCGATCAATTTTGAAAGCCTTTCGTCGATTGTTGCCTTTAATCGATTCAGTTGGAAACAGTAATTGTCTGAATTGGTACTCAGACATTTGCCGGCGGACATTTGCCGACGGACATTTTGGCTGACGGACATTTAACCGAATGAACATTTAACCCGAAAATGTAGTGGCATATTTACATGTATATCACACTCTTTATCGTAATGTGTTACATATATTTCTATTTATTTACTGTATTAATTTATAATTTTTCGTTTTTTACAGGATTTTTAAAAACCTATTCTGTATATATTATATTTTACTTCAAATATTGCTGTAAGATGATTTAAAAAAAAACGCACATCTTACTACAACAAAAATCTTAAGCTTTTAAGATATGAAATATTTTTTAATTTCGCTTTTAATGATCATTATCTTAAAGGGAGGAACTAACTTTTATCTTACTGTTAAATACGAATTTAAATAATTAGGTGCTACTTTTTACCCAAATACACACAAATATTTTCTAAAATGCTAATTTCAATAAACAAATATTGAAATAAGAAAACGTTTAACTTTAAATTTAGATTTAGTAATAATCACTTGAAATTCAGTAGTAATTTAGTTCTATTCTACTTTATAATATTGCTAATTAAAAAACTTAAAGTATTGCTTGTTACTAATTTTGTACTTTTTCGGACAAATGTCCGTTCGGCCAAATATCCGTTCGGCGAAATATCTGTCGGTCAAATATCCGGCTATGGTCGGAATTCAAAGTCTGTTATTGCGAAGGAAACGCTTGACTTCTTACAAGCCCAAAATTCGTACTTGTCATATGGATTTCATTTTCGACACCGATAACCGTCACACTAGCAGCACTGTCCAATAATTATCTTCTAAATAGCGCAATGAATAAAAATATTTTGATATTAACTGGTTATATACTTATTAATTTCCGCCTCTTTCTGTTTTTAACTTCCCTGCCCTCACCTTTTTTTTTCCTGACCTGACTGCTGGATGACTCGTGCCCAACCCCTGTCAGTTCGAGAGCACCGGGTGTCCTCTTCTCACAGCGATCCCTCAGTGTTTTCTTTGGCTGCTTTCTTACGTCATTGATACTGGTGTTTGTTGAATGAGTCGGTTTATGTGAAAACCTTTTTTTTTTATGATTTTTACTTCCATGTCAAACAAGACGATTGTTTTTCAAAGAATCGGTTGTGGAGTAAAGAGAAAAAAAATGTTGTGTCTAGCTAATTGCAATAACAGTTGTTTGTTGTTGTTCTTTTTTTTTTTAAGATCGTCACACTCTGGTTACATCAAGAGAAATTGTGCGCCAGGATACGAGAAATATAAATATAGATATAATTTCTTGGATAATAGGACGTATTTAGAGAGAAAAAAAATGCGTTGCCGTTCGCCATATTCATTTTGCTTTCATTATCATGATTAAATTTTGTTTTTTTTTTTTCTCCGGCTTTCTTTTTTTTCTAACGTTTCACAACTGGACAAAACTTAATATGCTATAGAGCATGTGAAAGGATTCTCGCTGGAAGGGAATGTTTAGTGAGATACACTAGCAAACTAAGTCCTGTCCTCATAGCTAGTAGCCAATACCTACAGAGAGAGAAGAGGCGTCAAAATTGATATTGATTAGTATATCATAAATATTGGTTTAGTTTATACTAGAGTCTATAACATGGGTCGTATTAATACTTGAGTCAATACGCAAACATTATTTGGCTATATACCTGTCTATATCTCTGAGATGAGGTATTAGGAATATTTGCATTATTTACATTATTCGGACTTATCCTCATCTTCATTTCCATATTCACAACGTTTCGGCCGTTGTGCGCTCCGGCCTTCTTCAGGTGATTGGAATTTCGAACCGAATCCTTTATTTTGTCCACCGAGGTAGATGGTTCTAGTTCCACATGCCATGACTCTTCCGAGTGTCTCTGTTGTTTCCCTGTAACTCAACTCTCCTCATCTTCATTTCCATATTCACAACGTTTCGGCCGTTGTGCGCTCCGGCCTTCTTCAGGTGATTGGAATTTCGAACCGAATCCTTTATTTTGTCCACCGAGGTAGATGGTTCTAGTTCCACATGCCATGACTCTTCCGAGTGTCTCTGTTGTTTCCCTGTAACTCAACTCTCCAAGTGGCCTAGTGGATAAAGACGTTGGTTAGATCCAGTGACTAGACCCAAAGAGTTTTGAGTTCAATAACAGGCTACAGCAATGGTGAACCAAACTTGGAGAGTTGATTTAAACGGAAATAACTGGAAGAGGCATGGAACGTGGAACCAGAAGTTTCTTCTCTCGCACTTCTCGCTTGTGGAACTTTATTCAGGGTTTTTACTTCCCAGTTAACTTTGATCTTCAAAAATTTAAATGCAGTGTCAAACGTTATGTTCTGTCTTCTAAAGTATTGTTCTTTTTACACTATTTAGAAGATTCTTAAGCCGGGCAAACATATACGTGAATACAATATGGGGACAAGTAATACAAAGTACTAGAGAAAAACAATAATAATAGACAAATGCAATATGAGCTTTGGTAAAAACGGTTACTAAGACATTATGCTTATAAGTCCCTAAAATTCATGCACTGACCACAATGATAAAAGCGTTGTAAACTGGCCAGAGTAGAGGTGAACAAAAACTTAGATCGTTGAAACTGAGATATCCAGAAAGGGCATGGCACGTGGAACGAGGACAATCTAATCCGGTGGAATAAATAATGGGTCCGCTTCGTAATTTCAACATATATCACCTGAAGAAGGCAGAGGCGTACAACGACCGAAACGTCGTGAATATGTCAAAAAGATAATGACAACAATCCGAACAATGCAAATAGATATAATACCTCATCACTGAAATATAGACAGATCCTGAAGAAGGCCGGATCGTACAACGGCCAAAACGTCGTGTATATAGCAATAAAGATGAGGACAACAGAAATGTAAATAGTTAAAATATCTCACCTCAGAAATAGAGACAGATCCTGAAGAAGACCGGAGCGTACAAAGGCCGAAGCGTCGTGAATATTCCAATAAAGATAGCGACAAAATGTAAATAGTGTAAATAATTACAGTTCCTCGTCTCAGAAATATAGACAGACATTGTTCTTTTATTGCCCTCTATACTTAATAGTATTTCTCATATTCCATCCCACTCAATAACACCTTGCGTCTTAATGGCTTTAGTGCCTTGTTTGGGGTGAAATGATTAAACAAAATCATATGCAAAGTGGGGATAAACGTGTTGTATGGAAATGGCCATTAATTTTACGTGATTTACCCTCGGATTTAGTTTCTAGTTATTTTTTGGAAACCTCTTCACCTTCAAAATGCTCTTTTATTCATCTTTCTACCTCCATAGAAATTGGGGAATTTTACAAACGTGTACAAACGGTTTGGTGTTTATCCAGGTAATACGAAATAATGATAATAATAATGAAATGATAATAATGATAATAATAAATCATAATATTATTGTGGTAATCACTTATATTTGATCACATTTGTTGCTTGAAAATGCAAGGCATCTAAAAAGTGAACTTTCTTAAAGAGATACCATATTTGCAACACTCCTTCCTTAATCAAGCCCCGTATATATATATATATATATATATATATATATATATATACAATTTCGCGTATGCGCGTTGTTTGTTTTTTTATTTTGTCGACTGTACAGAATAGTAGGGTCAGTTGGGCACCGTCTGTGAGAAAGGAGCACCATGACATAATTCACTCCGCCAGAAATTTGGAAACAGCTTGCTGTACAGCTTAGCATTCACGCCGGAAGCTCCAATACGAACATTCTTTGGGTGTCAAACTGGGAACATAACAGAGGATTCTGTGTCCCCACAAGATGTAAAAGGAGTGATATATATATATATATATATATATATATATATATATATATATATATATATATATATATATATATATATCTTTTCACCCCAAGGAAATAATGTCACTGAGACGCAAGGTGGTACTGAGAGTGAAAGAGAATAAGAAGACTTTAGTGAAGAGAAAGAACAGTAAAAGGTTTCACGAAGACAGAAGATGGCGATGATGCCTCTAAGACGCAAGAGGATTACTGAGAGTGAAAGAGAATGAGAAGACTTTAGTGAGGAGAAAGGACAAATAAAAGAATAGGTTTCGGAAAAGCAAAAAAATTGATAGACGTTTTTGGGGATTGGATGTGGTGGGGAAGCAAGAAATCGAAAGAGAGTTCCACATGTGAGAAGTGTGAGAATAGAAACTATTAGAATAGAAGTCACGGTTATATTTAAAGTACGACACGAATAACTCCTTGAAATATTAAGAAAAGTTGATTGGACACAAAAGATATACTCATAATCTGCAACCTGTACTGGAAACAAACAACTTGCATGTCATCATTTTCTATGTATTGCGTCCCTTCAGGACATGGGCGGTCATGACTCTCAATAATTTCCTATCCCTTGTGGGCATTAATAGATGTTTTTCATTTTGCTAATCAGCCCAACTCCTGTTCCGCCATCCATTTCCACAAGCTCGTTGTGCCGGTGGGTCGATGCTTTCTCCTGTCTCTCCGACCATCCTTACGCCACTTGGATTTCTTCGTTGCTTACTTACACCGTCTCTATCTTTGTCGTCCTGGGTATGACGATAAACTACATCCAGCAGCAAAGCCTCTGATCAGGAGGTTTTTGGGGAGCGTGGAACCATCTCTTAATTGCTGGTGTTCCCAGGCCCACCCTGACTCGGAGTGGTAGCACCTGTTAGGGTCCCAGCTACGGGCAAATAGTTAACTCTCAAACTGGGGTCAAAACGTATAAAAATAGGTTTTATTATCGGCAATAAATATTTGTTAAAAAAAATGATTACCAGCCATGATATTACCAGCCATGATTACCAGCCATGATAGAGTTGGTAGCAGATTCAGGGAAATTCAAAGCACTATCAGACAATGATATCGGGGAAAACAAGAAAGAAATAGATATTAAATGAAAGAAGAAAGAATGCATGGTTGTCAGCAAAAAGAACACCCAAATATGTGAGTTATGTATTAGTGACGTCAAAATCAAGCAGGAGTGTATTAGTATACTAACAAACAATGGAGAGTAGGAGACAGGAATGCGAAGACGTATAAGGATATCGAAAGCTGCATTTCAGAGCCTAAGCAAAGTATTAAGCAAAAGGAAACTATCCTTAAAAATAAACAAAAACAATATGACTGAATTGTAGTCAACGATAAGATCTAGTAGTACGCTCGAAAGTACTTACATATATATATATATATATATATATATATATATATATATATATATATATATATATATATATTGACCTCATATAGGAAATAGCCTATTCCGGCAGACAAAGATATCGGTCGTCTGTCTTATCACCACCGGTGTGGACTGAGTTCGTGTCAGAAATAGAAATTTAACTGTGAAAAAACAAAACAAAACAAAAAAAAAAACAACCAGTCGAAAAAACTAATACAGAATTTATCCATTTCAATGTTTCATTCAGACGAAAGGCACGAGTTAAGAATCAGAGGAGGGTGGAAAGTATTTGTCTTAAAGGGAATAAGTGTTATAAAATTAAAGCTGAATGTTATGACATTAATTTGGAGTTATATGAAGAATGAAATATTAAATATTAAATTAAAAGAGGAATAGAAAGGAGTTTAAAAATACAATTTAAAATACATAGATAAAAAGATATAACAGATTAAAGGAAAGAGAGTTGGGGAGATCTTAGAGTAGGGGAAACTTTATAGATTATAATTAATATAGTGGAAAGAAGTTATATAGTGTGGAAAATAGAAATTAGAATTAGTTGTACATTCGACATTTGAAGAGTTAGAGTGGTTTGAATATTATGGAAATATATTGGCTAATTCAGTTAAACCTATATTATCGAAATTTGAATTGGTATATATATATATATATATATATATATATATATATATATATATATAATATGTGAAAATATATAGAAAATAGAAAATTTCTTGGCTCTGTCTAAAATTTCGCTTGAAGATGGAACAGAGCCTACTTTAACTCAATTTAATTCAAATAATTATATTGAAGTTTTCAGCTCTTGTTGTTTTGAAACATGAGATTTCTTATGTCGCGATTTGGAATCATATTTTTAAATAAATAATTATATATATATATATATATATATATATATATATATATATAAATAGGCTTAATAAAAATAAATAACTAAGCAACCGTATACGCGCATGCTGGCTTGTATACACAGGTAAGCAAATAAATGATGACCAAATTTTGCCAACAGGTATAGACATAACAGTGCTCGATGTGGTTAGACAGAGCCAAGAAATATTTTTTAACAAATATACATATACCTACGTTTGATGTGCGACTTAAGTTTCGTTAGTTACCCAACTCGTCGGGCACAAGATACAGCTTAAACAACAAGCTCTATCTTGTGCCCGACGTGTTGTGTGGGTAACCAACGAAACTCAAGTCGCACACCAAACTTAGTAGCAGCAAAATTGTCCAAATCGTGTAAAAGCATAATTGTCCATTCCTTTGAGTTATTCAGCTAAAAATAGAACAGGTTAAAATTGTTTTGTGTCAGACCCATTGTCTTCCCAAGATCATTCAGGCCTTCAGTAATGGTACCAACACTCATGCTCTGGCTTCCATCTTGAAAGTCCATTTAAGAACTATCAAGAGAACGGTGAATAAGATGGAACAGTAAAGAAGGAAACTAGATCAGAAGGTCACAACATGAAGAGGGATCATCATTTCAGCTTAGAGATCAATTAGAAAAGTGACTCGAAAATAAAAGCGTACGTGAAACCTGTGAGGCACCTTGTTACTTTAGGACAGAATGTTAGAAGATTAGAGAGGGCGAAGATTATCTCGAATAACTTGGAAAATGATCCTGAAATAATATATATATATATGTGTGTGTGTGTGTGTGTGTGTGTGTGTGTGTGTGTGTGTGTATTGTGTGTATTTAGTCAGCATTTTTCATTGATACATGTTTCATTAAATAATATATCAGACGTTATGAAAAGAATTTACATAAAATAAATAGACAACACTTGTCTATATTATTTAATGAAACATATATATATATATATATATATATATATATATATATATATATATATATATATATATATATGAACTTACTTTCAATACTTCATGAGCATCCGATTCTTAGCTATGATTAATCAATGATGAACATGTCATTTTCGTTTATGATCGATTTCATCACGATACTTCTGTTAAGCTTTGAGAGTAATTATACATTCTTATTGCTCAATGTAGAGTCCAACAATTTTATTAAAAAAAAACTCGGAGAATTCCAGCAAG
Source organism: Acanthosepion pharaonis (assembly GCA_903632075.3). NCBI lineage: Eukaryota > Metazoa > Mollusca > Cephalopoda > Sepiida > Sepiidae > Acanthosepion > Acanthosepion pharaonis. The sequence goes on along the minus strand of CAHIKZ030003358.1, from coordinate 3,516,979 downwards.
ATATCTTTAATCATTTCTAAGATACAACTGTTCAAATCTTAATCTAACAATTGAACAATTTTGCTGTTACCCGATTTGGACAATTTTGTTCTTACACCATATACATACATACATACATATATATATATATATATATATATATATATATATATATATATATATATATCCTATCCTGGCCTGCCCATGGATGGAACTTCAATCCACTAGCCTAGCACCCAAAGGAATAATAGCCTAGTGATTAAAACTTTTGTTCGTGAATTTGTTGATATGATAATTGTGAATTCACTCTTTGGACCGGAGAGTGTGCACTTGGACTCAGAGGCGAGTAATACTTGAGCACTACTAAATAAGGACAAGAGATCCCTAGACATGGGCAGTGGAATGAGGACGCTCTTTCCCTATAGATTAAATAAAGGGTTCCGTTCAAAATGTCCTGTGTGTTACCCTGATGAAGGCCGGATGGTGCAACGCCTGAAACGTTGTGATAACAACAACAACAAAGATGAGTACCATAAAGGAAAACGATTTTAGGGTAGTGTTCACAAGGGGCAGAGACAAAGTCTATACTCCGTTTTCATGTGCTTTTTAAAAATACATAAACAATTGACGATAAATTTGTCCAGATTTATCAATGTGTTTACATGTTGTTATCCTTCGTTTCTCGTGTCTCGCCGGACATTTCAGACAGCTCTCAAAATCTGTCCACCAAGAATAAGTTTTTTTTTTTGTTTCTTTCTTTCTTTCAGGGAAGCTACCCTTTGACTTTCCTAACCGTTTGAATCGACCCCTCAGTGTTTATACCTGCTTTTACAATGTTCCGTGTACATTCACACAGACATGTTTACAACTCGTGATATGAAATTCAGAGCATATGCACTTAGGTGTGTACCAAGTGTATCCTTAATCTCACAAGGTTAAAGAAACATAGCATACAATGCCGTCACTTAAAAGCTTTGAAATAACAATAATACGGAACAAGTTCCAATTGGTCTGATAAACAACCAATCAAGACCTTACAAGTGTCACACCCCACAACAAATGACCTGACCACTAGTAACATCATTAATGATTTCACAAGAAACTCTTTTCTATGAACAGTTTGAAGATAATTAATTTATTCTGTAATATTCCGGATGAAAAGAATTCTAACATTGAATTGATCGCATCACAAGTTCTTTGGAGTTTAGTAAGGGTTTATTTGATTTAATTCAATCGAAATCTTCAAAACCTTCAACCAAATTTTGGAAACATTATACTTAAAATTAAAAAGACAGATTAAATATTGAGGAAAGGGAGCTTAGAAAATCTGACACTCACAGGACATATTAAGGGCAGAAGGAACAGAGGGGGGCAGTGAACAACCTACACCAAACAGAAAGGAGAGGGATCGTAAAAAGATAGACATTGCTAAGAGATACAAAAGATAGGAAGTTGTGGCGAGGCATGGTAGACCACGGCCTAAATGGACACGACACATTGAAGATTAAGAACAATAACAGCAACAGCAAAAACAACTTCAGCGCAAAACCTTTCTTTTGTTTTTGTTGTAGATTAGGTCTCAGCATATATCATGCTCTTCCCTACTACTGTGAGAATTGACTGCTTCTACTTATAAATATGGCAAGTAGCCACATTAGAGTAGGATTAGAGTAGGATTTGATTTACTCAAGTTTTTCCATTCTATGTATGAATATTTAATAAACTTCGTTGTTTTCTCTACCCCGTCTTCTGTTCCTTCGATACTCTCTCTAACTATGGCCTTTCTAATTTGTGGCTATTTTGAACAAAAACATTACAACAAGGATCTTTTGTTATTAAAGGCAAGAAATAGGAAAAGATTTTACACAAGGAAACAATTTTATTTTTATTTTCTTTGTTCAACAACTTATTGCCTTATGGATGATTAAAAATAGAAGAATCTGAGAAAAAATAATTTCACTTAATGAAATAACTGACCTGTTTTTACGTCAACTTTTCATTTTATTAAATATTCTCAAATTATTCTCTATTCTAGAAATGTCTGGCATTTTCAGTTGCCAAAACTAAGAAGTCTCATGTGGATTCAATTTTATTTACATGAAATTACATAAATGTAAAGTTTATATTCCAGACAAAGCAACTTCTTATATGTATGCACACACACACACAGAGGCACAATTAAATAATCAGTTCTTTTGATGGATTTTTCTACCATTCTTAGGAATATTAATATTAACAACAAAGAGATCGATCACTGAATTCCTAATTGAAAGAGATTAAAATTGAAGAAAATGAGAAAAAATAATTTCACTTAATAAAATAACTGTTTTTACGTCAAGTTTTCCTTTTATTAAATATTCTCAAATTAATCTGTGTACCTTAAAGCAGTTAAAGGACTTTCTGTTGACATCTTGGCACCAGATGCTAGGGAAAACCATCTTGCAGAGCGCATACCTTATTGGGTAAGAGCTGTTTTACATGTTGATAAAGGCCCAATAGTTTAACAGGCAGAATATTTTGGCTCATCAATGCTGGAAACTAAATTTTATGGGTTTTTTTTTTTTTTTTTTTTTGGTTTTTTTTGCTGAGAATCCAAAACTTGAAAAACAACCGTGTACTGATTGACTTGATTACTTCTCAAGATTCTCCATCAACAATTGCTTTTTATGACATTGAAGACTTATTCTCTTCATCTAAACCTCTTAAAATAATTGAGATGTGAATAATGTTGTAACAAAAGCAATGAATAAAAGATTGCTGCTAAGTAGGACTCAGCATACATCCTGTTCTTCCCTACTATGATAATGGACTGCACTTATTTATAAACATGGCAAGTAGCCACATTAGAGTAGGATTTTGAGTAGGATTTAATTTATTCAAGTCGTTTCGTTCTACGTATGAGTATTTAATAAATCTCTTATTCTTTGTTTCCTCTACCTAGTCTTCTGTTCCTTTGATACTCTCTCTAACTACGGCCTTCCTAATTCTCGGTTATTTTGAACAAAGACAACATTACAACATTTTTCTTGTTTTGGGTTTTTTTCCAAGAAAAGTATAACGAAGATTCTCCAGTGACTAAATGTGCGGAGGGAAAAAGGAAAACAATGTGCCCATTTTAAAGAGGGGGAGATCACATAAATTCATTTATTACCGAACGTGGAGTTAGCCGGTGGATTTAGGAGAATGTGATAAATTATTTACCTGATGTTATCATATTGAGTTGAGACTTGCTCTCTCTCTCTCTCTCTCTCTCTCTCTCTCTCACGCACACACACACACACACACATACACACACACATTAATCTATATCTTGTGCCCAACGAGTTAGCTAACCAACGAAACTTAAGTCGCTCACCAAACTTAGGTATATATATATATATATATATATATATATATATATATATATATATATATATTACTATTCAAAACATTATTTTGTGACTATTCGTGTTTGAGTAGAGGCCGTCTTTTTATAAGCATACGTCTACTAACTTGCACAATCGATAGACTTAATAAAGAAAATGGGCTGTCCCGTAAGATTCGAATCTCTGTACCCCTTTGTAGGAGAAACCAACGTCTGCTATGACAACCAAGGCGAGGATATCTGTTAACCTTGTTGTATGCAGATGATTGCAATCTTGTGGCCCATACTGAGGATGATATGCAATGCCCAATGGGCGCTTGCATTGCTCTGGAGGCTTGCTATATGTCTGAAAAGCTTTAGTGATATATCAGCTTACACCGAGAAAGTCTTACATAGGAATAAATATCTTAAATATCTTAGTATAGAATAAACGTATTGGCGTGGTTGATGACTTTGTTTATCTTGGAAGCGCCCTATCCAGAACATGCTCGCTGAACAGTGGAAAAGTTATGAGGAGAATTCAAAAAGCCAGTCATACATTCGATAAGTTGAAAAGATGGAGGCAGCCGTGGAATTTAAAAAGTGACAGAGATCATGGTCTCTCGTTCTTGTATTATAACCTCGTTATTATCTGCACGTGAAACGTTGGTCACCCATCGCGACCACTTGAAGCTGCACGAGCGCTTTCATCAGCAACTCATTTGTCGAATAATTGAAGTCAAACTCTACCCTGACCCGGAATAGCACCTGTTAGGGTCTCAGCTATGGGCAAATAGTGACTCCCTCAAACAAAAATTAACAATAATTTTTCATGATAAAATGGCCGATAATAGATTTTTATAACAAAATGACAATCAATGCAACACTAGAATATAAAAATACATTTTTATAGTAAACTTACTAACAATACATTTTATCATCCACAGAGTATATCTCTAAAACTATACCTTTACTCTGAAAATATAAAATTACGTACGAAATATTTAGATTTCGGCATTAAATAAGTCATAGAAGTGTTGATATGTCGCCGAACAATCTCAATCAATCAACTAAACAGCCAACCTGAAAGAACTTTGATCATATTAATCGATATAATATCCTACAATTTCTTGAATCAAACTGTATTCCAAAATATAACTTTAAACAACATAAAACACATATATCTCCACCTCTAGTAATCCTGTTCACAAACATGTATATGCATAAAGCTGAGTATCATCTACCATGTATTCAGTTGTGAAAGCAGAATAACATACATCATATTTTTATTATTTCAAGGCTCTCAAATAATTCAATTTCAGCATTAAATGACCCATGAGGGATTGATATGCCGTTAAAGAAACAAATCAATCGATCAATAATTGGAATCATCTGCAGAATGTATATCAGCGATGAGCCAAGCTATTGCGACGGCATTGAAGCTAAAATTCTAACATATATGTCCCTTTGGGGTGCGGTCATATTGCTCTTATGAGCAACAACGAGATCCTAAAGCAGCTTTTGTATGGAAAACTTTGTTATGAAAAGCAACCTGCCTATAAGCTAAAGAAGCATTGTAAGGTTGAACTGAAAGAATCACTGAATCTTACAAACATCATTACATATAACTGGGAGTTCCATGCAAATGATTGTAGAACCTGGTAGAAGTAAGTTCATGATGTAAACGTCGATTTCAAGAGTTGCTTGATTGTAAAAGAAAAGCTGAACAGAAATGTCCGAAAAGTAGAACTTTCAAACCATATAGGTATTGTATCGTCGAGGTGAATAATACACAGAGAAGAATGAGTGTTTAATATATTTATTCAGCACCAGTATCCGGTGCTAACGGATACATACAAAAGATACAGAACAATAAGTTACAAAACAATTAACAAGACAACTTACAAGGAATAGAGGAAGGTCAAATGCTGTATAGCCAAACGAAGTAAGGTCAGCCTGAATATTAATTAGCTTAGTATCAACTTATTAATCAATTTTTGAAGTCCTTAATCGTAGACTATTTCAGGCTATGAGCCAGGCCATCTGATAGAGTGCTGAAGGGGCGCTAGCTACTGTACAACAATAGGAGATACGGGCGACCTCACTTGTGATCTTGGTGACCGGATTTACCTGAGTAAAGAAGGAAAATGAAGTCATATGCGAAGTCCCCATACCAGAGACCCAACCAGTTCCAAAATGGCATTAAGTACCCAGAATTAATGACACTGATAAACACTGCAGTGCATTAATTTTAATACAATTGTATTAGTTGTAAACTATTCTTTTAAATAAACAATATAATAAATACTGCTTAATATTTTTGTTGTTATCTTACAAGAACAAAGGAAATGTATACATTCGCTTTCATATGTTTAAGATTAATTACAATTCTAATCATCTCTTTTTAAAACAATAAACGTTGCTGAAGAGTGAAGGTAGTTAAAGTGATAGCGGTGTGAATGGAAAACCTGTCCTTTTGACACACTGTTTTTGTGCGGCCATAAAAGTTAAAGATTGCCAAATGTCTTCTACATATCTATTGTTTTACCTATATATATATATTTTTTTTTTTTGCATGTATATATTTTTACATATATATTTTTTACATCTATATTCTTTTACATATTTTTAAATATGTATATTTTTACATATATAAATATATATATATATTTTACATATATATTTTTCTTTTATAGATTCGTGTGATTATTAACCAGACTCGATGGCTTCCCATAAACAAAGAGGCCGACCTATTAGGCATTCGACTGGCTTGCTTCAATCAAGTTCTTGATCCGTGGGTCTACATACTCTTTCGCAAGGAAATTGTCATGCGTGTTTTAGACTGTGTACGAAAACATATCTACTGCCGGTCGTGTCGCCAAGATTCAGAGACGAACATAACCCAGCCTCAACTCACTCACCTATGAGAAGAATTAATTGACAAAATAAATGAAGAAAGAAGAAAATAGCCATTTAAAGAACTCGGAATATTAGTGCGTGATAAAAAAGAAATTCCTGTGAAAGTTGCTTCCCTTGAGTCATTCTTCCATTGGTTCTGATTCGTGCACCATTTTACACGAAGAATATATAGAACTTCAGATACCGGAACGACAAACCAATACGGTATGTGTCTGCATCGAAATAAGGCCCCAAAATGACAACGTTCGTGTTTTTGCTTCCCACATCTATAATAGAGAATGGAGAAGTAATCAAAGATGGCTGTCGTCTTTAAGGAAACGATGTAGAACACAGTTGCACGACGCATTTGGTATAAGAAAAATGTTTTAAAAAGAACTTTATACATTAACAGTGTTTGAAGAACGGAAAAATATATTTAAAAAACCACGTAATAACATCAGACCAAACTAAACATTAGAAGTGATTTCAATACTCATTTAGCGCTCATCATTCATGACCTTGAACTTAACTAGTTTAAGTATCATCTACTTTTGTTGTAATGTCGAAAATTCCTTTCCAAAACTCTCTTTACCATGCTTCCAAAAATGGATGACCTCAAATATCACACCATTGTTGTCGAGAACTAATTTTATGTATATATATATTTTTTTTCTTTTGTTGTGATTTTCTTTATACTAAAGACAAAATGGCTGACCACAATAAACAGATATGAGAACGCCTTCTTTAAAATGAATATGACGTTATTTAATGAGGATTGAATGATCAAATAAATGGGGTTTCATTATTTCCAGTATTAGATTATCAAGAGAAGAAACTGTTAGCATAGAACTTACAGTTACATCTAGCTGTAAAATAATGAGATATTGTCGCCAATTTGGTACTGCGCTTAAATTCATAATTTAAATCTCAACAGAACAATTACCATGTAAATATTTATGGCTTCCCCTTACTTTTCTACAAATATTTTCATGGCAACTGTTCTGACGAAATACTTTCACCTTTACCCCATCTGCATGAATTTAAGCGTGCTACTAGGTTGGCATCTCGGTCCCACCCTTTCACTGTCGAAACAGTTAAATATAACTGCCTCTTCTACTCCAACAGCGTCTTCTCTCGCACTTCATGACAGTGGAACTCCCTTCCTCTTACTTGCTTCCCTGGTAGCTATAATCTTCAAATACTCAAATGTAATGTCAATCGACATCTTCTGATGCCTTGATCCTGATTCCCGTCCTTCTCTTTATCCTTTCCTCAAACAACCCTCTTCACTCTTGCTCTCACTCTCTGTAACCCCTCCCTCTTCACTCTTGCTCTTACTCTCTGTAACCCCTTGCTTGGGGTGAAATACTTAAAAAAAAAAAAAGGGCTGTGGGAAAGTGACTGAATCTGAGATGCTAGATCAGGGCCAATAATATTACAGATTCTTCTTTTTAATGGCAAAAGCACCAGATCACATCTGACAGCGATATTTAAAGGTAGACATATAAATCTGTAAGATAGATTCTAGCGTAAAAAAACTCTCTAGCACGACACAATGAATCATCTTTCCTCGCTAAACATCTAGCAATTGATTCACTATCATCCTTCCACTTCAAGTTAATATCCTGGGGGTTAGTATCAGCCATAAAAAACCAAAAAAGTTCTCTCAAACAATTAAAAGAGAACAGTTTCGTTTTGGTGACGTTAAAATTAACAAGCCATTTATTGTCCCATTTAACAACAGATTGTAAGTCATTTTTTTAGGTCAGCTTCCAATTTGACCTTATCGAACCGATAACACTTACTATTAAGACAGGTGTAAATAGGTGTGTCATCAGCATAAAATCTAAAATTAAAAAAATTAAAGCAAATTAAAAATTCAAACGATACCCAAAAAGAGTCATAGTTCCATCAGTGAAGTTAAACAACTTTGAGTCTAGTCAGTACCGAGATGGGTGACTTCTTGCGAATACCAAATGTTGTAAGCATGAATGTGTGGGTGGTGTTATGGATTACGGTACAGAATGAAAAATCGGAGAGCCGAGTTCGAAATCCAGTCGAGTTCGCTATATTCACTTACGTGTAAATACTCTTTGGAAAGGTATGAATCCACCACTTCTCTCCTTCTTCTTGATAAGAGAGAGAGTATATGTGTCTGTTTCAGAGAGAATGTGTGTGTGTGAGATAGAGTGTGTGTGTGAGAATGAGTATGTGTGTGTGAGAGAGATATTGTGTGTGAGATAGAGAGTGTGTGTGAAAGTATGTGTGTATGAGAGAGAGAGTTTTTGTATGAAGAAAGAGAATGTTTGTGTGAGAGAGAGTGTATATGTGTGAGAGTGTATGTGTATATGTGAGAGAGTGTGTGTGTGTGTGTAAGAGGAAGAGAGAACGTGTGTGAGGGAGATTGTGTATATATGTGTATGTGTGAGAGGGCATGGGTGTATATGTGTGTGAGAGAGAGTGTTTGTGTGTCTAAGAGGAAGAGAGGGTATATGTGTGTGTGTTTCAGAGAGTGTGTGTGTGTGTGTGTGCGTGTAAGAGAAAGAGAGAGTGTGAGTGAGGGTGAGTATGTGCGTGTGAAAGAGAGAATGTTTGTGTGAATGAGAGTGTATAAGTGTGTATGTGTTAGAGAGAGAGAGTCAGAGTGTGTGTGTATGTAAGTGTGTGTGTGTGTGAAAGAGAGTGTGTATGTGTGCGGTAGGTATCAATTTCTGCATTTTTGTAACAGATGTTTGCCAACTTTTGCAATGGCCTAGTCAAAACTTTGCCCCTCACTTTGGAATGTATTTTTTTATTGTCGATGTGTTTCCAATGCTTCCCTCATCATATGTATTCAAATTTGTTTATATACTCTCTAAATAAACATCAATAGTCGTAAAAAATACTCAAAGAACTCTCGAACGAGGAAATGCGGAGATGTTAAAGTTGTATATAGCTGTATGTATAAACAGAAGGTAAGTCAAGATCTCGACAAATGCGAAGAAGAGTCTGCAACATTATTGGTCCTAACCTGGCATCTCGATTTCAGTCATTTTCCCACTGCCGTACTGTGGCTTCTCTTTGTCTTTTCTATAAATATTTTCACGGTAATTGGTCTTATTAGCTTTCCTCCTTGGTTCGGCGACCGCGTGAATTTAACTAGATTGGCAATTAGGTCTCATCGTTTTATTGTTGAATTAACCAGACGTAACTGTATGTTCTATTCTAATAGTTTAATTTCTGGCACTTCTCTTGTGTGGAACTCTCTTCCGGCTTCTTGCTTCCTTGCCATCGACAATCTTCAAATATTTAAATCAATCTTCTGTCATCCTGTTCTTTTATTTTCCTTTCTCCTCACTAAACTCTTCTCATTTCCTTTCACTTCCTGTAACCGTCCCTCCCCCATCCATCTTAGTGGCATTGTTGCATTGCTTACAGTGAAATGTCTAAAAACAACTTTGCAGGAAAAATGCACAAATTCAAATCAAAAATGGAAATTTATTATATTCTAACTTCATATATATAAACTACTACTACTACTAAAAATAATAAAATTAATAATAATAACATTCAAAAATAATCACCGAAACATTGTGATAAGAGACTGCAAAAACAAAATATGCCTTTTTTATTGATATGGCATTTCCTGCCAATTGTGATGTATCTTTGAAGATCTCCAAAAAACTATCAAAATACAAGGACTTTGAAATCGAAATCTCCAAAATTTGGCACATGAGAACATCAGTAATTCCAGTTGTAGTTGGAGCTCTCGGATTAATTGGAAAAGATTCCAGTAGACTCATTGAAGGGATTCCTGTAGCCCAAGTCTTAAAGAAATACAAAAATTTGTACTCACAAGTACAGCTGACTCACAGAAGAGCTTTATCTATGTAAAATGTGCGTGATCTTTTTTTTTTTTTGCTCAGTGATGTCATATCTGACCTTAGGTCTCTGGTTGGGACCCAGAAAGAAATGAGTATCCAACCAACAGAAGTCAAAGGAAAATAATAATAAATAATAATAATAATAATAATAATAATAATAAAGAAAATGATTGACGTAACTCTTCCGATATTTTACAACACATAAAGAAGAAAAAGAAAAGAAAAAACTGTGTTTAACAATAGTAAACAATATTTTGACATTATGTATGTTTTTATCAAGTTGTATTTTTAACTTTTTTTCAAGTATAAAAATATATAACTCTACAAATAATTAAATAAAAGATTCAATGGCTACATGTATGATGCCAGACACAACAATGTGACATCAACGGAGTTTGCAGAACAATTTATTACAAAAAGACTGTAAATTCAACAAACATTTTAAGGTGTACATTCTGAAAGAAATATTCAAAATCTACCGACCCTTCAACACTTAAGAGAATGGTTACATAGGCAAATTAATTTCCTGGCCCGGGGAAATAAACAAAATGACAGGAGAGTTCCGTAAGATTTTTACTTAGCTGTTTGATTAACGCGTTTTTTTTTTTTCTAAAAAATAATAAGCAAAATTAGGGGTGCGTATTATGCACAGCTACAAAAAATGCATAAAAAATTGCCGTTTCATGGGTTGATTTCAGTTGCGAAATGACTACTCACCACAAACATACGACAATTTGACACTAACATTGGACGATTGCGACACCCCATAAGGATATCAAATACAACCGTATGTACCTAATAATACTTTCAAATGTAAAATAAACTAAATTAGAATAATATTATTCTGTATTTAAAACAATTTTGTTTTTAATAAGAGTGGGAAAAGCTGGCCGTAGTGAAATTGGAGAGGTACAATTTATACTAAACAAGGGGGGCGTATTATGCGTGAGTAGAAGCATTTTCACACACTTACAGCACAATTTTAGGGGTGCGTATTATGGATGAAGGCGTATTATACATGGGGAATTAGGGTAATTCCTATTAGAAACTAACTAACGGGATATTTAAAGATGAACTAGATCATCATCATATCAAGCACGATTCAGTTTCATGCGTTTCATTCGGTTTGATGTGTTCATTACCAGTACAGGCGTTTTTTTTTTTTTTTGTTTTTTTATTACAAGACAAGCAACGCTTGTACAAAGACTTATAATCTTTTTTATATATTTTTATACTTGAAAATTTTTTTTTTTAAAGTATAACTTAAAGAAGACAAATATACTGTCGAAATATTGCATAACATTGTCAAACACTGTATTTCTCTTTTCTTAAATCGCGGTTTTATCTTAAGTGATGTAATAATAATAATATTTCTAATTATATATATATATATATATATATATATATATATATATATATATATATGAATGAATGTTTTATTTTCCAAACACGGTCAGCACATTGTGGCCGTGTTCATATTTTATGCTTATTGAGTGTTGGCTTTTTCTTAATAATATTTCCATTATTTTTAGCCATTTTGTACATGTGGATGAGGCTGTCATATTTTTATTATCAACGAGTATGTTGTGGATGGAGTTTGTTAGGTCTCCATATGTATTTACATGAGACGTATTTGAAAATTGTTTGGAAAATAGAACATTCCTCTAACGTGAGATACATACATCAAACAATCCATACATTCAGTTAAAAAATAGATATAAAACTTTCCTTGGTAAGGGTTAAAAATAGCTGAAACCCTCGAACATTTCCCCATAATTTATGTCCAGAAAAGAAAGAAATTATAAGAACACAAGAAAAATGAAATAAAACACTTAAACGTAGTACCTTGTTAGTCGTTTTTAATGAAACTTATATAAAAGAGGGAACACTGCCCAAATACAAATTATATATATATATATATATATATATATATATATATATATATATATATATATATATATAAAATTATGGAAATATATATAAATATATATATGTAAAATTATGGAAAATAAAGCATATTTTTTCTAAAAGAAACACATTACAACCAAAAACGTTTGCGGCACCTCTCTTCTTTCTTTTTATATACATACTTTTCTCTCGTTGGAACCACTACAACCTCTTTCTTTTATATATATATATATATATATATATATATATATATATATATATGCTAGACTCTCCCGTCGTTTTCGACATATGAGGATCAAGTAGCTGAGTTGTTAGAACCAACAGCCAGAGTAACCAAACATATCATTTGATTCTAGTGTTGAAGGCGTGTGCAGAACCAACCACACTTTTTGGAAGAGTCGAATACAGATGCACAATGGGCCCAAAAAACACTCCGCAGGTTTTGAATTTAGTGTTGTCCTTCTCCTAGACTGTGCACCACCCAAGGCTATAGAACCCAGTCTGTCCTGTTAATTACCCATAACCGGAGGGAGAAGAAGAGGATTCATACATACGTAAGAGAATATAATGACCTCGACTGTAATTCGAATTTGCGATTCCTCAGCCCGAGACTTCACTGTACCTCTGTTTCACTTATATATATATATATATATATATATGGTGCATCAAAAATACTTTTACAAACTTTATGTTCGTCTCCTGACACCAAAACAAGAACAAAATTTGGCTGACTCGGCTGTTTTCGGTCTGGAAACGCAATCTGATACAGCCGTGCAGCTTCGCGTCCATTACCATTCGCGCGATCGTGTGTAAAAATCATATCTGCTTGCTCACGATATGAGTATCCTGCCATTGTTAAACGGAACACTTCTAAGTTAACTCACTACTACACACGTTAAACGTTGAAGGCAGACTAGCTACAAATGTACACGAATGACAAAAGTAACCCAGTCTACATGGCAACATAAGGCCATCTACCATATTTTTTTAAACTTAAAGACACAAAAACAGAAGGATTTGCAGACACATGGTCCCCAAAGTTTGTAAAAGTATTTTTGACACACCATATATATATATATATATATATATATATATATATATATGTATATATGTATATATATATATATATATATATAATTATAATAAATAATATATATATATATATATATATATATATATATATATATGGTGGTCAAGTATGAGACGTATGAATGTCAAGCAGCTCAGTTCCTAGGAACCGACAGCCAAACACCAGCACATTTTTTGATTATAGTGGTGAAGGCTTTGTGCAGAACCAACAACACTTTTTGAAGAGCCGAATACAGAGACCTGGTGTACTATGTGCCACAAGGTCCCCAAACGACCATTCGCAGGTTTTGAATTCAAAGTTGTCCTTCTCCTAGACCAGTTGCCATCCAAGGCTATATAACCCGGTCTGTCCTGCTATTTACCCATAGCTGGGGAGAGAAGAAGAGGAGTCATACCATTCCCAAGAGTATTAGCATGTAAGTGAATGCAATGGTTTCGACTGGAATTCAAACTCGACCCTCCGATTCTTCAATCCTCTATTCCACCGTGCCTATATATATACCACCAGATCAGAACATTATGACCAAGTACCCCATTGCTTCATCCACAGGATTGACTCATCATCATTCCCTACATATTACTTTGACCAGAAGAGTTTTCCACTCAGAAAGCTTCTTCCCAATAAAGTGCAACCTTGTAGAACAGACACCCGCTGGACGCTTCCTCGAACACTACAATCTATACCTCTTTTAGTCTAAGGTCAATTGCCAAATTCTTGTAATCTTCACTTCTTACTCTTACGTTCATATTATACACCTCATTCACCCTATACCTTGAAAGGCTCTTGAGCCTTGTAATGCCTTAGTTATGCATACACACGCATACACACACACACACACACACACACACACATATATATATATATATATATATATATATATAATCATCCACAGACAAACTATTTCGCTGTATCACAGCTCATCAGTGTTGATAGACGTCCGGTAGCCTCTAGCCAGGATCGAAATCCGGCGGAATTGGCCTCAGTCGGAGAATCTACGCCAAAGCCATTGGCGCACGGCAGAGATGATGGTGATTTTAAGCGTATTTATTTTTAGATAAACACGCCAGTGACTGAGAGAACTAGATTCGTTTTATCGAAGAGTCTTGCATTATTATTAGTAGTAGTAGTCACTGTTTACAAACTCACACTTTCTCTCCAAAGAGCTCAACCGAAATAATTTTTCAGGAGCATATATATTGTAATCCACAAACAAACAGTTTCGCTCTATCACAGCTCATCAGTGTGGCTAGACGTCCGGTTGCCTCTAGCTAGGATCGAAACCCGGCTGAATTGGCATCATATATATATATATATATATATATATATAACTATATGATAACTATTTGGTTTTAAGGTATGTTATATTCATAAGTTAATTAATAGATTTCAATATCAGGCTAGAACCCATGTAAATATAAAAGTCAACATTGAGGTGACAATCCATTTCATGCTTAAATACAATCGTCAAGTTATATATATATATATATATATATATATATATATATATAGTTTATGCAAAACTAGGTAATCCGTATGGGTAGACCCAAGGAAGATGATATCCTGAGAGCTCAATGTAAATTCAGAGTAGATATGTTTGAATAAAAGCAGACCACTTTAAGGTTCCATGTAATAAGTTATTTCACCACAACCCCTTTAACAGGGCTCTGGATCATCAGACTTTACTTCCAAAGGTTGAAATGAAAAATTATTAAAATATATATATATATATATATATATATATAGTGGAACCTCGTATCACGAATAAATCGGTTGACGAGTAAACTCTTACCTTTCCCCTTCCTTACTAGCTTCCACTTACCGCCATAAACTCTCCTCCATACAGGTAAAACTTAAATTTAGTTTTTGTCAATATTTTATCTATTTAGTATTGCGTATGTCTTATTTGGTGTTGGGTTTAAATAATGGTTCATTGATGATTCGTTGGGTTGTGGATGAACTTGTGTCCAAAGTACTGTTGCAAAAGTTTAAATAAACAATCATCTTGTACCCATAAACGAATTAATGCATTTTACATTGATTCCTATCGTGAAAATACTTCCGGTTCACGGACGGTCTTCAGGAACGAATTAAATTCGTGAACCGAGGTTCCACCGTACTAAAGTGTCAAAATGGCCGCTACCTTATAATAATTTTCCAAGCGTAATTTAAATGTGGCACAAAGCTGAAATTATGAGACATTCACTACTCAGTTGTAATTATTCTAGCAAAACAAGCTTGTTAACCATTACACCAGGTCGAAGTGACCCAGCCAGCTGCTTTATAACGTGTTGCTGTTAGTTTTACTTGAATAATGCAATAGATTCTACGACATGCTAGAACTTATTGCGTGATTATATTTATCTGTACACATTCAAAGGCGTGTCCATAAGTGAATTATGTTTCTTGAGGCGTGACTGCAGAGAATTTAGTGCGATCATCAGTAGTTCCCAACAATGATTCAATGAGATTTAAATTTTGAGAGCATTGGTGGGGTCAATAGAGTACCCGGTAATGAACCGAGTTTTCCTGAAAATAGATTCAAGTCATTAGAATGGGGAGATTGCGTTATCACGCACCAACAAAGAAGCACCTGTGGCAAACACGGTGCGTATAAATAGATCCAGACGGTCTGCAACCGAACCCCCGTGTGTCTTGCCTATCGACAGATTTTAGTTTCATTTGTGTTTTCCTTGCGATTTACAAATGAACAATCCTAAACCACTACAAAAAATACGCCATCAACTTTTTCACAATACTATGTTTTTAGCTAGATCCAGAGACTTGTGCGGTTTCCTCCACAGACGAACTCGACCGTCCGCTCGAAACAGATGGAAACGGGTTTGTCTGACTATCTCTCATGGCGCCAGACATCCACGTTCCAATCATGATGTGCGTCAGAGAGCATATAATAATAATAATAATAACAACAACAAGAATGATAATAAGCTTTATCTATGTAAAAATGTGTGTGATCTTTGTTTTTTGATTTTGTTTTTTCTTTTTTTTTACAAAAATGAACAGTAGAAAATGTCATGAGTCCATTTCTGAGCTTAGGTTCCTTATTGGGACTCGGAAGGAAATGTGTATACAACAAAAATCAAAGGAAATAATAATAATAATAATAATAATAATAATGTTGTCATACCAAATGGCACAAATTTAGTAAACAAATTGAGAAAATTATAAACTATTCTGATTTAAAAGTTGAGATAGCAAGACGGTTTGCAAAGGAATGTCAAGGGGATTCCAGTAGTGATTGGCGTATTTGGATCAATCCCATTAAAATTTGACTTCCTATACCAACATGGAATCATGTAAAAATCGGCTCTATTGAGCACTACGCATATTTTGAGGAAAGTGTTGTCTGTCAGGTCCTTGTCACGATTTGAAACATAACTTAACTTACCCAGCTATTCAAGAACATACAATGTGTAACAAAACATAAGAAAAATATATTTGCTCACTTAGCTCTTACTTCTACCCAGAGTTTCATAGGGGATTTGATACTGAACTTTTCCTTAACATTTTCTTAAATAACTAAATCATGTTGACTACAGAATGGGTACGATTCCATTAAATTCATGGTAGAGATATTCAACAACCCAGTGAACAAATTTATTTTACTCATATATATATATATATATATATATATATATATATATATATATATATATATATATATATTATAACAGATTATAATAAAATCATTTTGAAATCGCTGCACAAAAGCTTTCATATTTCAATGCAATGATTGGACTTCTTCAGGAGATGATAAATAACTGGTGATTAAATGATTTTTAAAGAAATTTAAAAACAAAGTGTAACCTCTTTTCCGAATGTTAAAGTGGGGGACCATAAGGTCAGAATTAAAAATAGACTTGTTAGCATCTCTTGCTTAACCAATTAAATGTCAGATCTACTATAAATAGAAAAATAAACTCAGAGGGTTGAGGTGGGTGAGTTTTCATGTCACGATAAACCGACACATAGACATGCCATCATTGACGATTACGGAAAATGTCAGCGACAAATGTATTGTGATTGTAGACAAATATGACATGTTAATTTTTTTTTGAAAGACGTTGAAGGGAGTGTTGGGTTAATCAGACGTAAAATTAAATTAAGTTTAAATTAAAAAATATATTTTCAAGAAGCTTCTTAAATGAACATCTAGATAAAATTAAAAATGTGGAATAAAGATATTAATAATACTAACTGAAACACAATACATAGCGAGCGATCGTATACAAATACATATAAATATTCTATAGTGTCAGTTCAATTTTAAATAACAGAGCTATTTAATATATATATTAAGAAATATACATAATATCTTACATTATTTGCACAACTCCGAGTTTTATGCCGAAGCAATTTTCAAGTGCTAGAATTATTATATTAATTTTTATTTATATTTTCGGTTGACACCGTTTTTTTTTTAATTTTCTTGTTCACGCAAGATATATTATTGTTGGGGTGGAATATTATTAGAGTTAGAATATTTAAATGAATTGTAGTTTAATTTTGAATTTGAATTTAAGCCCAGATTAACATTTAAGATTGAAAATAAGGTTGGAAATAATAGATATATATTCTAAATTAGAGAGACGCTGGTTTTGAAAACATAAGCAAACAAAAAAGGGCGTTGGTGGGGAGCAACTCTATTTTAATCCAAAAATCAAGAAAGTAATTGATAATAATATTACAAAAGTAATGATACCAAAAACAAAGTATGCCGTGATAAAATAAAATAATATAATATAAAATAAAGTACTACTACAACTACTACTACTACTAATAATAATAATAATACCAATGGAATGAAAATTATTGAAAATAAAATAAGACAAAACATAAAGTAACATCCCCACAACTAATAACTACAACTGCAGAAATAGCAAACCCTGTCCATTAAACGGTAAACGTATACCCAATCGTTTGTTTATAAAGGTGAAATCAAACATGGCAACGGGGTCAAGTTTTAGGTGAGCTCCATGGAAAACAACTGGAAATTGCACCAAATGAAATTTGGTAATATCAAATATCGACATTGCACTTCCCTCTCTAAATTTTTCGGGAAGCTTAAAAGTGAGAATAAAAACCCAATTATTACCTGGTAATTAGTATCGAAAGCTTAGCCCTCCAGCGGGAAAGGCAATAAATGTAACTTATGTCTCTCTGAAAAATTAATAATCCTGAAAAATATAAAAAAAAAAATCCTAACCTCTTAAACAAAAGAAGTGAGTTGATTAACACCTGCCTACATAGATCCAAATTCCTACTCCACTACGTTGACCCAGATTAATATAGTCTAGACAGTTTAAGCGTCCACATTTAGTAATATTGATAATATATATATATTTTAATTTTCTTTCTGGCTATCTTTTTTGTACAGCTATTGTTAATTTTAGACTATAACGTATTTAACATTTTTATCATTCCATTTTATCCATTATCTTATCACTACCATTTCTAGTATATAAATATTATTTGCATTTTTATGTTTTGCATTGTTTGTTGTTTCTTTCTTTCACCTTTAGTCTTACTATTAGAAAAGTGTTTATTTATTCATCTATTTGCATTCATTATTTTTATTCAATTATTCATTTATTTGCCTTATTTATTCATCTATTTATTTACTTATTTGCATATTTATAAGTCTCTATTCATGGCTTTTATTTCATTTTATTTTATTTTACCTTATCTTGTCTTACTTTATCATGGCATATTTTATTATTACTGATATCATTACTTTTAGTTTGGTTTAGGAATATTAATATTAATTATATTATTATTAATTACTCTATTGATTCCCGGAAAAAATAGAGTTACTTCCCCTTGATTTTATAACACTACTTGTAGTTGTTAAACCAGAGTCTCTCTAAATTAGAACTTATATTTCTTATTTCCAACTTCATTTTCAATATTAAATGTTCTGGGCCAAACTTCAAATTCAAAACGATTTATTATTCATTCAAACATTTTAACATGTTTATTTACATATTTATATATTCTTATATAGGCTCTTATTTCATTTTATTTTAATTTTTATTTCATTTTTCTTATTTTATTTTAAATAATTTTCTTCCCATTTATATGTATTATTATCATTATCTTTATTAGTATATTAATTTATTTTGCTTGATTTTATATTATTTTATTTTATCACGGCATACTTTGTTCTTGATATCATAAGTTTTAGTTAGTTTAGTAATATTATTATCAATTACTCTCTTGATTTTTGGAAAAAAAAAGAGTTGCCCACTTGATCTTCTAACGCCACGCTTTTGTTTACTTACGTTTTCAAAACCAGCGTCTCACTAATTTAGATATTATATTTCTTATTTCCAACCTGATTTTTATCTTAAATGTTAATCTGAGCTTAAATTCAAATTCAAATTCATTTAAATATTTTAACAGCAATAATATTCCACCCCAACAATAATATTTCTCGCGTGAACCAGAAAATTTTAAAATATAATTTATATTTATATGCGAATAAAGAACCAATTTTTGACTTATGACTGTGATCCCTACAAAATTGTTTGGTCAAATCAATAATTTTAAACTGAACGGTTTTTCTTTCACTTTTTATTATTAACTCTTCAAACAGATTGGTCTCTTCCGTGCTGTCAACCCACAATCCATTTTTTTAAAAATGGCTGCTTAATAATTTTTCATTGAAACAGTGAAATAAAACAAGAACATCTAAACACAATATTTGTTAACAATCAATAAAATAATGAATATATGAAAGTCAGTTCGTTTTTTTTTGTTCACATTCTGACTGGTTGAACCAGCGATCTGTAAATAGATCACGCTGCCGTGGAGCTGCAGCGTGTATACAAGTCTTCCGTAACCATCACATCTCGCGTGATTTCAATCCTCACTATGTATCGCAACAATACCTTTGTGCCAGAACGAGGCTAAACTTAGCAAGTTCTTTTTTTTTTCTTTTTTCTCTATATTTTTTCCATATTGCTTAAAGTTCCTATTTATTTTCTTGATTTCAGATGACAACATGGAAACTTACCAAAATATTTTTGTGCGATTTTCAAGTTCCAAAATTATAGTTTAGATGAAAAAAAAGAACGTGTCAATATAAACCAGGAGAATAAATGTGGTCGGTTCAAACTCCTGTCCGGTCTTTTGAACAGGAGCAGATGTTTTATTCCGTGTTTGTTGCTTAAGATTGAGTTTCTGGTTCCTTCTACAGTCTACTTCAACGTTACACTTCTAGCATCACCGCTTAAACTCTGAAATCTTATTTCTATTTATTTTTCTCCTCTGTGGGTGTAGAGAGATTAGTATATTATCCGGTTCACACTCCCCGCTGTTTTTTGAACAGGAGTAGAGGTTTATTCTTTGTTTCCTGTTTATGATCGGGTTTCCGGTTCTTTCCAAATTCTACCTCAACTCTATACTTCTAACATCTGCGCCTAAACTATGAAATTTTATTTACTATTTTTTCCTCAGTAAGACTAGATTGGTTCGCTTATCGTCCGGTTCACACTACCCCCGGTCGTTTGAACAAGAGTAGAGGCTTATCCGTTGTTTCATGTTGAGGATTCGGCTACCGATTCATTCTAAAGACTTGTCATTCGCTTTCACTCTTAGTAGCCCCTTGCGTCCTAGCGGCATTATCGCATTGTTTGGGGTGAACTGATTTAAAAAAAAAAAAGTCGCCTTCTATTTTATCATGCATTGTATAACTTTAATTATAGTTTGTATATTCTTGCAGTCAGATGAAATTGTGGAAATGTTCCAACACATTTCAGTGAAATTTTCATTTTCAAAAATTTTAGTTTAAATATATCGGGAAAAGAGTGCATTAGTTTAAAGTGACACCAAGTGTATACGGGTTGTCGTTGAAGGATGATCGTTCTTGATTGACTGATTGATGGATTTCTTTGTTTAACAACACATCAACATCCTTATGGGTCATTTACTATCGAAATTTAATTTTCCTGGGAGCTTTGAAGTAATTAAAATATATGTCATTCTGCTTTCACATTTGAATACATGGTAGATGATTCTCAGCTTTTATGCAGAGACATGTTTGTATGGACATAATTATTAGAGGTGGTCATATGTATGTTTTATGTTGTAGTTTTGATGAAATTATATTTTGAAATGCAGTTTAATTTCTTTAAGAAATTGTAAGACATTATATGGATGAATGCCATGAAAGAGTTCTTTCATGTTGCTTGTTTCGTTGATTTTGTTTAATGGCATATCAACACCTCTATGTGTTATTTAATGCCGAAATCAAACTATTTTGAATGTAATTATATACCTTTAACTACAGATAAAATGTATTGTTGGTCATTTTGCTGTAAATAATTGTCTTTTTTGAATAAATATGTATTGCAGATATTTTTTTTCTATAAAAATGTATTTTTATACTTGCTTGGAGATTCACTAGTTCCCCATATCCTAATAGGTGCTACCACCCTGGGTCAGATTGGACTTGAAAACAACAATTAAGAAGTGGTTCCACACTCCTCAAAACCTTCCCACCCCTAATCAGAGGCCTTGTTGCCGGATGTAGTTTATCGTCATACCCAAGACTAGAATATGGGATGAGAATTCAAGTCAGAAACTTTCTTTTTATTCTGACATGCACTGCATTTGTGTTAACCTAATTCTGATCAACTCTTAATTTCATTAATAATTATGGGTGGGGAGGTCTCTTCTTTATCTTATTCTTGCTTTTTAATGCAACACTTAAGACTGAAGAGCCGCCAACCACTAACGTATGTGTCTGGTGTCAGTTTAAACTGACATTATCTTGTTTCTCTGTATCGTGACTATATTGCTTAAAGTTCATATTTTCTTGATTTCACATGAAAACTTACCAACATATTCATGGGTAATTTTCATGTTCTAAAATTATAGTTAAAATATGTGGGTAAAAAAATGTGCATCAGTTTAAACTGATGCCAGGAGGATATGGGTTTTGGTTGAAGGATGTTCATATCTTAAGAGTTAAATTAAAAAGCAATAAAAAGACGTAGAAAACACTCACCAAAAGTCTTTAAAAGAAAAACATTTGATTTAATCTAATTCTGAACAGCGATTGATTTTTTCTACATCTTTTTATAGCTTTTCAATCCAGCTCTGAAGAACAAACATCCTCCAAAAATCAATAATTTTTTTCAGCCATCAACTAGCTTTGCTTTTATAAAAGGTATTAAGTCAGATTCTAAAGACTATCACCTAGGATACTTTTCCGGAGAACTATTGTTAGTAAAGGACTTTTCTATACCATTACTCCCGTAGTGAGTTCAGTCATCCCTGAATGCGCCGGGACAAATCGAAACTTAGCAAATTCCTAAAAATCAGTCACTCAGAATATTTTTGCTTTGTAACGGTGAGATTAGAAACTACTGCATATTAAAATATATCCCAACCCTTTCGCTTTACAGTTCAAATCCTTGTTTTCAGCCTCCTACAAATAATACAGCTACATCCGCATCCTGCGTAAGACGATAAACTACCTCCAACAGCAAGGCCTCTCATCAGGAGATTTTGAGGAGCGTAGAACCACCTCTTAATTGCTGGTGTTCCCAGGCCCACCCTGACCCGGGATAGTAGCACCTGTTAGTGTCCCAGCTATGGGCAAATAGTCCCCCCCCTCACCACAAAAAAAGGAGTCAAAACACTATGAAAATATAAAAATAGGTTTTAATACCAGCAATATTATTTTGGAAAATTTTTTACCAGCAATACATTTTTGAAGAAAAAAAATTACCAGCAATATATTTTTGGAAAAAAAATATTACCAGCAATATATTGAAAAAATATTACCAGCAATACATTTTTGGAAAAAAACAATATTACCAGCAATACATTTTTGTAAAAGAAAAATATTAGCAGCAATACATTTTTGAAAAAAAAAATATTACGAGCAATAAAGATCTTGTTGGCATTAAATAACCCATTGAGGTGTTGATATGCCGTAAAACAAACCTAACCAAACCAAACCTACAAATAATACCGGCATATTTAACAGCTCTAACTTTCAAACCCCTTTGTAGTTTGTTTTATCCTTAGACTTTTCCATTAAGTTAACTTAGCTAAGGGGATTTCTGCTCATTGGCCTCTTTTATTTGCTGTCCCCACTTTCTTTAGTTTAATTCCCTCCTCCACTCCATTGTTAGGTGACAGAGATGTCAGTTCCCTGGTACATGAGGAAAGCTTTTCATTTTTCGAGTATTGTATTTTGTATTTGTTTTTATGCCTGGATGGGTGTGTTTGAGCGAGGGTTTAGCCGAATGATTCTTCGTAATTACTCGCATTAATTTCGTCCAATTAACTGATTTTTCTGTCACAATTAACGATTGTTTTCTTTTATTACTAACACTAGTTTAGTTTCTTGTATATAAAATTGTATCCATTGTAAATATTCATTGAGGTTTCATTTTTAAATGTTATTTTTATTTCCCACCCACACAGAAAAAATTGTACACATGGGAATTTGCAATTTTATTGGTCGTGACATGGCATTCCGGCTTATGTCCCTTTCCCACTGCTGTAATGTAGGTTTTTTTATGCCTTTCCCATAAATACTTTCAAGGCAAATGTTCTGATGAACTTTCTTCTATGGTACATTGGGGGTTTCATTTTTAAAAGTTATTTTTATCCACCGCTAGACAAATTGTACACGTGGAAAATAGATAGGACTAAGAAGAGACTTTGAAGTATCACTTTCCACTTTGCTTATGCACATTGGCATTTTTTTTGTTGTTGTTGTTGTCCCCACTTTCTTTAGTTTAATCCCCCCACCCCCGTTAGGTGACAAAGATGTCATTTCTCTGATAGATATGGGACGCTTTTTGAGTGTGTATTTGTTTTTGTGTTTGAATGAATGTGTGCTTCAGTGAATGATTGTTGCTAATCACCTAGTCCCATATTAATTTTGTCCAATTAACTGAAGTTTCTGCTACGATTAAGAATTTTTTTATATATTTCTAACACTATTTTATTTAGTTTCTTGCATATAAATTGTATTTACTGTAAATATTCATTGGGATTTCATTTTAAAATATTGTTACTTTTATTCCCGAACACTTACAGACAAATTGTACATATGAGAACTAATTAGGACTTTATAGAGACTTTGAGGTATTATGGTGACTGCAGTGTGTTGTTTTGGTGTAAAGAATACTGTTTGGATCAGTAATCGTGATTAGCCAAGTTCAAGATAAGACAGATTGAAGATCAGCCTTCCCTATCGCCACCTTTTGGCTTTGTGCCACATATTTTTTATTATATCAAAATGAATATTACTTTTAATCTCCTATTTGCATATTGTTTGCAGTGTAGTAGTTGGAGATAAGTAAGACATATGAATATAGAAAAACGAATCTATGCCTCTATTTCCAAACACTTCAGTGTCTACCACGTTTTGGGAGGCTTAAAAAAAAAAAGAAAAAATACTTTATAAATAAATGAATGAAACTTGAATAAATAACGGTTAACTGACTAACAAAATCGTAACAAATCCTACGTAATGAGTTTTTCTTTTTTTCTTTTTGCATTTAGTTACCCATTGGTAACAATAATAATAATTAGGGTCCCAGCTATGAGCAACTGGTGAATTTCCAAGCAAGTATAAAAATACATTTTTACAGGAAAAATATCTGCAATACACTTTTAGACGAAAAAGACCACTATTTACAGCAAAATTATCAACAATACCTATTTATAGTAAAATTACCAACAATACATTTTTAAAGCAAAATGACCAGCAATACATTTTATCCGTAATTAAAGGCATATGATTACATTCAAAATGTTTTGATTTTGGTATTAAATAACACCATAGATGTTGATATGCCACTAAACAAAAACAACCAAATGACTAACATGAAAGAACTCTTTCATGACATTAATCCATATAATATCCTACAATTTCTTTAAAAAATTAAACTGTATTCCAAAATATAACTTCAACTACAACATAAAACACACATATCATCACATATAAGCAAGTGCAAATGGATAAAATCCGAAACAGAATAACATTTTAAATTTTGAAAAAACAAACAAAAAAATTAAATGTTTAAAATGAAAAAATGATAAGACGTTTGTGTTTTATGTCCATCATTTTTCGTCATATTGAACTGAATTTGTATTTTAATGAATTTTCAGTTCAAAATGGTTTATTAAAACCGGACATAAAAACTGATGTCGACAATTCTTTCATTTTAACTACATTTATGGATTTTTGTTTGTTTTTCAAAATTTCTACATATC
The DNA here is from genome assembly GCA_903632075.3 of Acanthosepion pharaonis. Taxonomy (NCBI): domain Eukaryota; kingdom Metazoa; phylum Mollusca; class Cephalopoda; order Sepiida; family Sepiidae; genus Acanthosepion; species Acanthosepion pharaonis. The sequence continues at coordinate 3,491,637 of CAHIKZ030003358.1, read as the reverse complement.
ATCACATCTAATAATTATGTCCACACAAACATGTCTCTGCACAAAAGCTGAGTATCATCTACCATGTATTCAATTGTGAAAGCAGAATAACATATTTTTATTACTTCAAATACTGGAAGAAAATTAAATTTCGACAGTAAATGACCCATAAGGATGTTGATGTGCTGTTAAACAAAGAAATCAATCAAGAACGAACATCTTCCTCGTCAGTTTAAACTAATGCATTCTTTTTTCCCGATATATTTAAACTAAAATTTTCCCTTATATAAAAATGTTCGACATTTATTGAGAGAGCAGTCACTACTACTTTCGGTTGAAATTTATGAATTATTTCTATTAAAACAATCGTTTAGGAAAATAGATTTCTAAAGTTTGCTATTATCACTCTTTCCAGTATTGATGGAGGTTTCCTTCTTAACCTTTTATTTGAAGCAGTGTAAAACGTCAACATCTTGATTATGTCATTATTTTCTCTTCGAGTTACAAGTGCTATCCATTTTAGTTGTTGCTGCTGTTGAAAGTCCTCAAGTTATGTGGTTTCTGTTATTTGGTTTGTGATTCTGTAGCGTCAGGCCATAAGGTTTTGAAGAAGTGTCGTCCTCGCTAAAACCTGCAGGTTTCGCTCGTTCAATGCCATTTTTAATCACTGATCTGAGAAATCAGTTGTATAGAGCTGCCAGATCAAAAAAGAATTTCGCATAGGGTCGCTACTTTCTTCTTTTTCTTCTTCTTGGCTCAACGGCTAATTTTTGTGACAACAAGGTTATCATTGGTCCAAAGAAAATTTCACATAGGCTCACAAATTCCTTTTCGTCTTTTTCTTTCGTCCTCCGAATTTGAATGGAGTAGATAAAAGGAGTTATTATTATTTCTCACTCACTACACAACCACCGCTTCTCCTCCCCAGCTATAGATTAATTAGTAGAACTAGTTGAAATCGTTATCATTTCCAGAAAATTTTTATAATCTAAAAAAAATACATCTTCTGGCTTTAAATAACAAGCAAAAGATTGATAGGTCGTCAGAGACAAAACAATCAATAAAACCAAACTTAGCTTAGTACAGCACAAACCAGAAATGCGATTCACCAATTGAGGATCGAAACCACTGCAATAGTAATGTTCTGTGAGATCAGAACGTTAACCATTACCTACTTCTTTGGTATCATCCTTAATACAGGAAGACATTCTTATTTCATAGCAGTTTTATTCATGTTCTCAAACCTTATTATGTTTGCTGTATAAATTATAGGATTACTGTCCTTGATTTAGAATTACAGGCGATACTATTTCTGAAAGTCTCACACTCTTTTCGTTTGACTTCGAGCGCGATGACAGCTACCTTTTTTCTGCCTCTTGCCAAACACGCGGCATGTAAGTACTTCGGCGACATCAACCGAAAATAATGTTGACAATTAAACACCTTCAAACGAGGACCTCTTTTTATTTACTTACTTTTATATGTAAACATGTCTTGTTAATACTTCCCGATTGTGGAACTCTCTTCCGGCTTCTTGCTTTCCGGACGCACTTTGATCATCAAAAATTTAAATGAAATGACAATCGTTATCGTCTGTCTTCTTGATTCATGTTTTTTGTTTCTAATTTGTTTCTAGCTGCTTAATAATGTTCTTTTTCAATTTGTTTTATTCTTTCAAATTAAGTAAACCCAAGTTTACTTAATTAAAGTTTAATTTGAATTGCAGTTCTCTTGAACATACGCTATGGTGAAACATTTAAAAGTTGAATGTTAAAATCTTAAAATAAATTGATATTTACATTGAAAAAACCTATACAACAAAATTAAAGGTTAAATTTGAAATGCTATTTGCTTCGGGCTAAAACTATAATTTTAAATTAAATCTAAATTTCTAATGAGTTGAGAAAAATCTAAAGATTTAAGTTAAAATTTAAAAACTAAAAGTTTTGAATTTAAAAATATTAAAACGTTAAAATTTAAAAAGTATTTATCTTAAACAAAACCTGAAATGTAAAACTTAAATTCAAATTGCAATTTGCTTTGACTTAAATAAAGATGCTGAGGATACCATGGACCAAACATATGAGCATTTTTTGTTCTCGCGCCCTTTTTTGTTCTCATGCCAATAATTATAATCAGAATCAGAAAATATGTGAGTCTATGATGAACCCCTCAGTAAGCCTAGCGTAGAAATAAATACCACGTGGGAGCCATTAACAAATAGAGAGAAATGGAAAAAGAGAAACAGCAGTGAATGCAGTGATATCGGCTTCATCAGCTGTCAGGAAAGAAGTTTTAGAGAAAATTGTAAGTAAAAGGAAATTTTTCTTTAACATCAAGAAGAGATAGTTGGCATTTCTGGGGCATATAATAAAGAAAGAGGACTTGGAAAATCTTATACTCACAGGGCAAATTGAAGGTCAAAGGGACAGAGGAAGACGACGCATGACATTTAGTGAGTTTGCATAAATGGATGACGAAACAGAGTTTGGAAGAAATAACAGAAAAACAAAATTTAGGTGATTTTGCTTGCAATGCAAAAAATTTATTCTACAACTGCAAGTGGATCAGATGAATGAATCATAACCTCTTTAAATTTTGCAGTTGTGTTGTCATATCCTGCTATGGCAACAGAAAATGACCATGACTGAAATTAAGTTGTGCAGTCGAGGAGACTTGAAAAACAATGCAGTGGAAAGGAAAGTAATGAATAATGCAGAGTGTTAAAGGGACAGGAGGTCGTGAAGAGCCATGGTCAGCTGAGGGGACATGGCACATAAAGAAGAATATTCACCTTGAAGAAAATCAATATTAAGTTAAAATTTAAAAATCAATTGCTATTTTGAATTCAGCTACAATTATAGAAATTAAATTTTGATTGAGACTCCTCAATTAAAATAAATTTTAAAACTGAATTGATATTAGCCAATAGCTTTAAAGTTGAAATGTTGGACACAGTGAACAAAAAACTAAAAATTTCAATTAAAATGTTAAAATTAATTACTATTTGCTTTGAACAAAACCTGAAATTTATAGTGATATGTAAATGACTGCCTAATTAACATTGCTAATAACCTTGGGAAAGTTATGAATCCATCTCTTCCCCCAGCTATGGGTAAATAACAGAAAAGATTAGTCCCTATAGCCTTGGTTGACAACTATTCTAAATGAAGGAAAACTCAAACCAGATTGGGAACTATTCTCCAACAGCTTTGGATTGAATAGCAGGACAGATTGTGTCCTGTAGCCTTGGTTGGTACACAGTCTACTGCAGAAAAAAAGAACAGACTACTGCAGGAAATCTTCTGCCTAGTTAGTCATGAATCGAAAGTAACATGATTTCCCAAGCGTGTATCAAAAATGACACTTAACTAAAAGCATAGACTATATAAATGCCCAAGCAGTAAGGGTGGAGCAAGCTCTCGGTATACTAACTCTGGACTGATTAATTATGAAGAAAAGCAGACTTCATAACAGGATTTCTGTTAAAATTTGAATTTGAATTGCAGTTCACCTAAAACAAAAATTATAGATTTAAGCTAAAAGTTAAAACCTAGAAAGATAAATTAGTATTTTAATTCCATTGTTAATCACCATGAAAAAATTTGTAGATTTAAATTAAATTTCAATCCTAATTGGCAAGTGATTGCAAATGATTGATTTAAGTTAAATTTTCAATCTGAATGTAAATTTATTTATATTTTAAAGTTAAAGAATAAATATATGTCGCTATTCGTCTTGTACAAAAACAATAGATTTAAGTGAAATGTTAAATTCTAAAGATAGGCTCACCTATCATCCAGTTCAGATTCCTCTCCGTCCTAGGTATGACGATAAACTACATCCGCGTTCTGGGTAAGACGATAAACTACATCCGACAGCAAGGCTTTTGATCAGAAGGTTTTGAGGAGCGTAAAGCCACCTCTTAACTGCTGGTGTTCCCATGTCCACCCTGACCCGGTGTGGTAGCACGTGTTAAGGTCCCAGCTATGGGCAAATAGTTAACCCAAATCTAACTCAATAGGAGTAGATAGGTTCGTCTGTCGTCCGGTTCACACTCCTCCACGGTAATTTGAACAGGAGTGGAGAGTGTTTCCTGTTTAAGATTCGGTTTCTAAAGACTTTTTCTAAAGACTTTTCATCCTCTTTCACTTCCAGTAGACCCCTTGCATCTTGGTGGTTTGATCGCCTTGCTTGGGGTGAATTGATTAAACCAACAACAACAACAAAACTATGGAAATTGCTCTTCATCTTTACAATGTCAAATTTTTTAAGTTGAATTTACGTCAGAATTGCTTTTACTTTTTTACCATATCTATTTTTTGACTTTAAAAGATAATTTTGTCTCCAATGCAGAAAGAGAAAAATTACAAACTATTTTTTTCTGGATTTGTAAGTACATGTCCGCTTTTTTAAGAATGGCAAAGAGTTTATAAAATAATAAATTATCATCCTTATTTTAAAATTAGCACTTTCAAATGTATGTTTTTATACAAGTGAAATCATCAGTGCTGTTAAATACAATATTGACTTATGAAAATTAATTATTCATTATTTATGCGTCAAGTTTAATTTGAGCCCAAAATGAATGAATGGCTTTTCAGATTTTCTAGATTCTTGTATTTTAACCAAAAAGTTGCACATTTGGCGCTGTCAAGAACAAATTGCAATTACTGATTCAGGTGAGCTCAATAGATTTCAGTTTTAATCATATATTATTTCTAATTAATCTAAATATGATTTTTTTATGAAGGTGGGTGAAATGAGAAGAAAAGGAATCACCCCGTTCCCAAAGGGGATTTGCTTGAAAGTGAATGTAAAAAAACTTGACTGGGATTCGAACTCATTTCATTAATTTCTCACTACAAAACTTTAACTATTACATTCGTTTTACAACCATAGAAAATTTAAAATGTTTGATTATTCAAGTTTTTATAAAAAAAAAAGAAGAAATGAAATGAACTACAATCAGAATTAAACCTATTTTTGCTGTCATTCATTAAAAATGGCCGTTGGTGTCCATCAAGCAAAACTCAAAATTATTCAGCATTTATGAATTATTTATCAACTTTTGTAGCAAATATAGAAAACAAAAACCTGCCATCATCGTTATTTACATAAATCGCATTCAGACTATTGTCCTCATCTTTGTTGTTATTAGTATCACAACATTTCGGCATCAGGTGATTTGCCAATCCAGCTAACCCTCCAGAAATTTTTGAACACTTTATTTAAACTATAGAGATAGATTCTTCATGTCTAGGGATATCTCACCTTTTTTCATGATCATCCTCATCATCATCATCATCATCAAAATCATTCCCTTGACTGCTTCAATTGTCGAAGGAGGAGAAGTGCTCCCTAAGTATGTTAACTGACGAGAACTAAATTCCATAGCCTGACGGAACCCCATAGAGTTTTTACTTCACCCAAGGCTATAGAACCCAGTCTCTTTTGCTATTTACCTATAGCTGGGGGAGAAGAAGAGGATTCATATCTACCCCAAGGATATTAGCACGTAAGTGAATTTTTGTCAGTTATGTGCCATACATAATACACGCTTAGGTGATCATGTATCTTTCGATACATGACTGACAAGGCAGATTTTTTTCCCCGCAGTAGGTTGTCATTTCTTTCTGCGGTAGGCCAGTTGCCATCCAAGGCTATAGAACCCGTTCTGTCCTGCTATTTACCCATAGCTGGGGGTGGGGAGAAGAAGAGGATTCATACCTTTCTCAAGGGTATTAGTACGTAAGTGAATGTAGCGGATTCAACCGGAACTCTCAGATTTCTCAATCCGAGCCGCTATCCATTACTCCACCATAACTCCTAAGGGAACTAAGGGCAAAAGAAACAGACAAATTCCTCCAGACAGATTTGTCGCGGCTCTCGGGAGTTCCAGCAATCTGACCAGATCTTGCGTTGCCGTTCCTGCTTGTATCCGCCTTCAACAGTACCATGTGATGTGGCCAAACCATGACATCTCCCGACACTTAATCTCTACTTACTTCCTCTTCTTACATGCACACAACAAGCACATTTAGTAATTCTCTACCTTGAGTGGCTCTTGGGTCTTGTCATTGGTGAACATTTAGCAAAAAAATGGAATTTTGCTTTATGCAAAAATGCTTTGAAAGTATCTCTTTGGAAACTTTGGTTCGTTAGTTGTTTTTGTTTAGCGGCATATCAAAACCTCTATGGGTTATTTAATGCCAAAATCTATATATTTTGTACGTAATTTTATTTATTTATTTTTGGAAATAATAATGATTTTAGTGCTAAAACCTTGCTAATTAACCCATAGCTGGGAGAAGAGGTGGATTCATACCTTACTCAAAAGTATTTGTGCCTAAGTGAATATAACGAACAAAACTGGAAGTGAAAATCAGTTCTCAGATTAACAATTCCGAGCCTTTATCCATTAAACATCCAAGCTTACAGTACCTGGTATCCCCAAGCGGTCACCCATCTTGGTACTGACCAGGCTGGACGTTGCTTAACAGCGGTGATCGTACGGAAATTGGTCTTTCAACGCGATGTGGCCGCAAGCCACTTATTAGAAAATGGTTATCCACTGAAAACTATTTATCATTTATTATCAGTTATTATTTACGCAGATGGTCTTCTATAAATGATGTTTTATTATCTTTGAATAATAACTAAGATGTGTGAGGCGATATATATGAAAATGACAGCTTCGCTCCACCGTGTTATATGATAGATAACATTTGGTAGGTAATGGCCCGATATGGGCAAAAATATATTCATCACCATTGAGTCTTGTTTGGTTCATTGAAGCCAACCCTTCTTCTTCTTCTTCTTCTTCTTCTTCTTCTTCTTCTTCTTCTTCTTCTTTGTAAGAGTTCTTGAATTGCAAAGGAAAATATTTGTCGCAGATTACTAAGAAAACAAACCACTGTAATTCAGACTAGAAAATCGGGGGGAGAAAGAAAAGCCGAAATCTCGATTCGCAAGTACTGTCACAAATCACAATGCACGTAACCAGTCAGAAAAGTAACTCACTCACCGACGACAGCCGCGGTAGCTAAATACACGAATTTTTGGCTTTTTTTTCTGATTCGAAAACACCAACTGCTTTTATGTGCCGAGCATTTGTTTTTTCAATCGTCGACAACTGAGAGAGGACGCACAATATTAGCATATCAAAATACTTTTATGGCGACTCCTGCGACTGACTTGTTTCTAATTTAAATATTCCGTCTTCAGCATGTTATGCGGAATACGTGCCCTTTTTTCAGCAAGTAACCTTCTTTTTCGACACATTTTCCGTCGTAGGATACACGCGACACGCTGTCGCTTGGTTTGACGAGGTAATTCGCCGTTTTCTTCGCTATATTCTTCTTATTATTATTACTATTATTTGTGTATGTTATGTTTCTTGCTTTGTATCCTGTAGAGCTGACTTCAAACTATACCTTAGGCTTTATAGGAGAATTGTCATTTAATTGATAGCAATTTTTTTAGTATATGGAATGTTCCGAGTAGGGCGATCTTCTGAACAACTTGTATGTTGATGTTACCTGGAACACTGTTAGTAAAATTGTCCATCCCTTTTCTCACGTGGACCACAGCTCTGATTACTATTGTTACTGTCTCAATCTTCATTCTCCACATCCTCTTAATGTTAATCTCCAGGTACTTGTATTTGGACTGGATAATTCTTGTTGGTGTTTTCTCCTGAATTTCTTGTCTTTTATGATAATTTCAGGTCTGTTGGCTTTTATTTCCAAGTCAGTTTGAATTGTCCTGTTTCAGAGGATAGCTACATCGTTATTTTTGGTAAGTGTGTCTACTATCTCTCAGTGGTTTCGATTTTGTGCTTCTTGCATATCTTCCAGTGTACATATGTTGCTACCTTGTTATGTCTGTGGGTATATTCCTTTTTGCCAGTTTCGGACATCCTGAGATAATATGGTCAACAATTTCATCATATTTTCCGTAGATCCTGCATTTCGAGTTAGTTCCATCCTTGATTATATGACAGTGATAGAATCTGGCTGCGAGGCTTTGGTCCTGAGCTGCAATAATTAGGCCTTTTGTCTCAGCTTTCAACCCCGTGCACTTCAGCCACTGATATGTTTTCTGCTGGTCCACATTTGCTTCTGTAGTTCTTTTTAGGTATTTACCATGTAACGCCTTGCCTACGCAGTTGGATTTTTTTTTTTTTTTTTTTTGTAATTTTATTTGACTAAGTTTTGCTTTTTCTTTTACTCGTTTGACATGGATTGCATTCGCTTCGTTTTTTGTTGGTAGGGTTTCAGATATGTTAAGCTGTTTCTTGAAGAGTGCAACTACTTTGTTAAGCGGATTTGGTGTTTTACTATTTGTAGGAGAGGGCCATTTGTTTTTGTGAGGTATGCTTGCAGTACGATTGCTGTAGTTTTTAGAATTAGTTCAAGTTGGATTAGACCTCGGTCTCCTAAAGCTCTTTGTATGCACAACCTATCATCGGGTTCTGCGCCTCTTCTATTTTTGGGAGTTGGTATGTTATTCCCTACGTGAGCCATTTAGTGCATTTTTGGGGGTTTATGATTATATCATTGTATGCCTGTGCGAGGTCTTGATGGTTGCTAGATGGGTTTTTATCCAAAAAATTGCTTATCGGTCTATTCCTAGTGCTTTCCATTTTTTGGTTTTGCAGATAGCAGCGGTTGTTTCAGTAATATTGATATCCGTCTATTTTTGGCACTCAATATGTGTGTGTTGTTCCTATTGCTGCTTGGTCCATGTAGCTTTCATTGTGCATTTTGCAGTTTTCTCACATCTTACACCAGAACTCCGCGACTTCTTGGATATTAGGTGGGTCATTTATCTCAATTCTATTTTTCCCAGTTAATTAATATACTCTTCCCTAGACCATTTATTTATTGTTCTTTTTGTTGGATTTCTTTTAATGGACACAGAGGGCCTCTGTGAGGACTGTCCTCGGCATGGTTTTCCTCTAGTTCTCGTTGGATAGAGTTTGTTCCAGTTGCAGACTTTTCGATCCCAGTCTGGCTCCTCACTGGAGATCGCGGTCCTTGTTGATCCGTGTGACAACCAATGCGGTTTAGCAAAAATTATGGGACCTTTCCGCCAATCTAGTAATGCGCTTAAATTCATAAAGTCTTTTTGTTTCTAAATATCTTTTTTTCATTTATATTTTAATTGGTGCTATATGGTCTATCACGGTATTTTAAGGTCTTCCATATCTTTGAATGGGGTCGACCTATTTGAATTTTGAGTCTTCCTGGGAATCATAAAGCATTCAAATTAGACTGAAATAAATAAATATAAGACTCCATAAATAATAAGAGGCTTGCTAAGAATTTTTAAAAAACTGTCATTTCTAATGAAGATTTTTTGAAATCCTTTCACTTCAAGTAAGGTGATAAAGCCGCTAAGATGCCATGGGTTACTGAGATTGAAAGAAGTTGAGAAAACTTTACTGAGAAGAAAAGACAATAAAAAAACAGGATTCGAGGTGACAGAGAAGCAGAAAGCCGGAAGAGAAGGGTAAAAGAAGAAATTATACACATAGAACTTACGGTTCCCTGTAACAAAAATGATGAGACCTAGTTGCCAATATAATGCTAAAGCCAGTCAGTATAAATGCCATGAAAATAGTTATGGAATAGGTACAGAGAAGCTACGTTACAGTGATAGGAAAGTGAGTGATGCAGAGATGCCAGGTCAGCATCGATAATATTGCAGATTGGATTTTGCCAAGAATCTCTAGATAGATAGCAGAAGCACTAGACCAGATATAGCAGCAATATTCAATAAATGAACGGATGTCTATTCATTATTTATCTCTCTATCTCAATCTTTTCCAAATAATATATATCTATCTCCGCCTATTCATTATCTATCTAAATATTTTACAACCTCCCTATCGATCTATCTCCTCATTTTCCAATCTATCTGACACATTCTTCTCATATCTATCACTGTCATTCTATATATATATATATATATATATATATATATATATACACATATATATATATATATATGTGTGTGTGTGTGTGTGTGTGTGTTGTGTCATCCACAAACAGACTATGGCTAGATGTCCGGCTACCTCTTGCTAGGATCGAAACCCGGAGATTCTACCTCTAAGCCGTTGGCGCACGGCAGGATGAAGGTGAATTTAAGCATATTTATTTTTAGATAAACACACAGTAACTGAGAGAAATCGATTCGTTTTACCGAAGAGTCTTGCAATTTTAGCTGTAATAGTCACTGCTTACAAACTCACACTTTCTCAACAGAGAGCTCAACTGAAATAAATTTTCAGGAACGCATATATATATATATATATATATATATATATATATATATATAGGTGCAATTTTATATCTTTAATTTCGCGCATGCGTACTGTTTGTTTTAGATTTTGTCGGCTGCATAGCATAGTAGGGTCAGTTGGGCACGGTTTGTGAAAAAAAGAGCAACATGACGCTATTCGCCAGAATTTTGGAAACGGTATGCTGTACTATTTGGCATGCACGCTGGAAGCTCCAATACAAACATTTTAGAGTGTTTGGGTGTCAACCTGAAGACAGTGTAGTGGATTTCGAAAGAGTTGGATGAGTCTAATGGTAATTACGAAGGTACGGCAACTCGGAAAACTCACTCTGATCGTACTGATAAGAAAAGAACTGCTAAATTTGTTGGTGAGGGCCCCAAACTCAACACGGGGTGTCTTGAGGAGGTAGTGCTACCCTGGATCAAGAGGTTGGCTGCTGGAAGACCCTATGTCTGGCAACAGGATTTTGCACTATGCCACACAAGCAGGAGAACCCAATCATGGCTGTCAGACAATTTCTACGACCACATCACCCCTTACATCTGACAACCTAACTCCCCAGACTGCAACTCCTTTGATTATTATGTGTGGGGAGCAGTTGAGCGACAAACCAACAAAACTCCTTGTAACACCAAAAATGAACTGAAGGCAAGGATTATGGCAGCATTCATCAATTTAAACAAGGAGACCATTCAGAAGAGTTGCAAGAGAATCCGAAGTCGTCTGGAGGCCGTGATTGAAGCCAATGACAATTTTATTGAATAAATTTACTCTTTAATAAAGTTATTTTTGTGTAATTTTGGTAAATATTTGTGCTAAAAATAGATGCTGGTGTTATTTTCATTTTTGAGTCATTTAAATGACAATTTATCCATCCCATCTTGGATATATTCCTATATAGCTATGTTCTATGAGGAAGCAGGCAATTTACTCGAAGGCCCGGTAAGCACAATTCAAATTCTTGTAACTAATGTGATTTTTCAAAATAGATATTACGCCTTTTCAGTTTTTGTTGGTCTGGTGATAAAACCCTTGATATCAAAGCTACACATTCATCCACTGTTATGTGTGCGTGGGAGTTTTCGAATCTTAACTTAGTCTAATACAAGTCCACAATTTTCTATGTTCTGCTAAACTATCTCAGTAACTCTTATTTTATATTGAAGCTCTTCTGTACATACCGGTGTGTCCATGTGTGTCTCTTTCGTCATATGTGTTTCCCTTAGGCCATTTCCTGTTTTTATTCTATTCTCTCCCCCGCCGTTTTTTAAAACAATTCCCCTTGTTTTGGTATCCCTCTTTTCTCCTTCTCTCTCCACATCACCTTTCTATCTCTTTCTCCTTCTCTCTTCATGTCTCCTCCTTTCTCTTTCTCTTTCCAAATCTCTCTCCATTCTCTTTCTCTATCCACGCCTCCCTCTATTCTCTTTCTCTTACCACGACTCTCCCTTTCTTTTTCTCTTTCTCTCCCCACTTCTCCCCTTACTCTTTCTCTCACTACATCTCCCACTTTCTCTTTCTCTCACCACGTCTCCCACTTTCTCTTTCTCTATCCACGTCTCCGCCTTTCTCTTTCTGTCTCCACGTCTCATTTTCACTGAGATTTCCGTTGTCTTTCTTTCTCACTTTTTATTGTCGTCTTTCATTCCTCATTAAACCTTTTCAACCATCCTGAACCCAATATACCAGGATTACTTTTAAGCTAAGGTCGCTTCCTACCAATAATTCTTCTAGGCGTGTCATAGCTATGAATAGCAAGTGATTGCCGGAATCAAAGTGGTTGTTTTAGCAAAAGTTGTATAAAATAACTCGTTCCAGCAACAATAGTAAAATATTATATATATATATATATATATATATATATATATATATATATATATATATATATATAATATTTTTATAACACATCTGTCGCTATGTATTTTATGGCCATAAACCTAGAAACTATACCTAAAAATAACAAATGGTTACGAAACAATGAAAATATCAGTTTCTTTTAATCGTTTCATCCCAGGCAAGGCAATAAAGTCACTAAGACTCAATAGTTACTGAATGTGCAAGAATATGAGAAAACTAAAAACATTATTAAGGCGAGAGGACAATAAAATAATAGTAATTAAGAAGACAGACGATAATGTTTTTCATTGCATTTAAATTTTTGAAGGTCAAAATCAGCTGGAAAGCTTGGAGCCGGTGGAGATTTCCACAAGCGAGAGAAGAAATTGTTAGCATAGAACTTGCGGTTACATCTAGCAATTTCAATTGTAAAATGATGAGACCTAACTGCCAAACAAGTACCGCGCTTAAATTCGAAAAGATGCGGTCTCAAAGAAGAAAACTCGTCAGAACAATTACGATGAAAATATTTATGCAATTAGTACAGGGAGGCTACGCTACGGCAGTACGAGAATGACTGAAGATGCCATGTCAGGACCAATAACATTGCTGATTGTCGGATTTTGTCAAGAATCTCTAAACACATAGTAAAAGCACCAGACCAGATGTGACAAGAATATTCATTGCATGGACGAATGGTTATAGATATGTAAAATAGATTCTGGCAAGAAAACTTGTCTAGCACGACACAGTCAACCAACTTTCCTAGCAGCAGACCTAGCAATTAATTAAATATAATCTTTCCACTTCATGTCAAAGATTAATCCAAAAAGGCCCAATGTGTCACTCTCTGGAGGTTAGCATCAGCCATACTGATGGAAGGAAAAAAAGTTTTCTAGCTTAGCAAGCTTAGGCCTACTCTATCACTATTTCCATGGCAAATGTTCAGATAAGCGCTCCAGTTCAGATGTTTACAGCTTGGGCACGTCATGCTACTTCCGCGGAGTCGAATCAGCCACATTTTCTCCGTATTTCAAATCTAAGAAGAAAATTCCCTGCAACAGCCACATTGCGAAATAGACTCCTGCGCGGATGCTTCCCTCAACACTCTAATCTTGAACTTTTCAATTGTTATCTCCCCTACTTATCCTTAAAATCTCCCCTTCATTCTACCTTCTCTTACATTCATATCACTCCTCGTTCATCATCACCTTTTTGACTCTAACTCTCTACCTTGCGAGGCTCTTGAGCCTTGCATTAGGTGGAATTTAGTGAAACAAAAAATAGGACAGGTTTAAAATAGAATCCTCTTGTCCTTGCAATGTTTGAAGTATTTTTGCAGTTGCAAGTGTTCTTATAAACTTAACACCGATTATTTATTAAGCATTGATTGGGCATAATGGTCGTGCGAACTATCAAAGTGATAGACAAACATAATTATGATAGGATAGTAATGGTTTTACGTCATATTTTTCTGCCAAAAGTAGAGATTGAGGTACAGTAAGTGTCTTCAAATCTCCAGGCCTTTCCGAGACTCTTGTTAACTTTAATAATGTTATGATATTATTATACTTATTAAAGATAATTTCGATTAAACTCTGAAGACCAATTCCAATTCTGAAGACTCTAATTCCGAGTAATTATCTGGTAATATTTCTTTTACCAATAATCCGTAATACGTACGAATTAATAATGACTCCTTTCACCCACTCCTTCCATATTCATTGGGCTGAGGAAAACGAAGGGAAGAAATTCGTGAGCCTATGTAAAATTGTTTTTGGACCAAGGAAAACTTTGCCTTCACAGACATTAACCGGTCAGCCAAGAAAAAGAAGAAAATAAAGTAGCGAGCCTATGCGAAATTCTTTTTTATATAAAATGAAGAGTAAAATTAAATATTAGAAGAGTGTCTGAAGTAGTGTGAGATTTTTCGTTTCTGTTCCACGCGATCAGTGTTGAAGTTCTCGCCAGTGTATATTATCGGCCACTAAGCACGCAGGACGTCAAAGAATTTTCTTTCAACAATCAAGAAAGCTAAGTATTTCAAACTATCTCTTCTCTCCGTCTACTTTTGAACGAATTCAGACCATGTATCCCTTCAGTTAGCAACGCACTCTCTTAACTTTGTTTTAAACATTTTTTAATATTATTTTGTGTCAGATCATTTAATCTGTTGTATGAACATTTCTTTTTCATTAAAATACTTTCGAACCACAGACTTTAATACTTCTGATTTATTTTCCTGAAACAAGCGAATGACATTACTTCAAGAGTTCAAATTCGTATATTCTATACTGGCTTCAAGATCTCAATTTACATTTGAGCTGGCTAGATGTAGCCGTAACATCTATGGTAACAGCTTCTTTTTCTTGCACTTCTCACTTGTGGAATTTCCTTCCGGTTCCATGCTTTCAACTGCAAAGATTTAAATACAATCTCAATCGCTATCTACTGTCCTCCTGAATACTCCTTTCTCTTCCCGCTCATTATTAATGTTTCCGTTCCTAATTCTTCTGTAACCCTGTATCTTAGTGGCTTTATTGCCTTCAATGGGGTGATACCGATTTTTAAAAAAATGAATAAATTCCTGATCTTGTTTTGTTAAAATTGTCCGTGTGTTTCCTCGTCATTATCATCCCTCATTAATCTTCTTGACGTGGATAAATCAACACTCAGTTTTACCGCCTAAGCCCTACGCTACTATAAATCTATGTTGTTTAGGCACCTCGAGGCGGTGTAATGGTTAACAAGCTTGTCTCATTAGAAAAATTACGACTGAGTAGTGAGTTCAATCCTTACTGGGTGCACCATAGTTTCGGCCTTATGCCACATCTAAGCTACACTTGGGAAACCACAGGGGCACCTCGAGACTTGTGTAATGGTTAGCAAGATTGTCTTGCTGTAAAAATTACGACTGAGTAGTATGTTCGTTTCTCACTAGGTGACCCCTACTTTCGGCCTTGTGCCACACTTAAGCCGCGCTTGGAAAATCGCTATAAATCTATGTTGTTTTTTCTTCTTTTTTTTGCCTTTCGGGTTTAATAATTGTTCATCTTTCTTCTTTTTCTTTATGTGACACGTCCCCTCAGGACATAGACGATCATGGCTCTCCACGATTTCCTATCCTTTGCAGCTGTTAATTTTTCTTTTGGCCGGACCAAAAAGAATTAAACAGAATGGAGCGACTGGAAATAATTATGCGTTTTTTTGTTTTAGTTTTTTTTTTTTTTTTTTTTGACGTTTTTTCAAAATGAACAACAGAAGCAAAAAACAAATGAAAATCATCATAACTTTCATGGCAGCTGCAGAAGTTTATATCACAACGATGACGGCTTAATGGTAATTAAGGCTAAAAATGATAATTTTCAAGTATGTCCCTTTGTAATTATGACAAAATTGTAGCGAAATTAACAGCAGTTATAATAACATCTTCTGAGAAGTGGCGGTAGTTGCAGTAAACAGCAAAAAAAAAAAACATTTTTATAATAAAAGGATTTTTAGTGACCATAATTATTATGATTAGGAACAGGGTTATTGGTAATAAATACCATTGTTTGGAATAGGCTAGGCGTGGCATTGACAAATTAGATAGAGTGTTTAAATGACAATTAATAGGCCTGCTCTCCTTTCTTGCGTGTGTCTATGTGTGTACAAGCTGCAAAACAAAACGTGTGCATGTGAAGACATAGCAGTAGAATACTTATCTGCAATTAAACTAGTATATATATATATATATATATATATATATATATATATATATATCTGTGTGTGTATGCGTCAATGTGCGTGCATGCGCATTTACTGTTGGACACTAATTACTCTCCATCCGCATGTGTGTGTGAGTGTGCGCGCGCTCGTGCCCGCGTGTGTGTTTATCCGTGGTCGTGTGTGGGTGTGTGGGTGTCCGTGTGTGCATCTCTCGGGATAAGTGTTCTTCGCTGCTCCCTACTGTAAGAGAGGCGAACGCTCTCCAAAGCACTGCAAAATGGATGGTTGCAACGGATGCCGTCTTTCACGACTCTTCGTCTTCGGTGAGTTGCCGATTGTGTACGTCTTTTTATGTTACGCGCCGAAAGCAACACACACATATCTAGCCTTTCAAATACACACACACACACACAAACGCACACATATACAGGCACGCACACACACAGACACGCACAGCGACACATACGCACAACACATGTGTACACACAATGGACGGGCATGCGTGGCCAGGTATACATGCTGGTCGCATACACACGTTAGGACATGAAGATATGAAAAACACTTTCTAGTGCAAAAACACAATGCAGGACACGGTGGTAAACCACACCATCGCACGTTGCCCTTAGCATGCGTCACGATGACTAACGTTTATGCAATTGTGGCCAGCTACTTTGTTGATAAAGACAACTAATAGATAGATAGATAGATAGATAGAAGCACATCCGATAGCTAGATATAAACAGAATGAGATAGATAGATAGATAGATAGATAGATAGATAGATAGATAGATAGATAGATAGATAGATCGATAGAAGCACATCCGATAGATAGATAGATATAAACAGAATGAGATAGATAGATAGATAGATAGATAGATAGATAGATAGATAGATAGATAGATAGATGAATAGATAGATAGATATGAAGAGACTGGTATAGATAGATAGATAGATAGATAGATAGATAGATAGATAGATAGATAGATAAGGTTATTTTCCTTCAATGGTTTGCCTTGTCAAGCCAAAATTAAACATATATAAAAGGAAAAGCAAAATATAAAACTTGGATTTTAAAAAACAAACGAACCCAAAATGATATCAAGTTGAAGAAATAGAGCGAAAATGGAAAATAAACAGAGAACTGAAAATGTGACCCTTGAATTGAGAAATCCACGTGATATGATCCCACTTGTTGCTATGGAAGAGGACATTACACATGCTGTACCCATGTGTACCTCGTAATAAGAAAAGAGATGATTCGAACTGGGAGAAAGTGGCGAGAATAGAACACAACAGATATATAGATAAATAGTGAACAGCTTTTTTTGTTGATGGAGACAACTAATAGATAGATAGATAGATAGATAGATAGATAGATAGATAAGGAACGGACTGATAGATAAGGAACGGACTGATAGATAGATAGATAGATAGATAGATAGATAGATAGTATTTACGTCCAATATTTCAAAATGCGCATTTTTTTAGTAATTATTTGTAAAAATAATGAAGTGAATGCAGACGATGATTTGAATAAAGGAAGGAAGAAACAACGAACGAATAATCGGCGGAGCGACTGAAGAAAATAAAATGCATGCGCGTCTATGCGAGTTAGTTACCATGGGCAACCGGAATATTATAGAAGTCTCCCTTGTAGATAGGAAGGCGCGGCAGGTGTGCAATTCGTCGGCGCCGGGTGGTGGGCGTTGTAGCGGATCATGTGCTTCCATCACGAGCTGGTAATTGACGGAGAGAACAGGTGAGAAATTTCTCCAACAGGGCAGTGATATTGAATTCCTAACAATAAGTGTTCATTTGTAGATGATAGATAGATAGATAGATAGATAGATAGATAGATAGATAGATAGATAGATATAAACAGAATGAGATAGATAGATAGATAGATAGATAGATAGATAGATAGATAGATAGATAGATAGATAGATAGATAGATAGATGTGAACAGACTGAGATAGATAGATAGATAGATAGATAGATAGATAGATAGATAGATAGATAGATAGATAGATAAGAAACAGACTAGAGGGGGAGAGAAAGAGTAGAAAATGAAAGTTTGAGGTGAGAGAGAGAGAGATTGATAGACTGAAATAGATACATGGCTGGATGGCTATACATGTCTACCCTATTTTATGTCGAATTTTGTATGGGTCATACAATGAAGCTGGTACCCATGACTCACTAATAATAATCAATGCATACATACGTCATAAATACAGGGTGTCCCATCAAAATGAACCCACTCTTTAAATGACAATAAATGCAATATTTATTGATATGCAAACAATTTTATCAATGGTTAAAATTTTTTTAAATATATTTATGGACTTATAAAGAAAAAATAATAACGTTTTTAAAATAATTTAAATTAAATGCACGTTTATAAATATTCAAACGAGTCAAAAAAGTCATTACATTCAGGGAACACACTGTATAATATATATATATATATATATATATATATATATATATATATATATATATATATATATATATATATATATATATATATATATATATATATATATATATATATATATATATATATATATATATATATATATAAAAAAAACAAAAATCATTAACAAAGTACTTTTGTTTGTCTATAACCAAACTTGTATCGATGAAAAACTTCTACCTAAATACACCATATCTATCTATCTATCTATCTATCTATATATATATATATATATATATATATATAGTGATGCTGATAGGTTTTCATTTTTTTATATAATTAGTCTCCTACACACACCTAGTGATTTGGGTGGCTTCCTGGGAAATTCAATGGGTCCCAAATAAAATGTCTTAATAAATAAATTACTATGTTAAACTGCAGGGCTTCAAACAAAGTCTGTTTTTGTTTTGTTTATTTTGTTATGTTTTTTTTTTGTTGTTGTTGTTGTTTGTTTTTTTTTACCATGTTACCCAAAAGACAATTTTAACCCTGTCGAATCACTTAAATTGACAGAAAACCTTTTTTTATATTAAATTTATGATTTCAAGACAAAAACAGTATTTAAAATTAATTAAATTCATGGGAAAAATTATATTTAAGACAACAGTGTCTATAATATATGTTATACATAAAAGTAATTAAGAGATTTTCTAATTAAATAATATCTTAGTTTTATTGCATTTTTTATTTTACGATTCAGAGAAGATTTTCAGTAACTGGGGGGTCGTCAGTTTTACCAAAATAAAGGTGATTTAAATTCTCTAAGGAAATCTACGTATAACTCATGAAATGATTCAAAAAATTAATTTCTGAAATTTTATAAAATTAAATAGGTGGGGTTGGGGTTGGGATTGATGGTGTAACAAATGTAAAAAAAAAATATTTTTTTACCAAGATTTTCTGAAAAAGAATCATTTCTAAAATGATTTAATTCATTTGCGAATAAGTTCTGAATAAGTTCAGAAAGTTTCATTAAATTCGCACAATTGTTTGATTTTTGTAGGAATTTCCAAATCAATATGTTTTTCTCCGCAAAAAAAAAAAAGAAAAAAAAAAAAAAGTCGACCAAATTTCCTATACTAATTTTTGGACTCCCGCTAACGCAAGAAAAACAAGATTTTTAACCAAAATTTTTAACGAGCTGAAAATGATCAAATCTTAGAATTTAATAATCAAATAATCCTTTGGTCTTTACTCTTAAGAATAACATGAAGAATTTAATGATAAAACTGTTTTTATTAAGTTTGGGACATTTTTCATAATGCTATGCTTATTTTTAGCTAATCTGTTGCGTTACCTCTCTCTCTCTCTCTCTCTCTCTCTCTCTACCTCTCCTTATATATATATATATATATATATATATATATTAAATTTTTTCCTGGGAACACAAAATTTTATTAGACCTATAAAAGAGGACATATTCGCAAGGGAACGGTGAACAATTTACATTGGTGCGTTAATGTATCCGCTTCAGAAATAACTGAACATTTGATTAAAGTCTAACAGTATGCTCGGTTTTCTAGCCCTAACATGTTCTCAGTGCTCATTAAGGTTAATACCGATTAATAACGAAGGTTATGGAATCAATAAACATTAAGTCCTACCAGCCATCTGTCTTAAGAAGAAGCAGTGGTTGGTGGGATTGTAGGTAATTAGCCTTCAATGTTATATTTTTTTGTTTTCATATAGCATTAATCTAGGATTGTTCATTTTTTAGTTGCTTTGCACATTTTTCATCTTCGATCTTTGCTCTGGCGAGAGAGGACCGATAAACCGGTTTAGTTGTTGTTGTTTTTTTTATTTCAGTATTATCAATTTACAGTAATATATATTTTTGTCACCTCTCTTTACTATTATGAATGGCCTTTTTATATATCTGCTTTCACCGCTCAAACACACACACACACACACACACACACACACACACACACACACATATATATATATATATATATATATATATATATATATATATATATATATATATATATAAACAAATATATGGATATAGATCCGACAGTATGAAGAAAATATACGGAAAAAACAAACAAAAATCCTAATCTGCAATTATGCTGTTTTAATGTTAATATAATGTCAACGTATATATATATATGTGTGTGTGCGTGTGTGTGTGTGTGTGTGTGTGTGTGTTTGAGCGGTGAAAGCAGATATATTTTTCCGTATATTTTTTTCATATATATATATGTGTGTGTGTGTGTGTGTGTGTGTGTGTGTGTGTGTGTGTGTGTGTGTGTGTGTAATCTTCGAATTTTAACATTTTCTTGCATATTGGTGGACACTTTTTTGTATTAAAGTTGAATGTCTCGGGTTTTTCAGTTGTTTGGTTTTTTGGGTCGTTGAGGGAGAAATATGCCTTATATCTCATTCGTCTTATTATTATTTATATTTATATACACTTTATATATATATATATATATATATATATTACGCAACAAATTCCAAATTTACCTTATATGGGGTTGGGGATAGATTTATTTCAGGCAACACGAAGTACTACATCGGTCTTATTCAACCTCTTTTGACGGACTGCGCTCGTGTCGGAATTAGAGATTTAAAATTGAACTTTGACAGCAGTTGAAAATAGATACAGAACCTACCCATATCGACGCCTTAATCAGACGAAATGCTCGAGTCAGTGGTAAGACAGATACTTTCCGTCTTCGCCTTACCACGAACTCGTGCATTTCGTCTCACTGAAGCATCGATATGGGTACGTTGTGTCAAAATTAAATTTTAAATTTCTAATTCCGACACAAACACAGTCTATACACCGGGGTTGAATGAGACCGACGTACTTCGTGTTGGTTGACAACCGTATTTGTCTTCCTGAACAATGTATATGTATATATATTTGTTTATTTTTAGTTAGTGCTTAGATGGCAAAGTAAATATTTATTTTATGTCTACATTTGCCAATTATTTCAGTTTTCTTGTTCAAGAGTTTATTTGGGTTTTTAAATTTAATTATTGCTAATTTTTATTTATTGAGCTTAGTTATTGTTCTCTCCATGTTTTCCATGTATTTTTGTTGATTATTTTTTTATAATTTGCTGTTTTTAGGGAGGTGTTTGTCAATTACTTTCCATATTTTCCATATTTTTGTTTATATTGTATTGTTGTAAGGAGTGAACAAAATTATATTTGTTTTTCTGTTGTTTTTGTTTTAATTATTTTCGTTTTTGTATTCTAGTTTGTTTGAATATTCGCTGTTTCTTAGAGCTGATTCATATGTGTTTTGTTTTTTGTTTTTCATTGAATATTTTTAGGCTACTTGAATTTGTTGAAATCCTTTTAATTATAGATATGGGTATTTGTTTAAATACGTTAGGAGCGGTTAGAATTTTTGTTAATCTATAAAACGAAAGATGGTCTCACTTCTTTAGTTATTCCTCATCTCGTTGAAAATGACATGTCCGAAAATTCCAACTTTAAAATCTTTCTCTTCGTGCTTTAATTTAGTCAAAATGCTAATATATAATAAATATCATCAATTTTATTGCCAACATTGTTATCATTTTGTTGGTTTTTATTCTTCAAATATTATTGACTGGTCTATTAAATCTCTCTCTCTCTCTCTCTCTCTCTCTCTCTCTCTCTCTCTCTCTCTGTATATATATATATATATATATATATATATATATATATATATATATATATATATAAATAATGAAGTCAACACTCAGAGGCGACAGACTGTTTCATGCTAGGCACAATCATCAGGCCACCCTGTGGGTTGCATCTGACATGAAACAGCCTGTCGCCTCTGAGTGTTGGCTTCTATGTTCACTTTTATATATATATTTACATACGTTCTATCTTTGATATTGAGCACTTTATCCCATAAATATAGCACATCTTAAAATCATATTTCTTCCTAATACACTTAAAATTCACCTTCTTCCCTGCCGTGCGCCAACGTCTTAGTGGTAGAATCCCTGACTGACGCCAATTCAATCGGGTTTCGATCCTAGCTAGAGGCAACTGGATGTCTAGCCACACTGTCTGTCTGTGGATGACAATATATATATATATATTAGTAATTATTATGAAAACGGAGACTTTAAAAGATCATGGTAATATTTTATTTTACTACAGTTTTAACTCATCAGACGAAACATTTTCACAAAAATAAATGGATAAAAATCTTATCAGGCATTTATATATATATATATATATATATATATATATATATCAGTTTGTCTGATGATCGCAAAAGCGTGAAACACAGGATCACAAACTCATATCCATGCAACAACTGCCATGAATAGACAAAAATTCATTATATTATTACCACTCATGATGATAATAAAAAGTAAAATTGAAAAACGAGTTAGCTAACCGGTTTTGAACCTCGCTGAACAGAGCTAAATCGAGGTTAAAAAACTGAATTATCTAAAAAAATGGACAAAGTGTATTGGAGAAAATAAATTAAATATAAAAATAAAAAATGTATATATATAGGTCTCTGTATTCAGCCCTTCAAAAAGTGTGGATGGTCCTGCACGAAACCTTCACCGCTATAATCAATTCTCATGTACTGTTGTCGGTCTCTAGGTTTCCTGGTGACTGATCTGCTTGACCCTCATACGTCGAGTCGACGGGAGAGTCGAGTATATATAGATATATAGATATGTATATATATAATAATTATATATGATAATATATAATTAATATATATATATATATATATATACATATATACACACACGCACACACTAATAGAAACGCTAAAATGAATTATTGTGACGAAAAAAATATATATTTGAGACAAGAGAAACTGGGCAAAATGGAAAATCCGTGAAACACTCTAACGTGAATAATTTTAAAAGACTTATTATGATAACTGGTTAAGAGATCATCAGATATGTGATCCATCCCTTTCTGTTCGGTTAGAGATCATCATAAATAGGCCTGATACCTTTTTATACTTCGCTTTAATTAGTCAAAGTAAGCTAGATCAGATAGTCATTAACAAACTGTAAACCTAATTTCGGATATACTTTCCATTTTCAATAAACAAGAAGAGTCTCAAGCGCGAACGTTTCCTCCTCGCACACCCACTTGCAAAATTACAAGTTGCATATCAAGTCCATTAATCAACAGCTAAAAACATTTTAAACTGTTTTTCTCGTTCGCCCGTGAACATCTACCGTCAGATGTGATATGTTTTATTTTTCTTATAAATAAATGATATATAATATGATATTTGATAAACTAAAACATATCAGATTCATTAAAGTATTTTCATTTTAATATTTTTATTTATTTAATGTTTTTTGTTTGTGCTATTACTTTACATGCTTCCAGTCACGCATGCGTATTCATGACTTAATGCTTTTGGTTTTGCTGTTTGGATTATGCATGCGCATGCAGTAAATGAAAATTCACCAGAATCTATCTTACATATTTATAAGTCTACCAATCCTCCTTGCTTTGAATATTGCTGCCACATCTGGTCTGGTGCTCTTGCTATATATTCAGAGATTCTTGATAAAATCCAAAGAAAAATCTGCAATATTATTAATCCTGACCTGGGTTTCAGTCACTTTCCAACTGCCTTAATATAGTTTCCCTGTGCCTTTTCTATAAATGCTTTCATGGTAATTGTTCTGATCAACTTTCCTCTGAGCTAGAGGTTTCATTTTTAAATGTTGTATTTTATAAGGCAAATTCTACATATGGGAACTAGTTAGGACTTTATAGCGACTTTGAGGTTTGACTGTAGTAAGAATGGTAAGTAAGAATCTGTTGTTTTGGTGTAAGGAATACTGTGGCAATTTTGAGTTAGTAATCATGACTAAGTTTAAGATAAGACAGATTGAAGACCAACCTTCCTCTATCCCCTACTTTTGGCCTTGTGCCACATTTTTGTATTAAAACAAGATAAATATTAGTTTCCTCTGTGCTACCTAGACTTTATGAATTTAAGCACTGTACTAGATTGGCTGCAAGGTGTCATCATTTTACAGCTGAAATGGTTAGATTGAACCGCAAGTTCTATGCTAACAGTTTCTTCCCTCACACTTGATCCTTCTTCTTTTATTGTTCTCTCAACTTAATAATGTTTTGCTTTTTCTTATTTTTTCCCACTTTGTGTCTTAGTAACTTTATTGCATTGCTCGTGAAGGTATTATTTCAAAAAGGCTTCTAGGCGATTCTAAAGTAAAATAAACGTGTATAGTTGAAATAGCTATATGTAACCGTAAGTTCTATGCTAAACATTTCTTCTCTGATACTTCTCGCTTGTTGAACTCTCTTCTGGCTTCTTCTATCCGTGTTTGATCTTCAAAAATTTAAATCCAATGTCAAATCTTCTGTCTTCTTAATTAGTGTTCTTTTATTGCTTCCTATTCTTAACAGTATATTTTTATCATATACTCAGTTGCTCCTTTCGCCTTAGCTGCTTTTTTGCCTTGCCTGGGGTGAAATGATAAAAAAAAATACTCTTGGACACGTGATCAAGTAGTTAGAATGTTCGCATTCTGACCATAAGACCCGGGTTCAAATCTCACCATGTTCGATTTGTCAGGAAGGAGACTTCCTGATATTATAGGAGTGGAGTGGGTCGATCCCAGCCCCTGGAAAGTGTCTGAAAACCATACCACGGGTTGACCCAAGCTTATGAGTGAAATTGAGTAGACGGAGCCCTTGGGTGCCGCCGATAGCTATGCTAGCACGAAGTCACAAGTCATCGTGGCCGAGGACTTGAGCATGTTGGCCTTGTTCAAATTGCTGATCACACTAGATAACATGCTCTCTCCTAGAAACTGTAACTAAGGTCTGCTCTGCATAGTTGCAGTATAAACCACAGGTGGGCTCTGTGGGTGTTGAATAAACGCAAATGCGCCTGAGCAAGCTACTGCACTAGGGATTGGCTAGCCTCCCTAGTAGCCGGGTTCCTCGAATACGAGTTGACAGCTATACTATACTCTTGTACAACCGATTTCTAGTTGAATTTTTGCTTGTTAGTATAAAGTATTAAACATGAATTAAATCTCTGATTTTAATCTCAATCGTCCAAGGAAAGTATTTATGAATAATTAAAGGTCCCCGATTCTTCAAGAGTGCGCCATACCTAGAATTGTAGAAGAATGGCTGAAGCAAATATCAAGATAAAATCAGGACCGTTTGATATTTAGTAGAAGCGATGGTTTCACGATATACAAAGAATGCGGACACTCCGATCGAGTTACCCTAAAAGCAATATGAATTGATTTGGTTGTGGGGGAAACGGGTGAATGTTATTCTAGATTTGACCGGAACCTTTATTGCAGACGTGTCACTATTCAAATTACAGGTTTAAAAATGAGGTCTCTAAAGAGAAAAACATTAACACACGAGCAACGATATCTAAATGTGGGTCAATATAGCAAAAATAACTCGTCTTTTCGAATATAACTCCTCCTTCTATGCGCTAGATGCCTTCAGGATGTTAGCGATCATGGCCCTCCACAATTTCCTGTTCTTAATAACTTTTGTCATTTTTCTATCTCTCCTAAACCCTTCTCCGCTAATAATTCCCTCAAGCTCCCCAGGTAGGTTGCGAGTTGATTTACTCTGTCCCTTTTAGCATTAATCTGTCCTGTGAGTATCAAATTTTCCATGCCCTCTTTCCTCATTATATGGCCCAAAAATTTCAACTGATGTCTTTTTTGTTGCGATTGTCTCTAGAACGTCGTCGTGGCTCATATGCTCGGTCCATGGTATTCTCAGCATCCTTCTGTATAAAAACATTCCACAAATTCGTTTAATCGGTATCACCCCATGCAAGGCAATAAAGCCACTAAGACACAAGGAGTTACAAGGTGTGAAAGCATTACGAATAAAAGACATTAATAATGAGCGGGAAGAGGAAAGAGTAATCAGGAGGACAGTAGATAGCGATTGGCATTGCATTTAAATTTTTGCAGATTAAAGTTGGTTGGAGAGCATGGAGCCAGAAGGGAGTTCCAGAAGTGAGAAGTGTGAGAAAAGAAACTGTTAGCATAGAACTTACGGCGACATTTAGCCAGCTCAACTGTAAATTGATGAGATCTCGACACCAGTCTAGTACTGCGCTTAATTTCATAAAGTCTAGGTACCATAGCGAAGAGCTCATCCAAACAATTACGAGGAAAGTATTTATAGAAAAGACACAGAGAGGCAACCCTACTAATTATCTTTTTTTCCTATTTTATTACAATTTCTCAGCCCGCGCGACGAGCAAGAGTAATAGCCGTTTCCTTATAAGGAAACATTCGGCATTTATTGACCGAGCGGCCAGTGTTTCTTTCAGTTGAATAAATCTTTCAGTTAAGACAATCTTTCAGGAAAATAGATTTCTCGAGTCTACGTTTATCCCTGTGTCCAGTATTGCTGGGAGTTTCCTTCCTAACCTTTTGTTTGAAGTAGTGTGGAACGTCAATATCTTGATCACGTCATTGTTTTCTCTTCGAATTACATGTGATATCCATTTCCGTAGACGCTGCTGTTGAAAGTCTGTGGAAGTGTGGGTGGTGTAATGGATGGCAGCTCGAAATGAGAAACAGGAGAATCGAGTTCGAATTTCTATCCGGCTCCTTATATTCACTTACATGCAAATACGATACGATTCCATCTCTTCCCTCCAGCTTCTTCTTTTCTTTTTATGTGCCGTGTCCCTTCAGGACGTAGGCGATCATGGCTCTCCTCTTCCCCCTACCCCTTGTAGTTCTCAATAAGTTTCATCCCTTTGCCACCTCCGCCAGACCACGTTCTGTCATCCACTTGCTCAAGCCCGCCAAGTATGTCATGCGTTGCTTTCCCTTGTCTCTCTTTCCCTATATTCGACCTGTGAGTACCAGATTCTCTAGGCCCTCTTTTCTTATTACATGTCCCAGAAATTTCATCTGCCTCTTCCTGATGTTAAGTATAAGCTTCCTCCTTGTTTGCATTCTCTCTAAAACCTTATCGCTCGGTCCATGATATCCTGAGCATCCTTCTGTAGAACCATACCTCCGTTGCCTCGAGTCTCTTCTTCATCTTTGAGGAGACCGTTCAACATTCGCTGCCGTAAAAGAAAAACTGATATCCATTATTGAAAAGGTATTTTCATGCTGGAACCAAAAATAATGAAAAACAAAAATCACCTTTCAATCTTCAAAATCTTTTCTTGGAATCGACTTTAAATTTCTCGCCTAAATAAATTCACGCCTGTCTCTTTCTCATTATATATTATCATTTCCAGTTTTTTATCATCTACCTCTTCCTGATGTTAAGTACAAGCTTTCTCTTTGTTTGCATCCTCACCAAAACTTCATCGTTGCTCACACGCTCGATCCTCAGCATCCTTCTGTAGAACCACATCTCCGTCGCCTCGAGTCTCTTCTTCATCTTCGAGGAGATGGTCCAACATTCGCTGCCGTAAAGGAGAACAGATGTCACGTGACATCTCAGTCCTCTTTTCTCGTTACCAAAGAGATCCTCCTGTCTCGCACTAGTCTGCCCAGCTTTTGGAATGCGTCCTTAGCCATCTCAATACGTCTCAGTCTTGTACTTGTTGTCCATAAGGTTCGAAGAAGAATGGCACTTCATTCTAAGACCTACAGTCTTCATTCTCTGCATGAGTTTAGGTGGGTTTAGTTTTTACTGGAGGTAGAGGCTTACAGAGAAACATGCACAGTTTATGAGAATATGTGGGGAAGATAACGGTTAACTCTAGACTTGAACAGGTTATGGTTGTGGTGATCGGAGAAGGATCCTCTTGGAAGTCGGTTCAATCCATGGCTGGATATCAATTTACCATTCCCGCGTTTGTCTAATATCAATCGTTGGGTCAGGGACTGTGGAATCAGAGCGAGTAATCATTGAGTAATACAATGATTGGCATTTCTATGGAGGAATCACTCATGTCGATGAAAGAATGGAGAATGGTCAAACTGTCCTAAGTTGATGGAAAGTCAAGTATACAGAAGAAGAGTTCTGAAAGCACAACGCGTCGAACCTTGAAGCAGTTAGGCTACAGCAGCAGAAAACCATGCCAGGTGATACTCCTTTTAGATAAGAAGATTAGTAAACCCCGACATTGCACAACATAACTCTTTTATCACAATGATATTTACTCTATAAAGGCCCAAGGGCCACTCAAGGTAGATGGTTACAGAATAAGAGATACAGTTTATAAGGATATGTTGGGAAGATAACTCTAGATTTGAACAGGTTGAGATTGCAGCGATCGGGGAAGCATCCTCTTGGAAGTCGTTTATACAAAACATCGGTTCTAGGAAGGAGTTAGAATGGAACTTAACATCTTATCTTACAGGAAATTACTACAATATGAATGTGGCATGATGGGTGTTAGTCATGAACATTAAAACTGGTGGGACTACCGAATGTAGTAAGGAATGCATCTGGTGACAATCAGTAATGACCCAGGATAAAATATGAATTCGTTATTTCCAGGAAATAATCTTAACAACTATGTTTCTGGCTGATGGCAAGGAATTCTTGATTGTTATGACCTTTAATACGACCTTGATACGGTGTTGGTATTGCGTTGATTCATACGACTTTCATAGATACGACAGTCATAGATACGACACTCATTGATACGATCTTGATCGATATAATCGAAAGCCGTATCAATGGCCATATCAATATACGATAGATATAGATCTTGATTGATAGATATGATCTTGATTGGCATGACCTTGATTGATTTGACCTTCATTGATACAACCATCAATGATACGTCCTTGACTGATATGACCATTGTTGATATGACATTGATTTATAAGATCTTCATTGATTCGACCTTGATTGATACAACCATCATTGATACGATCTTCATATGACCTTGATTAATATGGCCTTGATACATCAAACGTTGATTAATACGATTTTGATTGATATGATATTGACTGCTATAATTTCATTGATACGTTCTTGATTGATATAATGTGATGTGATATGACCTTGGTTGATGTGGCCTTCATTGTTACAACTTTAATTGATGCGATCTTGCTTGATATGATTTTGATAATAATATGGTTCTTTCGCAGATTTTAATCCCAGGGGAAGCTAGGTTGATCACATGAATCTGCTTTCAGCATCTAGGAGATCGTCTCTCAGGTCAAATATGAAACTTGCCTTATTTGAAGGACACTGTTTGCAAAGTTATCCGAGGTGAACCCAGTACATGATACATCTGTATTCCAGATATTTTTCAGTAAAAACAAGACACACGGGCCAATGATTATGGAATGTGTGTCCTGTATCACGGCGAAGTAAGGCAACTCGACTTGACATCGATTCCGCAAGTGGTCAGAAGAGCGCTAGACAGATGTTAAGCCCTATTGTCTCAATAACATTTATGATATCGTCATTGTAGCATCGTTTCTTGGAGGAAGCGCGAGAGTGAAACGGAGATGAACAAGAGAATGCATGTCGACTCCGGTGGCTAGAAATTCATTTCCCCCTGCTGACTTGACTCACTAAGGAATCTGGATGCAGAGTGTATGCTCTCTGATATTTGCAGCTGCAGGACGTTACATTCAAATATACCTCCCCTCCATGCCTCGTAAATGTTCGATTAGGCTCCTCTCGAAAGATCGTAGGGACCTCATCAGTCGGAATTCTCCAAACCAATTCCGGGGTTGGTACATTACCCTGATGGAATGTCCTGTTGGTGTTGAATCTATAGAGTTAGTGAATGAATTCAACTGTACACTATTTACATTATTCGGACTATTGTCCTCATCTTTGTTGCCATATTTAGCACAACGTTTCAGCCGTGGTACGCTCCGACCTTCTTCATGTGGTTGGAATGTTGAACTGAACCCTTTGTTTCGCTCGCTGGGCTAGACTGTTCTAGTTCCACCTGCCATGTCTAGTAAATGTCAATTATCAGTTATCTCCTGTTAATTCCCCTCTCCGAGTTATCCACTGCCTTAACTAGGTATTGAACTCACACACTTTGAGTCCTGTCACTGGATCTAACTAACGCCTTTATCCGAAACGTTGGGATAAATATGGCAACAAAGATGAGGACAATAGTCCGAATAATGTAAATAGTGTACATAATACCTCATCTCATAAATATAGACAGATAGTGAATTCAAATGATCATGAAACATTGCAACTTAGCAGTCAATAGCCAATGACGTTTTTTCCAATGAACATAACCCATGCCATGGAAAAGCACAACACATCATTATGAAACCAACACCAGCTTGCGGGATGTTTTGTTTACAAGTGAGGCCCATAGCATCATGAGGTCTGTGCTACACCCGAACTCTATCATTACCCCGAAAGTATTGAGATTGTGACTCATCACCTGTTGCCTCTCTGCAAGGTTCCAATAATCGACATGATGAGCCAAGATGAGGCGCGGGGTACGCTGTCTGGTCTTATATCGAAAACTTAAACATAGTCACACTAGAGGTTGGAGCGTCTTCGCCTCCATGACAAGCTAGAGCTAAAGAACACTGAACGAACCTCTTCTAGATCCGTGTCTTAGTTTCGCTTGTCTGTTATCGAAGACAATTTACCCAGACGTATCTGATGACAATCAGGGATAGAAAATAAATTTATTGTTGATGGCCACAATCTTAACAACAAAAGATATGCAAATGAATCAGTGTTGATAGCAAACACAGAGAGGAAAATACTCGAACTCACACATAAAATAGTGAAAGAAATCGAGAAGAAAGGACTAAACAATTGCAAAAAGACAAAATGCATGGTTGTTAGCAAAAGGGTCAGCTCAACATACAAATTACAAACTGGAGATGCCAAAATCAAACAAGTACAATTCAAATATCTGGTATGGCGATTGTGATTATGGTAGAAAGAGCCACCGAGACAAAATTAAATTTTACTTAGACATTATAAATATTTGATAATGCATTTTCAAGAGCCAGTATCTATTGTCAATAAGACGCAGTGTTGATAGCAGACAGAGAAAGGAACCTACAAGAACGTCTATAGAAGGTAGTGAAGGAAAGCAAGAAGATTGAAACCATGGTTGTTAGCAAAAGGGAACAGCCTAAAATGCAAATTACAAATTGGAGATACCAAAATTAAACAAGTACAAAAGTTTAAATATCTGGGAAGTCTTTTAACAGAAGACGCAAAGTGTGACACTGAAACCCGATGGCGCATTGGGATAGCCAAAAGGGCCTCCAAAAAGCTAAGCGAAATATTAAGAAAGAGAAAAATTTCATTACAAACAAAGAGTACTGAACTGTTGCCTATTAGTCCTCCTATGTGACAGAGAATTCTGGAAAACCTTATCAATGATAAAGAAGAGACTTAAAGTAACAGAAATGTGGTCTACAGAAGGATGCTGAGAAAACCCTGGACTGAACTAGTGATCAACGACAAAGTTTTAAAGGAAAATGAAAACAAAAATGACACTTATACATAACATCAAAAAGCGATAGTTGACATTTCTAGGGCATATTATGAGGAAAGAGGGCTTGGAAATTTTGATACTCACAGGACAGGTTGAAGGCAAGCAAGACAGCGGAAAAGAATCTATAACCTGCCTAATGGGCTTGTGTAAATAGATCTCAGAACAGGGTTTGGGATAAATAAAAAAAGACGAAATTTATTAAGAACTACAAAGGAGAGGAAATTGTGGAAAGCCATGATCGCCAACGACCTGAGGGGACACGGCACATGAAAGAAGAAAGTTGTCCATTGGGATCTCTACAGCGGTTGCTAATGGCTTCTATCAGGTAATACTAGCACTGTTACTTTTCGTGTTGTTTCTGATTCCAATTCTTAAGACCACGAAGATACATCATAGACTGTATCAACGGTGGACAGTATCTTAACTCGCTTTATAATATGAGGGTCCGTAGTTGTAGCATCGTTTCTGGGAGGAAGCAAGAGGGAAAACGAAGATGATCAAAAGAGCACATATCGACGCAGTGGCTAGAATTTCGTCACCACACGCTGACTTGACTCGTTAAGGAATCCGAGGTTTACCGATTATTCATCTTCTTCAGCCGTCTCCCTGTCTTAGTCCCAACTCTGGTCTTATATAGAAAACTTAAACAAAAGTAATCCATCACTGTCAGAATTCTGCGCCCACGGTATTTTCTGACTAGTAGTTGGCCATTCTTGGTCAGCCTCCACGTTCGATAACAGCACACGCTTGATATCTTAAATTGGGAGATTTCCAGAAATTGAATATCCTATGCGTTTGGTACTTACTGCCTTTCGCCCTTTAAGCTCAGCTAATTCACTTTGCCATGAGTAGATTATTCGCCATTCACTGACTCATCAGACGTCAGAGTGTAACTGATACAGACGTCAGAGTGTAACTGATACAGACGTCAAGTTACGACGGTGATATTATCTTTATGTGTTGCTGTGATGGCCAGGTTTTCAGAGGTTTCTGATTGATGGCAAGTAATTCTTCATTGCTATAGCCTTGAATACGATCTTCATATAACCTTGATTGATTTGACCTTGATTGATACAAGCTTTTTTGATACGATCTTGATTGATATGACCTTGATGAATAAGATCTTTATTGATATGATCTTGATTGATCGTATCTAAAAAGCTTGTATCAACATTCACCGGGAAAAGAATGTGAAATGGGAATTATAGTATCCTAATGACTTGACACGACCGAGCGGCGGGTAAGTTTAGTAATAAAAAAAAAAGAAATGATACTTGGATTGTATCTTATTGGTTCATACAATTTTGAAGTATTATTTCTCGCTGGTGAATGTTGACAAGAGGCGAAAGTTGTAAAGTTGAATAAGTTTCTGTGCCTTGTACTTGAATGTGTGAATAATGTTCGTAATGTTCCGTACGTACGTGTATGTATATATGTGCGTGTGTGATGTTTTCATAGCGTTTGCCCGTAAGGGGTCGAAACGCGAGTTCTTTAATTACTACATCTTCCATGTCAAAGAAGGCAAAAGAGGCGAAAAGAGAAAGAGCGAACTCGTGTCGAAGTATTTATAACCAACGTGCTAGGCTCGAAAGGCATAGACACATTTTTAGCGGAATTGTATTTTTGTTCAGGTCAGAAACTAGGTCGATATCATTCGAACGCAGCTGAGAACATGATAATGATATAAACTAACCAATGAAAAGTGAGAAAAATATCAAGGCTCTGTGATCCACTTTTTGCATAGATTTTTGTAGTCGAAAACAAGTGGTAACAGAATGCTATAATTTTTTCACTCTCGAAAAAGAGTCGAATAATTGAAAAGATATCTAATAATTATGGAAATAAATTTACACATACCAGAACAAACTTATCACACAGACGCCGCAGATTTGTCTAAGATCAACTTTTACACCCAAAATTAAACCAAGTATCATTTCTTTTTTTTTACTAAACTCACCCGCCGCTCGGTCGTGTCAAGTCATTAGGATAATATAATTCCCATTTCGCATTCTTTTTCCGGTGGTTCATAAAAAAAAAAGAAATCGGTTATTATATTAAACGCACTAATTTTCTGCTACTTGATCACATCTTCGCATTTGGGTTTTCTGCGTTTCCTCCCATTTAGTCTGATTATCAAAGATTGCAGAACGAGTTTCTCTTGATAATGGCATTCTTAATTGGGAACATGTGCCCTCGAAGCCTTAATAGCTAGATCGGGGAAGATGAAAATCTGCTCTCCGGTGTGCTAGATTTTATAAATATTTGGCTGAGATTGAAGAATTCAAAGGCCAACTCGTTTTTTTTTTTTAAATTACGGTCGACAACTATCCGACTTTTTTTGGTCATTATAAGTCGCACCAAAAACCAAATCAAAGGTGTCTTTAACAGTTCAGTTCTGACTTGGAGTGTCGTAAGCTCGCCAAAATTTGGTGGAATTGATTATTTTATATTATATTCTTCTTTTAATTGCCATGTCCTTTCGGGACGTAGGCGATCGTGACTCTCCACAACTTCCTATGTTTTGTTTTCGTTATTTTTTACTATTCTTCCCGGTCCCTGTTCTGTTATCTATTTACACAAACTTGTGATATAATATTACTCGCTCTTCCCTTCCATGTGTTTTGACTTCCTTATGTCTTGTGTGTGCCAAATTCACCAAGCCCCTATTCCTCATTAACATTTACAAAATCTAGATACATGGCTCTTCACAACTTCTTCTCTTTTGATGCGCCTCCTCTTCTTTTATATACCGTGTAACTTAGGCTATCATAGTTCTCCATAACATTCCTAAACTTCTAAACAATGTTTGTCTCCATAAAGTCCTACTGTAACTACTTCTGATGGCGGTTCATTGCATATAGACGACGGGTGATCGCCATAGTGGTTGATCCATTGGTTGTGGGGCCATGATTAAACATGGTCATAAGAATCCTATTATATGGAATTTTTTTTCCTTTAACTTAATTCATTATGAACAGAGCATGGACTAACAATTACATAGAAAACGTGATATAAAAACAATATATGTAGATAAAGGTGATAAAAGGAAATCTGAGAATCTTATCAAGATAGACATTAGATTTCGTTCGAACAATATGAGATACCAATATTTAAATTTTTATATTCCTGTTCAGTTGGAAACTTAATTACCGTAATTTCTCGAAAATAATACGCATTTTTTTTAACTGTAAATTGCAGGTGAGAGTAGGGTGCGCATTATAAATAGGTTTAAACAAAATATTTATTTTGTTATTGATTTATAATAATAAATAATTTGTTGTTCTAAAATAAGAAAGATATTATCCCAATTTTTATTTTAAATCCAACAATAATTATTGTAACATTTTTTGTCAATAAATTGATGTTTATCAATAACCGCGTTTTTTATTTGGCGAAAAATAAAAAAAAAATCTATAAAAAGGACAATTTCGAAGAAAAGGGGATAACAAGTTAACAGTTTATTGAAATTTTAATTTTCATCATAATCATCATCATCATCATCATCATCATCATCACTTTCTATTATAGAATCAATATCTAAATTGTCATCAAACAAATTATCATTCACAATATTATCTTCGTCCTGTTCATAATTATCTTCGGCCTCTTCATTCTCTTGCCAAAGGATGTCATCTTCAGAGCCATCCATTGCTGCCGTGTGACAACACTTCTCGAAACCTCTCTTTATAACATCCTCACTGACGGATTCCCATTTTAGCGGTAAAATAAAATGTTATATTTATCGGGAAAACTTCATGGTAATTTTCAACTTTATTTTAGCTGCTTAGGTTCGATTTCATTCTTAATGTCAAGATCGACAAAATGTCATCGTAATTACTATTATTTTTTTGACAAAATTTATAGATGCGTATTATACATAGGGATAGATATATTTCTTAATTTTTCGATCATTTGTTGGGGTGCGTATTATTTATGGATGCGTATTATTTTCGAGAAGTTACGGTAAATGTTGCCAAGTCTTTTGGTGTCAAATCTGCTGGATTTAAGAAAGGGAGCGGAGAAAAGCATAACTCGGGTATACCGAATGTTTACATATAATGTAACGGCCTTATTAGCATTACCATTAGAACTGAAGAGAACAGATACTACACTTTGATCCAAGGGAGTGAAGAAAAACGTAAATCGTGTTACACTGGTTGTTCGGTCACTGAATGCCCAATGTTTCCACATAAATAAAGTGAATAATAATATCGTCAGCATTACTAAAAAAAATAATAAAAAAGAAAGTGTTATTTCAAAATAAGTTAATTATTTTTCCTCTGTCTGCCTTTTTCGATATAAATCGATTGTGGAAAGGTTTCGATTCTTAACATTTTGACTGGCTCAGTGTTACCTTTATATTCTGGCGCTAAGGAATCGCCTTTATTCAATTAATCCTTTACGAGCTGCTACAC
This sequence comes from Acanthosepion pharaonis, assembly GCA_903632075.3. NCBI lineage: Eukaryota > Metazoa > Mollusca > Cephalopoda > Sepiida > Sepiidae > Acanthosepion > Acanthosepion pharaonis. The sequence continues at coordinate 3,455,521 of CAHIKZ030003358.1, read as the reverse complement.
CCGGGAAAAAAAGGCTACCCGCTAATTATTTGTTTTAAATTTACTAAGATTTCAATACACGTGTATATTAGATTTTTATTTAGAAAGAGAAGCGACTCGTTTCTTTTTTAAATTAAAAATCTAATATTCACGTAATATACAGTAATGGTTAGCGGCTCGGGCTGAGGAAACGGAGGGCCGTGTTCGATTTCCAGTCAAATCCATTACGTTCATTACGTGCTAATACCCTCGAGAAAGGTATGAATCCTCTTCTTCTGGGTAAATAGCAAGACAGATCGGGGTCTATTTTAGCAACCCGATACCACTTTCTTATCAATGTTGAATTTTGTGCAAATCTGTGCAAAAAAGTGGATCAAAGTGCTTACTCAGCTTCATACATATTTTCAGGAAACCTCAGCTTCTAATTGCTCAATAAACACACAAGTGGGCGTTGCAGTCAATCCACGTACAAGTCTTTTTCCAGCGCGTGGCCAAGTCAAGTTTTCCCGCTTCTTTTCCAGGAGCTTCTCATGTGATTATGTTAATGATAAATATCAGATACAAATTTGTTCTTCCTCTTTTCTTGATTTCATTTGACTACGAAAATGTAACCTTAAAGGAAACTGCGTTGTGACCCCATTTCGGTCGAATGTTGAAATATATACATATTGTTGTTCCAAACATATCCCTTTTGTTGTAATTGAATATCGTTACCATTTGTTTTGTTTTTTTATTTAAATTTATGTTTGTGAATGTTGCATGTTTTATTTACAGCGAAACTTTAAAATATTCACGCAGCCTTTTTAGATCCACAACACTATTATATATAACTGGTCTACCACAGAAACAAATGGAAACCTACTGCGGGAAAAAATCTGCCTCGTCAGTCATGTACCGAAAGATACATGATCGCCTAAGCGTGTATCAGACATGGCACATAACTGACTGACTGAAAAAAATCAAAAATGTTAATACATCCGGTCGACGAAACGGTCGTTAATATCCGTTTCTAACGGAACTACCGAGAAAATTTCGAAATATTTCACAGTTTGATGTCCATGAAGTTCAATAAAATCGCTTTTAAGAAAACATCTTACAGAATTGTGTCTTTTACTTTTAAAATATTGCGCCTAATGTCAACAAACCGGCGAAATCGCATCCAATTATGGTGTTAAATAAAGATTTTATTTAGAATTAAACCAACGATTCTGTCAGATGGGGACCAGTAATATTTAAAATAGAACTGAAATCCATATCTGTCGGGTATTTATAGGGGCTTTTATTTCGATATATCTGTCTTGGTTTACGCAAAAAAAAAAAAAAAAATGGCTGCCGCACAAATTATCTGCCCTTCGCGTGACAGACACATACGGTAGGTGTTGAAGTGAACTCCTCCTTAATTTCCTAATTGTCCAAATTGTTCCTGGGGGTCGTGTTATAGTGGAACACACCTATTCTATAGTTAATAGACTCTCCCACCTATAATAAGTAGGAGTAGTAGGAGTCGCTCAAGGGGTCGGTCAGTCAGTCGACTGGCTGATCGGTTGAACTCTCTGCCTTCGGGCGGGGAGGAACCCGAAGGAGGCTACGCCGAAGGGCGGAGTCTCTTTCGGGGAGGTAAACCGACCCTGAATCCGTTTATACGGGTTCAATGGGCATATTTTTTGGCCGAGCCAACGGGCTCGGAGATCCCACGTTAAAAAACCGGCCTTGTGCCACATGACGCCCTCGTGGGTGGGTGACTGAATATCGTCGGTCAGTCAGTCGATGTCGGACGACCGTTAGTCGGATACTAAAGTATCAGCGACCGCTAGATTTCTCTGCGTCATTACCTATTATATCAAGTTCTTAACGTTTTGTACGTCGAACCTATTTTAGGACCGACTTAGTACAAATACAAGCCTCCACTGTGAAACCACTCCATAACAGGTCGCTATCTCTAAAGTGAAAATACTTGAGAATACTTCGTTCTCTCTCTTTCTTGCATTTTCAGCAGACACTGCGACCATGTAAAGCTCTCGCAGAATACTGTGTTTTCCCCTTAGTGGGGGGGGGGGCTATGCTTTTCCTCGGAAAAACGCCATGAACATTATGCACACATGCACACACACGTACACACACGTACGTACGAACATACTTTGAAACACGAACTTCTTACGTTCATGCACACACACACACACACGCGCGTGCGCGCGTTAATATTTTTGTTTTTTGTAACCCCCTTTTTTGTGTAATACACATATTTGTTTATATGTATATCAGTTTCTTGTTTTTTCCGTTACATTTTCTTTTTGGCAGACTCATTCTTTGAGGCTGCCATATTTGTAAGGGACTTTATTTCAGGAGTTCCACACGTGTTCATATCACGTGACGTAAGAATAACACGGTCCGCTACAGTAGGTAATAAGCGTATTAATATATCATTGTTTACTTTCTTCAGTTTTGTTTTTTTCGATCGTTACGCTTCAATCGCCAGAGTTTCCGGTCTTCTTCAGGTATTTACTTTCCAATCGTTAAATTTCTTTCTTTCTTTTAATTAATTTTAAAAATTTCAAAATTATTTTATACATCTGAAGAAGGCCGGAAAATCCATCGGCTAAAACATAATGTTTAAAACAACAAAGGTGAAGATAGTCGTTCCGAACGATTCATCGGCTTATGAATGAACCACATCTTTTGTTATTTTCAGTGTTCATCTTTCCCGTGTGTATTTGGACAGCGCATTGGCGACAAGCAAGAGACGCTTTCTTATCAAACATGGATTTTTTGGCGAGCATCGACAAACGGGCCGCGGATTTTGGTTTCACTACCCGCGACCTTCTCGGACTGACCAACAAAGAAGGACTTGTCTTCACTGATGTGGCCGACAGTGTCCAAGCTACGCACGTCATTCGCTACCAACAAACTTACGAAAGTATCCCCGTGTTTGATGCGACACTGACCGTCGAGACCGACGTTGTTTTGAACATCTACACAGGCCAAGTAACAGGTAAGATCGCCGAAGACATTGATAGCGATGTGGAATCAACAACACCAAACCTTCTACCCAAAGAAGCTCTCCAGATCAGCATAGCTAACGGTGGATTCCCTATAGAGGGGGCCCGCATCGAGAGCGAGGAACCGCGTCTGGAGATTTATTTAATGCCAAATAACACAGCTCGGCTCGTTTACCGTGTCTTATATTATGCAGAATCCGGCGACAAGAGTTACCGGCCTTGTTTTATGATCGATGCACAGAATGGTGAGGTGTTAGAGAGATGGAACATGCTGGAAACGACGCGTCATTTTTATCAAATGGAAGCAGTCGGCGGGAATAAAAAGATTGGACAGCGGAAATATGGGGACATCTTGCCTTATCTAGACGTTCGTAAAAAAGGGGATGACTGCATTTACGAAAACGAAGTCGTGCGAGTCATCAACCTGAATGGCAGTAAATTCTTGAACAATGAAAAACGGTCTGTGTACCACGTATCTTGCAGCCGCGGACCCAACGACAGCATCAACGGTGCCTATTCGCCGGCTAGTGATGCTCTTTTCTACAGTAAGGTTGTTTACAAGATGTATTTAGACTGGGCACATGTGGCTCCTAAGAAGAAACTACCGCTTATCGTCCGTGTTCATTACGGCCACAATGAAGTGACGGCCGTCTACAACGGCAAGAACTTCACGTTTGGCGACGGAGCCGGTGATTTCTTCCCCCTGGTCGGTTTGGATGTATTGTCTCACGAATTTTCCCATTGTTTCACTGACGAACATTCTTTTCTGATCTACGAAGGCCAGTCGGGTGGCATCAATGAAGCTTTCTCCGATGTGGCCGGTGAGGCAGCCGAATTTTATCACTTCGATAAACCGGATTGGGTCAGCGGTGATCAGATTGCTAAAAAACCAGTGCGATTACTTTGCGATCAAAAAAAGGATGGCAAATCTATTACCAATGCTGCACAGTTTGTGAAAGGTCTAGACGTACACTATTCAAGCGGCGTTTACAATCGATTCGCCTGCTTACTATCCAACATGGAAAACTGGGACACCAAGAAAGTCTTTCAGACAATGGTCCATGCCAACAGGTTCTACTGGCATCCAAAAACCGATTTTGCCGAAGGCGCTTGCGATATGACCAAAGCCGCTTACGATTTGGGTTTTGACATAGAATCGGTGGTGACCGCCTTCGAATACGTCGGCGTCAATGTTTGCGATATTGGTAGTTACATGCGGAATATCCACCCCGGTTCGCTCATTTCAGGACTGAAAGCCGACGAGGGTGAACAGGTTGTTTTACAGTTGAGGGTCAAAGTCCCGACAAAAGAAATGCGGATCGTGTCTTACTCCGGCAGCGGAGAAATGGTTTTGTTTGTGCATTATCGCAAATTACGGAAGAGCAGAAATGCTCAGTGGAGGTCAAAGCAGCCGGGAAACAATCAGTTTGTGAAGATCGATGCACCAAAACTGGGTCGTTATTATGTTGTGCTTGAACCAAAAAGCAATTCGAAGTTCTCGGGGGTGAAAATAAAAGTGAATACGACCAACTCCTGATTGCTTTGCAGTTGCTGTTTGAATTCAAAACACTATTGCTGCTTCGTCTCTCTTTGCTTGAACATCTAAGCAAAAATGAAACACTTGATGGCATTCCCTTCCTAATTTAGAAGCAAAACGTAATTAACTACCTTAATCTGTAAATCAGTCACACACACACACACATATATATATATATGTGTTGTTTAGAATGTCATATTCCATCAGGAAAAAGGTGCTCAATATCGGGGAGAGAACAAACCAGGCTATATCTATAGAAAAATAAAACTTAACAAATCTGGATACCCACTCAGACCAATAATATCACGGATCCCCACCACATAGCAAAAACTCTAAACAATATCATCCAACCATATATACCGAACAAATACTGCATTATATCAACTCCTGACTTCATGCAAATATTACATTCCACCCACCGCTAATAACTGCATAACGTCATCTCCATCCATCCTTCAATCCCCACCCCTGCCATAAAAGCTGCAATTCCGAAAACTACTCCAAGTCTGCACCTCATAAGTTCCCTTCTACCTCCCACCCATGGAGAAATATACATACAAACCGATGGCGTTTCTATTGGTTCTCCTCTTGGCCCCATGTTTTCTGAATATGTTACATATCGAAAATACAATATTCAACGAGCAAATAACTAAACCTGCAATCTACGTCAGATACTTCGACGGTACATTCATGGCTACACAGTCCCACGATAAAATAAATAAACTAAAATATACCCTAGATAAAATTCCGTACTAAATTTCACCACTGAATTTAAGATCAACAAAAAAATTCCATTCCTAGATGTATTTATCGACAACAGTAACAAAAACAAATTCACTACATCTCTGTGGAAAAATTCACAATTCTTGACTTCTGAACTACCATAGCAAATTTCCCCAAAATATAGAATGGCCCGGATCAAAAACTTAATCAAAAGAGCCTTTTACATCTCAACAAGAAACATATTTTACAATGCAACAGCCACTTTTACTACAACAGTTTCTTTTTCTCGTACTTCCCACCCATGGAACTCTCTTCCAATTTCTTATTTTCCTGATAATTACAATCTTCCAAAATTTAAATGCAACGTTAATCGCCATCTTCTGTGTTCTTGAATCCCGTCCATCTTTTGTCTTTTTTCTCAATCCTCCCTATACTCAGTCTTTTCTCTCAATTTCACCTCCTGTAATCCCCCTGTTACTAGTGGCATTCCTTTTGTCAAGCGCCATCTTCTCTTCTTGAATCCTCCATCTTTTGTCTTTTTTCTCAATCCTCCTATACTCAGTCTTTTCTCTCAATTTCATCTCCTGTAATCCCCCTGCTTACTAGTGGAATTCCCTCCTTGCCCAAGCGCCATCTTCTGTCTTCTTGAATCCCGTCCATCTTTTGTCTTTTTTTCTCAATCCTCCCTATACTCAGTCTTTTCTCTCTTTCACCTCCTGTAATCCCCCTTCTAGTGGCATTCCCTCCTTGCCTGGTGTCCATTCTGTCTTTTGAATCTCCATTTTTGTCAATCCTCCCTATACTCAGACTTTTCTCTCAATTTCACCTCCTGTAATCCCCCCTGCTTACTAGTGGCATTCCCTCTTTGCCTGGTGTCAAGCGCCATCTTCTGCCTTCTTGAATCCCGTACATCTTTTGTCTTTTTTCTCAATCCTCCCTATACTCAGTCTTTTCTCTCAATTTCACCTGTAATCCCCCTGCTTACTAGTGGCATTCCCTTCTTGCCTGGTGTCAAACGCCATCTTCTGTCTTCTTGAATCCCGTCCATTTTTTGTCTTTTTTCTCAATCCTCCCTATACTCAGTCTTTTCTCTCAATTTCATCTCCTGTAATCCCCCTTACTAGTGGCATTCCCTCCTTGCCTGGTGTCAAGCGCCATCTTCTTTATTCTTGAATCCCGTCCATCTTTTCAAGCTCAATCCTCCCTATACTCAGTCTTTTCTCTCAATTTCACCTCCTGTAATCCCCCCCTGCTTACTAGTGGCATTCCCTCCTTGCCTGGTGTCAAGCGCCATCTTCTGTCTTCTTGAATCCCGTCCATCTTTTTTCCATTCCTGAGTCCTCCGAATATTCAGGCTATTCTTTCACTTTCACCTCTGTAATCCCCTGCTTACTAGTGGCATTCCCTTCTTGCCTGGTGTCAAGCGCCATCTTCTGTCTTCTTGAATCCCGTCCATCTTTTGTCTTTTTTCTCAATCCTCCCTATACTCAGTCTTTTCTCTCAATTTCACCTCCAGTAATCCCCCTGCTTACTAGTGGCATTCCCTCCTTGCCTGGTGTCAAGCGCCATCTTCTGTCTTCTTGAATCCCGTACATCTTTTGTCTTTCTTCTCAATCCTCCCTATACTCAGTCTTTTCTCTCAATTTCACCTCCTGTAATCCCCCTGCTTACTAGTGGCATTCCCTTCTTGCCTGGTGTCAAACGCCATCTTCTGTCTTCTTGAATCCCGTCCATCTTTTTTGTCTTTTTCAATCCTCCCTATACTCAGTCTTTTCTCTCAATTTCACCTCCTGTAATCCCCCCCCCTGCTTACTAGTGGCATTTTCCTTGCCTGGTGTCAAGCCTTCTGTCTTCTTGAATCCCGTCCATCTTTTCCATTCCTGAGTCCTCCGAATATTCAGGCTATTCTTTCTTTCACCCTCTAATCCCCCTGCTTACTAGTGGCATTCCCTTCTTGCCTGGTGTCAAGTCTTCTCTTCTTGAATCCGTCCATCTTTTGTCTTTTTTCTCAATCCTCCCTATACTCAGTCTTTTCTCTCAATCCAATCCCCCCTTTACTAGTAGCTTTTGGTGTCAAGCGCCATCTTCAATTCCCGTCCATCTTTTGTCTTTTTTTCTCAATCCTCCTATACAGTCTTTTCTCTCAATTTCACCACCTGTAATCCCCCTGCTTACTAGTGGCATTTCCCTCCTTGCCTGGTGTCAAGCGCCATCTTCTTTATTCTTGAATCTTCCATCTTTTTCTCAATGCCCCTATACCATCTTTTGTTTTTTTTCTCAATCCATCTTCTGTCTTCTTGAATCCTCCATCTTTTTCCATTCTTTCCTCCTGAATATTCAGGCTATTCTTTCACTTTCCCCCTGTAATCCCCCTGCTTACTAGTGGCATTCCCTTGCCTGGTGTCTTGCCATCTTCTGTCTTCTTGAATCCCCGTCCATCTTTTGTCTTTTTTTCAATCCTCCCTATACTCAGTCTTTTCTCTCAATTTCACCTCCTGTAATCCCCCTGCTTACTAGTAGCTTCTTGAATCTTCTGTCTTCTTGTCCATCTTTTGTCTTTTTCTCAATCCTCCCTATACTCAGTCTTTTCTCAATTTCACCTCCTGTAATCCCCCTGCTTACTAGTGGCTTCCCTCCTTGCTTGTCAAGCGCCATCTTCTGTCTTCTTGAATCCCGTCCATCTTTTGTCTTTTTTTTTTTCTCAATCCTCCCTATACTCAGTCTTTTCTCTCAATTTCATCTCCTGTAATCCCCCCTGCTTACAGTGGCATTCCTCCTTGCCTGGTGTCAAGCGCCATCTTCTGTCTTCTTGAATCCCGTCCATCTTTTGTCTTTTTTTTTCTCAATCCTCCCTATACTCAGTCTTTTCTTTTCACCTCCTGTAATCCCCCTGCTTACTAGTGGCATTCCCTCCTTGCCTGGTGTCAAGCGCCATCTTCTGTCTTCTTGAATCCGTCCATCTTTTGTCTTTTTCTCAATCCTCCCTATACTCAGTCTTTTCTCTCAATTTCACCTCCTGTAATCCCCTGCTTACTAGTGGCATTCCCTCCTTGCCTGGTGTCAAGCGCCATCTTCTGCCTTCTTGAATCCCGTCCATCTTTTGTCTTTTTCAATCCTCCCTATACTCAGTCTTTTCTCTCAATTTCACCTCCTGTAATCCCCTGCTTACTAGTGGCATTCCCTTCTTGCCTGGTGTCAAGCGCCATCTTCTGTCTTCTTGAATCCCGTCCATCTTTTGTCTTTTTTCTCAATCCTCCCTATACTCAGTCTTTTCTCTCAATTTCACCTCCTGTAATCCCCCTGCTTACTAGTGGCATTCCCTCCTTGCCTGGTGTCAAGCGCCATCTTCTTCTCTTCTTGAATCCCGTCCATCTTTTGTCTTTTTCTGAATCCTCCCTATACTCAGTCTTTTCTCTCAATTTCACCTCCTGTAATCCCCCCTGCTTACTAGTGGCATTCCCTTTTTGTCAAGCGCCATCTTCTGTCTTCTTGAATCCCGTCCATCTTTTTCCATTCCTGAGTCCTCCGAATATTCAGGCTATTCTTTCACTTTCACCCTCTGTAATCCCCTGCTTACTAGTGGCATTCCCTTCTTGCCTGGTGTCAAGCGCCATCTTCTGTCTTCTTGAATCCGTCCATCTTTTGTCTTTTTTCTCAATCCTCCTATACTCCATCTTTTCTCTCAATTTCACCTCCAGTAATCCCCCTGCTTACTAGTGGCATTCCCCTTGCCTGGTGTCAAGCGCCATCTTCTGTCTTCTTGAATCCCGTCCATCTTTTGTCTTTTTCTCAATCCTCCCTATACTCAGTCTTTTCTCTCAATTTCACCTCCTGTAATCCCCTGCTTACTAGTGGCATTCCCTCCTTGCCTGGTGTCAAGCGCCATCTTCTTTCTTCTTGAATCCCGTCCATCTTTTGTCTTTTTTTACTCAATCCTTTTTCTTCTCTCAATTTCACCTCCTGTAATCCCCCTGCTTACTAGTGGCATTCCCTTTTGGGTGTCAAGCGCCATCTTCTGTCTTCTTGAATCCTCCATCTTTTGTCTTTCTTCTCAATCCTCCCTATACTCAGTCTTTTCTCTCAATTTCACCTCCTGTAATTCCCTGCTTACTAGTGGCATTCCTTCTTGCCTGGTGTCAAACGCCATCTTCTGTCTTCTTGAATCCCGTCCATCTTTTGTCTTTTTTTTTTTCTCAATCCTCCCTATACTCAGGCTTTTCTCTCAATTTCACCTCCTGTCCCCTCTTACTAGTGGCATTCCCTCCTTGCCTGGTGTCAAGCGCCATCTTCTGTCTTCTTGAATCCGCCATCTTTTTTTTTCCATTCCTTCCTCCCAATTTCAATATTCAGGCTATTCTTTCACTTTCCCCTCTGTAATCCCCCTGCTTACTAGTGGCATTCCCTTCTTGCCTGGTGTCAAGCGCCATCTTCTGTCTTCTTGAATCCGTCCATCTTTTGTCTTTTTTCTCAATCCTCCCTATACTCAGTCTTTTCTCTCAATTTCACCTCCTGTAATCCCCCTGCTTACTAGTAGCTTTCCCCTGCCTTGCCTGGTGTCAAGCGCCATCTTCTGTCTTCTTGATTCCCGTCCATCTTTTGTCTTTTTTTCTCAATCCTCCCTATACTCAGTCTTTTCTCAATTTCACCACCTGTAATCCCCCTTTTCATTCCCTCCTTGCCTGGTGTCAAGCGCCATCTTTTTATTCTTGAATCCTCCATCTTTTGTCTTTTTTTCTCAATGCCCCTATACTCCTCTCAATTTCACCTTGTAATTCCCCTGCTTACTAGTGGCATTCCCTCCTTGCCTGGTGTCAAGCGCCATCTTCTGTCTTCTTGAATCCCGTCCATCTTTTTCCATTCCTGAGTCCTCCCGAATATTCAGGCTATTCTTTCACTTTCACCCTCTGTAATCCCCCTGCTTACTAGTGGCATTCCCTTCTTGCCTGGTGTCAAGCGCCATCTTCTGTCTTCTTGAATCCCGTCCATCTTTTGTCTTTTTTCTCAATCCTCCCTATACTCAGTCTTTTTCTCTCAATTTCACCTCCTGTAATCCCCCCTTCTTACTAGTAGCTTTCCCTTGCCTGGTGTCAAGCGCCATCTTCTGTCTTCTTGATTCCTGTCCATCTTTTGTCTTTTTTTCTCAATCCTCCCTATACTCAGTCTTTTTTCCATCAATTTCACCTCCTGTAATCCCCTGCTTACTAGTGGCATTCCCTCTTGCCTGGTGTCAAGCGCCATCTTCTGTCTTCTTGAATCCCGTCCATCTTTTGTCTTTTTTCTCAATCCTCCCTATACTCAGTCTTTTCTCTCAATTTCATCTCCTGTAATCCCCCCTGCTTACTAGTGGCATGCCTCCTTGCCTGGTGTCAAGCGCCATCTTCTGTCTTCTTGAATCCCGTCCATCTTTTTGTCAACGCCATCTCTTTTTTTCCATCTCAATCCTCCCTATACTCAGTCTTTTCTCTCAATTTCACCTCCTGTAATCCCCTGCTTACTAGTGGCATTCCCTCCTTGCCTGGTGTCAAGCGCCATCTTCTGTCTTCTTGAATCCCGTCCATCTTTTGTCTTTTTCTCAATCCTCCCTATACTCAGTCTTTTCTCTCAATTTCACCTCCTGTAATCCCCCTGCTTACTAGTGGCATTCCCTCCTTGCCTGGTGTCAAGCGCCATCTTCTGCCTTCTTGAATCCCGTACATCTTTTGTCTTTTTTCTCAATCCTCCCTATACTCAGTCTTTTCTCTCAATTTCACCTCCTGTAATCCCCCTGCTTACTAGTGGCATTCCCTTCTTGCCTGGTGTCAAACGCCATCTTCGGTCTTCTTGAATCCCGTCCATCTTTTGTCTTTTTTCTCAATCCTCCCTATACTCAGTCTTTTCTCTCAATTTCACCACCTGTAATCCCCCTGCTTACTAGTGGCATTCCCTCCTTGCCTGGTGTCAAGCGCCATCTTCTTTATTCTTGAATCCCGTCCATCTTTTGTCTTTTTTCTGAATCCTCCCTATACTCAGTCTTTTCTCTCAATTTCACCTCCTGTAATCCCCCTGCTTACTAGTGGCATTCCCTCCTTGCCTGGTGTCAAGCGCCATCTTCTGTCTTCTTGAATCCCGTCCATCTTTTTCCATTCCTGAGTCCTCCGAATATTCAGGCTATTCTTTCACTTTCACCCTCTGTAATCCCCCTGCTTACTAGTGGCATTCCCTTCTTGCCTGGTGTCAAGCGCCATCTTCTGTCTTCTTGAATCCCGTCCATCTTTTGTCTTTTTTCTCAATCCTCCCTATACTCAGTCTTTTCTCTCAATTTCACCTCCAGTAATCCCCCTGCTTACTAGTGGCATTCCCTCCTTGCCTGGTGTCAAGCGCCATCTTCTGTCTTCTTGAATCCCGTCCATCTTTTGTCTTTTTTCTCAATCCTCCCTATACTCAGTCTTTTCTCTCAATTTCACCTCCTGTAATCCCCCTGCTTACTAGTGGCATTCCCTCCTTGCCTGGTGTCAAGCGCCATCTTCTGTCTTCTTGAATCCCGTCCATCTTTTGTCTTTTTTCTCAATCCTCCCTATACTCAGTCTTTTCTCTCAATTTCACCTCCTGTAATCCCCCTGCTTACTAGTGGCATTCCCTCCTTGCCTGGTGTCAAGCGCCATCTTCTGCCTTCTTGAATCCCGTACATCTTTTGTCTTTTTTCTCAATCCTCCCTATACTCAGTCTTTTCTCTCAATTTCACCTCCTGTAATCCCCCTGCTTACTAGTGGCATTCCCTTCTTGCCTGGTGTCAAACGCCATCTTCTGTCTTCTTGAATCCCGTCCATTTTCTGTCTTTTTTCTCAATCCTCCCTATACTCAGTCTTTTCTCTCAATTTCATCTCCTGTAATCCCCCTGCTTACTAGTGGCATTCCCTCCTTGCCTGGTGTCAAGCGCCATCTTCTGTCTTCTAGAATCCCGTCCATCTTTTGTCTTTTTTCTCAATCCTCCCTATACTCAGTCTTTTCTCTCAATTTCACCACCTGTAATCCCCCTGCTTACTAGTGGCATTCCCTCCTTGCCTGGTGTCAAGCGCCATCTTCTGTCTTCTTGAATCCCGTCCATCTTTTGTCTTTTTTCTCAATCCTCCCTATACTCAGTCTTTTCTCTCAATTTCACCTCCTGTAATCCCCCTGCTTACTAGTGGCATTCCCTCCTTGCCTGGTGTCAAGCGCCATCTTCTGTCTTCTTGAATCCCCCTCCATCTTTTTCCATTCCTGAGTCCTCCGAATATTCAGGCTATTCTTTCACTTTCACCCTCTGTAATCCCCCTGCTTACTAGTGGCATTCCCTTCTTGCCTGGTGTCAAGCGCCATCTTCTGTCTTCTTGAATCCCGTCCATCTTTTGTCTTTTTTCTCAATCCTCCCTATACTCAGTCTTTTCTCTCAATTTCACCTCCTGTAATCCCCCTGCTTACTAGTAGCTTTCCCGCCTTGCCTGGTGTCAAGCGCCATCTTCTGTTTTCTTGAATCCCGTCCATCTTTTGTCTTTTTTCTCAATCCTCCCTATACTCAGTCTTTTCACTCAATTTCACCTCCTGTAATCCCCCTGCTTACTAGTGGCATTCCCGCCTTGCCTGGTGTCAAGCGCCATCTTCTGTCTTCTTGAATCCCGTCCATCTTTTGTCTTTTTTCTCAATCCTCCCTATACTCAGTCTTTTCTCTCAATTTCACCTCCAGTAATCCCCCTGCTTACTAGTGGCATTCCCTCCTTGCCTGGTGTCAAGCGCCATCTTCTGTCTTCTTGAATCCCGTCCATCTTTTGTCTTTTTTCTCAATCCTCCCTATACTCAGTCTTTTCTCTCAATTTCACCTCCTGTAATCCCCCTGCTTACTAGTAGCTTTCCCGCCTTGCCTGGTGTCAAGCGCCATCTTCTGTTTTCTTGAATCCCGTCCATCTTTTGTCTTTTTCTCAATCCTCCCTATACTCAGTCTTTTCACTCAATTTCACCTCCTGTAATCCCCCTGCTTACTAGTGGCATTCCCTCTTTGCCTGGTGTCAAGCGCCATCTTCTGTCTTCTTGAATCCCGTCCATCTTTTGTCTTTTTTCTCAATCCTCCCTATACTCAGTCTTTTCTCTCAATTTCACCTCCAGTAATCCCCCTGCTTACTAGTGGCATTCCCTCCTTGCCTGGTGTCAAGCGCCATCTTCTGTCTTCTTGAATCCCGTCCATCTTTTGTCTTTTTTCTCAATCCTCCCTATACTCAGTCTTTTCTCTCAATTTCATCTCCTGTAATCCCCCTGCTTACTGGTGGCATTCCCTCTTTGCTTGGTGTCAAGCGCCATCTTCTGTCTTCTTGAATCCCGTCCATCTTTTGTTTTTTTTTTCTTAATCCTCCCTATACTCAGTCTTTTCTCTCAATTTCACCTCCTGTAATCCCCCTGCTTACTAGTAGCATTCCCACCTTGCCTGGTGTCAAGCGCCATCTTCTGTCTTCTTGAATCCCGTCCATCTTTTTCCATTCCTGAGTCCTCCGAGTATTCAGGCTATTCTTTCACTTTCACCCTCTGTAATCCCCCTGCTTACTAGTGGTATTCCCGCCTTGCTTGAGGTGAAATGTTTAACAAAATTTAAATGCAATATCAATCGCCATCTTCTGTGTTCTTGAATCTCGTCTATCTTTTGTCCTTTTCTCAATCCTCCTGATATTCAGGCTTTTCTTTTCACTTTCACTCTCTCTAACCATCTGCTTACTAGTGGCATTCTCGCCTCGCTTGTTGTGAAACTAATTTTAAAAAAAACCGAGAAAACAAAGACCTTACTAACTTCAAACAAAACCTAGTAAACAATAACTTTCCCAACAAACTTGTCGACCACCAAATAAATATAGAGTTTTATTTGGTGGTCGACAAGTTTGTTGGGAAAGTTATTCACAAAAATAACAGAAAGCAATAATAACCTCATACTCCAGGAATGAAATGCACAAAATTATAAATTACATGAACAAGCCATCGCCAACATTATACGCCGGTATACTAAACCTTCTGAACACCACAAATAAATTAAACTAATCATTTATTACATAAAATTTAAAACAACTAATCGCATTGCTAAAAATAATTCAATTTCCCCTGAATTCTTCCTAAAACAGACAACTGTAGTATACACATTCTTATGTCCATTTAGTGAGTGTGTCCTGAATAATATCTCAAAACCTACGTACATTGGTTATAGCATTACAACCCTCTCCCGTCGCCTAATATATCATCTCTCAAAATCTGGTGCCACAAAACAACATATAATAACAACACACAACAATAACACCAACTAACATCTACTGAAATACGAAAAATACTAACGAACAATACTAAACTTATAAAAAACGCGTACAAATTCTCGAAGCAATAATTATTAACACTAAAAGCCCAGTCATAGACCAAATAGGATTTGACACTGGTAGGAATATACTAAACGTTTTTAATGACTGACAGCGCCAATTACTAATACCCAAATACCAATAATAAACCTGTCGGAAGCAACAATTGTCGTACCCAGTTTAATAAAAGTCAAGAAAATATCCTTCGTAATGGCGATGGAAAGCGCTTGGAACCGAAATTAAGGGTCTCCTTATGCCAACTTGACCCCGACACACGAAAGATCGCTCGACAAATGAAAAGAAATCTAAAAAAACCAAAAAGATTAAGAAATATTTTTGTGGTATTAATGGCACATGTCAAAACAATGGTTTGCAGCCATTACACATGCACATACGCAGACACACACACATACACGCATACACACACACACGCACAGACACACGTTCACGCACACACGTTCACGCACACACGTTCACGCACATACGCACACAGGCACACACAAGCACACACATACACTCTACCCACCACCATCTGGTGGCCCCATCTGGCTTAAAGATTACATTCAAGCATAAAACAGACTGATACTCCACGGTGTTGACTTCAGTGTCCACTTTCATATTATACACACTCTATCCCTGATGTTGAGTACTTTTACCCATAAATGTAGCATACATTTACACTATATTTTATATATATATATATATATATATATATATATATATATATATATATATATATATATATATATATATATAAAGATTAGCACAGAATTAAAATTTGTCAACTGACTGATGTTATTCTCAGCATCCTGACTCTAGAGTTTCGTAGACGGACCCTCCAGCAATCGCTCCGTCCACTCGTCAGGAGATAGTATTTGCAAGTTGATTATACTAGAACTTACCAAGTTGCAGAACGATGTCACTTACCTGTTTACATCTAGTCTGGACGTTCGAATAAAGGGAAGTGCAGAAAGTGCCCAACATTTGCGCAAAAGAGTACAAGTGCCAAGCAGGACAGAAAAGCTGCAACTGCGCTTACCCTTATTTGAGGATCAATGAATCGATGACATCGTGCCGCAGACATCATGCATTGCCTAATGGACACTTGCAATAGCGTAACGGCCAGCAAGATTATTGCATAGATAAATTTGTTTAATAAATAAGTTTAGTGTGTTCGATTCTGAGTGCCTCGATAATATGACCTTGTGTCGGACTAAACATAATAATCCTAAATTATACGAAATTTATTGATAAATCATAACCATTATTTGATTTTTTTAATTTTTTTTTATTAATTTTCCTTTCTCTGTATTGTTGTTGTTGTTTATAAGGCCTGGTGACAAACGATATTTGAAATCGCATCCTGAAAACTTGGAGATATTTTCTGCGTAGATATTACTTGGCTGAGTGTGTTACGACATTCAGATTTAGTCATATAGTGACATTCTTTCTAATTAAAAACAAAACTGGGGGTTTTGTCAGTACGTTGGCGCCTCACTAGAAACTTATACCTGCGGCCGATACTTGGATGAAACAAATGTGAAATCGTTTACTATATTGTCAGAATAAGTTTGTCTCGCAGACGAATTCTCTAGAGTGTTCTTATATAATGTCCATTTATTGGAACCAGGTGTAGTTTAGATTTCAATAAAACGGCAATGCCATCATTTAAGCGCTCACACATACAGACACATACATTGATCTGAAACTCACACCCGACCTTAAATGGAATTCGCAGAAGATACAGGTGAAATGATCGGCTCCCTGTACCGCTAAGTACCTGAATTCTCATGCTATCATCCTCTACCTTTATAAGAGCCATATCAGGCCAACTGTTACCATATTTGGGTCGGAACTGCCCAGTCATCCCTTTCTAGTCTTGATAGAGTTAAAAACCCTTGTTGGAGAAGAATTATTTTCCATCCTCCAACCTCTCTCTCTCTCACAGACGGAATGTGGCGAGTCTCTCACTGTTCTATTGCTACTACATGGAAAGTGCTCGGACGAGCTACATTCTTTAGTACCGCCAGGTATAACTATCACGGCTAGGACCCGCCATGCCACTTATATAGTAACAAACCACCCTCATTCCCTCAATATTCAATCGGCGTGAAGTAAGTTCCACTCAAACAGCTTCTTCTTGCGAATCACTGCCCTGTGGAACAGACTCCCAAGAGGATATTTCCCTGATCACTACAATCTTAACCTGTTCAAGTCTAGGGTCAACCGTTATCTTCCCCTCCTATCCATATAAAGTATCCCTCTACCTTGAGTGGTCCTCGAGTCTTCTACAGGGTGAACAAAAAATATTTATTCGATCGAGGCAATTCGGACATTCGCGTGTCTATTACGCCAATCATTACGGTCCTGCATCAAGATCGGAAGGTCATTAGGGCGGGGGCATTCTGTTTCATAACAAAGATAGAAGATGGTTGCTGGGCGACCAACCCATCTTGCTCCATGGCTAGGTGTCCAGAGCAGTAGATCACTAGCAAGTGTTCTGCAAAATGCATTCTGTGTTCGCGTAAGATTGTCAAAATATCAGGGTTGGGTCCATAAAGCTGTGATTTATTTGGATGATGTCTTCAAAAGTATAGTTCTTAGCATCAGAGTGTAAGTCTATCAAGCTTCGACTCTAGGGTTTTAGTTAATGTCTAAGCACAGGCACCAGGCATTAAAACCGCCTCTATAGTGGCTTGAAAGAATCTCTGCTTGAGATATGGGCAGCGATCTTTCTTTTAAACATCTTTCGTCAAATATGTCAAACAAGGAAAATTTAATTAACTTTTTATTTAGTTTTTCCTAGATTCTTACGTTTTTCACTTTGGTAATATTTTCCATTTAGTAAGCAAGTGCAAAAATTGTCCAAACTAACCTTTGTCCTAATCGCTTTTAGCCAATTCTTTTGCCACTGTCAAGGGCTTTTGCTAATTTGTTGTTAATTAAGGTGTTGTTAATTTCTCTTCTGTTTGACTGTTTAAGATGTATTCTTGGGGTTCTTTTAAATATTAATGGGAGCGTTTATTCCGAACCTTTGTGTTCAGAGAGGCTGGAATTCGAGTAACCAAATTTCTATTATTTAAAAAAAAAACTTTCAAATAACGTTCCCACCGTTGAATAAGTTCAGGTTGATAGTGGGAGAGAGATGTTTAATTGCGAGATGTTTCCGGTGATGTGATTTATATAGAATTTTAATATTTTCGACTAGAATATTTCTTAAGGGTGTTTGTAAACTGTGGGTAGCTAGATGTTTCTTTTATTATACTCTGGTGTGATAAGTGACGTATGTGGCGTCTATGTGTATTTATAGATGTTGTTGTTATTATTTTTATTTTAAACGCCCTATTTGGTGAATACGTGTTTGACTAGTTCCATACTAGTAGAAAACACAAATATATTAACTGCATCCACCTGCAATAAAAGACTAAAAATAATGGAAGCTTTAATAAAAAAAAAAGAAAAAGCCAACTCTTAACAATATTAACTACGAACAAAGCTACAATGTGCTAACCGTATTCAGATATTAAAAACAACCCTACCACACATTAAGACATACACAGAACGCACGCACACAATTAAGCTGAAAAATCGAATCATCCCTGATAATGGCTTAAGGTATAGCCGAAAGTGCTCGGAAATATAAAACATTTGGACAGTTCTTACACACCCTTTGTCCAGAAAAGAAAGCTCTTGTTCGAATACAAGAAAAATTAAATAAAAGGCTTAACCGTAGTACCTTGTCTCTCTCTCTCTCTCTCTCTCTCTATATATATATATATATATATATATATATATATATATATATATATATATACACACACAAACTCAGTTGTATGGATATGAGTTTGTGACCATGGGTTTCGCGCTCTTGCGATTTGTCTGATGATCGCAAAAGTGTGAAACCTAGGGTCACAAACTCACATCCATACAAGTGAACATGTTAGCTTTATCACTGATATTGATCAATTTCCATTTCAATAAGTTAGTTTTAGTGAATAACGATTTATTTTAGACTGTAGTTATCTCATCTACCGGCTGTCATACTGGAGAAAATTTAATAAAGAAAATGCGCCATACAGCAGGATTGAACCTGGTCCGCCCTTTTGCTGGAAGAATCAATGTGACACGGTGTTCTTTGACTGCACGGCCATGAAGTGCTTCTCAATCAAGCAACTTTCTATTTGCTTTTAAAGAACATTCACTCGTTCAGATTTGATCGAAACGTATATCTGTTCAGTTTCGTATTTAAAACGTAAAGGATTTCTAAAGAATTAATATTTTTACTAATAGACAAAATGAAATACTAAATAGTTAAAATAAACGGAGCGTCTACTCAAATACGGGTATCCACTAAAATTAATGTTTGAAGAAATAAAATTGTCCTATTAAATATAAAATCCATTAACTATATATATATATATATATATATATATATATATATATTCAGTTGTATTTTTCTTGACGATTGAGGGTGAATTGTTGAAGAATGTGTGTATGTATGTGGAAGTGTCATTATCTTTTTATAGGTTTCTTTGTCCTGGTTGAGGTTGACGTCTAGTAAGTTTACTATTCTTGTGTTTGCATTTATTTATATTTTGAATCCAATCATTTTTAAAACGTTTGATATTTTTCCCTAAATCTGATTTATTTCTCATTAGGTTCTCTTATTAGAATTAGGCCGTCGTCTCTATATAGGCCCATGTCTTTTTCTCTAGTATTCTGGCTAGGTATAAAAGGATAAGGATAGCTACCAGCTCGCAGTTTATCTCTATCACTGATATTGAGCGTCCTGGGTATGACGATAAACTACATCCTAAGCTTGGTAAGTCGATAAACTACATCCAACAGCAAGGCCTGTGATTAAAAGGTTTTGCGGAGCGAGGAACCACATTTAATTGCTGGCGTTCTTAGGTTCACCGTGTTAGGGTCCCAGCTATGGGCAAATAGTTGACCGCCCAAACTGGGGTCAAAACACTATGATAGTGTTTAAATAATATTATAACAATAAATTTTTGAAGAAAAATTATTACCAGCAATACATTATTACCAGCAATACATTTTTGAAAGAAAATATATTACCAGCACTACATTTTTGAGGAAAAGATATTACCAACAATATATTTTTGGAAACTGATATTGAGCTTTTTCTAATAAGTACTGCTCATATAAAATGATACACACAGGCGCGCGCGCGCACACACACACACACACACACACACATATATATATATATATATATATATATATATATATATAAAGTGGACAATGAAGTCAACGTTGTGCGTCGACAGTCTGTTTCATGCTTAAACGCAATCTTGATGTCCTTAAACCTTATTTTTGTGGATACCAATATTTGAGTAAACCTTTCGTTTATTTATTAAATAATGTGTTTATCTATTTTCGTATATTAGAATATTAGAGAAATGTTATTAAAGAAAAATATGTACTCTCCGACAAGACTCGAACCTGCGTCTTACTCGTTTGATCCGACGTGCTTTAGACCGTCTCGGCCATATATATATATATATATATATATATATATATATATATATATATATATATATATATATATATATATATATATATATATATATATATATATATATATATATATATAGTGTGTGTGTGTGTGTGTGTGTGTGTGTGTGTGTGTGTGTGTGTGTGATAAAAATAGTTTCATGGTATGCGATATTTATGGATGAAAGTGTTCGATATCAGGCCATGAAAATTGCATTCAAGCATGAAACAGACTGTCGACGCTCAGCGTTGACTTCATTATCCACTTTATATATATATATATATATATATATATATATATATATATATATATATATATATATATATATATACTTACTCTGCTAAATATTTCCTTGTTAGCCTACGGACAACGGACATAACCACGCATCTAAGTGTTTACACATTAGACTCATATCATTTGAATTGTTCACAGTATCTAGTTTTTCCTACCTAAATATATACACTTTTGTATTTTTCTGTCCAAATGTACTTACTAACTTCTCTCTTATCATTGCCTACATTGGCGTTTAAGATAACATTTTTCAGCTTCACCCATGGCATTATATTGGCTGTTTTGATTGTTTGCACAGACAAATACTGATTTTTTTTTTTTTTTTTGCTTTTTTTGTTTTGTTTTTGTGAGTCCTTAGACTTTGATTGTGGCTTTTAGTTCTAATCAATTTTTTCTAGGACGGGTGCATATCTGTAAATGTTGTCAGCACTTTTTATATCATTTTTTAACTAACCAGTATTCTTAAGAATTCAGGAAAATATTCTCCGTAATCTAATGTTTAATTGAATAATAGATACTTCGACTTTAAATTTACTATAGTTACTGCTCCTATTTTCTGATAATGTCATGTATTTACAAAACAATCCGCACGTTTATACACACGCAATAAGAAATTCAAAATTTCTTTTAAAATACTGGGCTCGCTGAATTGTACTAAGCTTTTCCATTTATGATTAATATAGTTTTGACATAATTACAATATTTTCTAACCGAAACAAATTAATACAAAATTTTAAACGATTTAAAACTTTATAAATTATTCTAATTAAATTTTATTTAAAATGAAAACAATTCTTGTAAAAATTCGTCGAAAAAAAGATTTTTCTTAAGACAACAGTGTCCATAATATGCCATTAAACAATTCTATCTTCCCTTCTTTTTTATATTCATTTTTTCACTGAAACCAAGTAGCGTCTCTGATATGTGTTTTGTTTTCTACGCAGTCAAAATTGAATAGTCCATTATTTACGAGGTATTGACAGGAGGCGTTAAACAATTCTATCTTCCCTTCTTTCTTTCTTTCATTATCTTACTGAAACCAAGTAGCGTCTCATATGTGTTTTCCCTTTTCGACACGATCGATATAGTATAGTATATTATTGATGAGGTACTGGCAAGGCGTTACGGAAGGGACAAACATAATAATAATAATAATAATAATAATAATAATAATAATCCAAAGTAAAAAAATATTACATATCCGTCTCTGGATATGGTCAAGAACTCTGAGGTAAACAGAAGGTGCCCCAGACCATATATGGCAGCAATACTCCATGCAAGGACGAATGGTTGATTTGTATATTTGAAGAATCGATTCCGGGGAGAAAAATTTCCTGGCGCGGCACAGAGAGCCAACTTTCCTCGCGGTGGACGATGCAATTATGATTAGGATTATACAATCGCCATTAAAATTGGTTACCCAAAGCGGAAATTATTTATGACTCAACCTGGCACATCGTCCTTCCGTTGCTTGTCGTATAATTCTGGATTCCGTCTCGCACATTATGGCAAATAATAATCAATATAAATAAAAGACAGTTCTTGCAATTGAAGCTTTTAGGTTTTTTGGTCTGTTCTATCAGTTCTCTCATCATTTTAGATGCGAGAAGACGCCTGATCCCACAGAAGACCAAACCTTCCTCATTGCATTAAGCATGACAATGGGCGTGGGGACTGTGCAGTTTTTTGTCCTTGACCCATATATATGCTTATCGACTTCCCAAATAAAAAGGTTATTGCGCCACATCCTATCTTAGATGGGTGACCAGGTAAATATGATGGGAATATTATCCAGAGGTTTTGTATGAATTTAAAGTGGAATCCTTAATTTTTAAATTAAAAAAAAACAAAACACAAATTCTTCAAATTTAAGTGTTTATAATTGTTTGATGCATTTTATAAAAGAAATTAGGGTTGTTTTTTGTTTTTTAATACTGATGCAGTCATTTTTGTCATGAATTATTCTCTGGTGGAATAAATATGAAAAAAACAAAATGCCTATGACACAAATTTCGAATGGGATTTTCTCATTCTGTCATTGTTCATCTTTATTCACTGAATTCCTTCTTGTTTGCGAATTGTTCTCACGCGTCGCTTGCCTGTTCCTTGACGCGAGGAAGAAGCAGAAAAGATTTGCAACTGTTGTCTTCATCGCTAATCGATACGAACTGATGGAGGAAAACATGCCGAAATATTTTTTATAAAATATATATTTGCATTAATATCTTAGTGTGTTCAATGATTTGCTTCTTTTTTTTATTCTTTCTCTTCGTCTTTTTCTGCTTCTTATCGTTGTTGTTCTACTTTTTCGAATTCGTCTTCTTTTTCTTCTTCGTCTGCTGATGCTGCTTCTTCTTTGTTTTTTTCTTCTTCTTCTTCTACGTCTTCTTTTTCCTTGTATTTTCCTTATCATTGATCACCCTCTTCCCCCTGCTCTTCTTTTTCGTTTTCTTCTTCTTTTTCGTCGATTTCGTAGTCTTCTTGTTCGTCTTTGTCTTTTTCTTCTCCTTCTTCTTGTCTTTTTCTTCCTCGTTGTTCTGCCTCTTCCCCCTCCTCTTCCTTTTGCTTCTT
Source organism: Acanthosepion pharaonis (assembly GCA_903632075.3). Lineage (NCBI taxonomy): Eukaryota > Metazoa > Mollusca > Cephalopoda > Sepiida > Sepiidae > Acanthosepion > Acanthosepion pharaonis. The sequence continues at coordinate 3,432,568 of CAHIKZ030003358.1, read as the reverse complement.
CTTCGTTTTCTTCTTCTTTCCTCCCTCTTCTTCTTTTTCTCCTGCTGCTTCGTCTTCTACTTCATCATTGTCTTCTTCTTCTTCTTCTGATGCTGCTGCTTCTTCGTCGTCTTCTTCATCGTTGTCTTGTTCTTCTTCCTCTTCTTTTTCTTCTTCGTCTTCTTCGTTTTTTTCTTTCTTTTTCTTACGTATTTTCTTACGATTTTCTTTTCTTTTTTTATTCCTTCCTTGTTACTCATTTCTAATATTTCCCTCATCTTTTCATCAAAATTACGTTCAATTTTCCCATGTCAGAATCTTCCCCTACCAATCACCCGTGCATTAAATATGGTTGCCACAATATCATTCCTTTTATATATCCCTTTAGTAAGGAATAAGCTTCACTCGAAGAACTGCCGCTTTGTGAAACTGGATCCCAAGAGAATGCTTTCCCGATCCCTATAATCTTAACCTTTGCAAGTCTAGGCTTAACCGTTATCTTTCTCACGTATACTCATAAACTGCAACCCATAGTCTTACTGCTATTACAACAATCATCTTCAATAACTTTCTACCTTAAGTGACCCTTGGGCCTTTTATAGGTAGAACATTAGTAAAAAAAAAAAAAGTGTTGCGCGTCTGCTATAATACCTAGAGATTTTTGACAAAGTCCAAAAAAGAATCTGCAATATTATCGGTCCGAACCTGGCATCACGACTTCAACTGCTTTATACCACATCACGTGGCTTCCCTGTGATTTTCTATAAATATTTTCATAGCAATGCTTCTTTGATACCATGATTTCATGAAGCTAAGCGCTGTACTAGATTGGCAGTTAGGTCTCATCTTTTTACTGTTGAAATTGCTAAATGTAACCATAAGTTTTATTTTATAAGTCTTTTTTTCTCTCACCTTTCTCGCATTTGGAACTTTCATCCAGCTTCTCGCTTTTTGTTGTCAACTACAATCTTCAAAAAATTAAATGCAACGTCACTTGTTTGTTTTTATCTTGTATAAAATGTCCTTTCTACTCAATAACGTTTTCTAAGGTTTCTTTCATTCTCAGTAACCATTTGCTTCTTAGTGGATTCATCGCCTGGCTTGGAATGAAATGAAATGATTTTCTTTTAAGATCATTATATTTCCAATTCCCTCTTTTACTTTTTCTATTTATTCTTGATTTATTATTCATTACCTGTGATGGTCGGCGATAAGGGAATGGATCACGGGAGCAGGTTTTGATGAAATTAGAAGCTTCTAGTCCTGAACCTGCACGTTGACAGTGAATATAGTCATCAACACCACAATCATAAAGGAAGCGATAAGTTAAAGAGGAAATTAGATTCTTGGGTACGAGATAAAATCGATGACGATACCAAAGATAAACCAAAATGAAAGGCAAAGATAAAAGATCAAAGATTTCTATTATTAAAAAAAAAAGTGATAAATATTAACACTGCTAAAAACGACGAGGTGCGCTAGATACAAATCAAGAAACAATGGGACAAGAGAAATGTGTATCCCTTAGTGGATAAAGACTGAAGACCCCCCAATAAAAACAAAAAAAAAAAAAAAAAAAAAAAAAACAGAGATACCAAATCAATAGAAGCCCAATTATAATGAAGCGGATCACGTGTTTTGTCTTGTCGATGTCGACTAAATTTGGATAACCGGAATGATCTATATCGGGATTTCTGAAATGAGGAATTATCAACATTATATACCAAGATCCAGTATAATATATATATATATATATGTGGGGGGGGGTTTCTATGTGCGTACTTCCGATGGCTGCTCCTTGTCGTGTTGAAGGGGCTTGGATTGTCCAGTGACTCTGAGAGCGATGCCGTCGGGAGTGCTAAACTCCTAGTAGGGCCACTCTTGGCGGCAACGTTGAAGACGAGGATCCAGACTAAGCACGACCAACTCCAAAGACCCCAACGGCGTAACAAGTGGATGAGGATTACAACAGATCTCAACGGTTGAACCACCAGATGAAGAGGGCTACGCATGACGAAATCCTAACAGTCAGTGGCATCTCCTTCCAGTTACAAACTGGAATCCGCATATCTCATTCCCTATGTGCCGCAGAAGGTCGTGAAGGTCGTGACTTTATAGCGATTTTCTAAGCGAGGTTTAGATGGGGCACAAGAACGAAATTATGGAGAACCCAGTGAGTATCGATCTCACTATTCAGTCGTAATTGTTCTAGCGTGACAAACTTGTTAACCATGACTCCAAGTCGAGATTCCAAAACACGTAACTTTTTATTCAGTACCGAATTCACCGAATTTGTTGCATTTTGCTTCCTGTTTCTATTTCATCCAATTAATTTACGAATTAAATATTTTTGTTTAATTTTTAAATTCAATTAGGTGTTACAAATAATTTACAAAACCAACAAACTACTAATTTGATAATAAATTGTCTTAACTTTTGTTCTTATTGGTAAGAACTATTGAAAACTCTTGCGAGAATAGTTAAAATGATATTATCAAAAATACAATAAAATTTGCTGGACACTCCATTTACAGTCAAGAAATGATTTTCATATTTAGAACACGAATAAAAACAAATAATTTTTTGTTTTGAAACCAAAGTCTATGTAAATCTTAATATGGTAAAATATTTAAAAATATATCTAACTCGAAAAACAATAACATTAAACTCACCAAATCAAATTAATCAAATAATTAATCTAATGAACAATCCAAGGGAGACAAATCAAACAGTAAACGTGTAGAGAATCCAAGGTAGATAAATCCGTTATGGAATGTAAGGGAGTTAGCAGCTCAAATCCAAGGGAGGTAAGTCAACAATTAAATCAAAGGGAGGTAAATCGACCTTTATGATTCCTCTTGGCGTAAACAATGTTTACAAAATGAAATTGAGACAATCCGACTAATTGCACATATGTTTTATATCAAAATGTACAAAATCAGAAACTAACTTAAATATAGAAAAAAAAATTCAAGTTTTTGTTCTCTCTTGTTTCATTTTGAAAGAAAATTGTAAATTATAAAATCGTCAGATTTTTCTTATTCGATATAATTTTGTTACCTTCTGCTACTAGCATCTAATTAAAATTATCACCCTTATATCAAAAGGCAACGGATACTTAATAAAAACTTACCAAATAAAATGCTCCAATTGTTCAGCTAGGCAGGTGACAAAAACTCTGAGTACTTCTATGATAGACTCGATTATACAAAAAATAATTGCCCAGATATTTAAATACCTTCTTAGAATCATTCTACCGCATATCTTTATCGTTAAAGTGGCTTAACTCTTGTCAATAAGCATGCGTAAGATTAGCAGTTTGATAAAAGATAATATACGTATATTTATCATCAAATGAAAAAAATTGACAACAAAAAAATTGTATTGTTAAACAGGAGTGTTTCTAAATAAGATTATAGACCTTGAGGAAGCGGAGAAAATAAACACATCTAGCCATTTTAGAAGTAAGTTGAGTAATTTCATGATAATTATTTTGATGAGCTTTTAGCGGTATTGAACGGCCTCAATTCAATCCGTACATTTTTTACTTTACAAATGTGCTGGCGAACAATAAGCAAACAAGAGAAAATAACGCAAAACTGAGAAAAGACAAAAGCGATGTCTTTTCTCAGTTTTGCGTTATTTTCGGGTTTCATAGCGTTTTTCTCTAAGGGACAGACGCAGGCTTTCTGCAGTGCTACATTTTGAGAGATTATAAGCCTAAAAACAGACTGATGATGTCGCTAAATATTTAAAAGGATTGTTAAGAAAATCTTGGCGGCTAAACAAGATTGCGTAGTCATTATACACATCTAATATTTATTAGCCAATCAGCAATCAGATTTTAATAAAGTTTGTGTGATTCGCTTTTGAACAGGTCAACTCGAGGTCAAACGATCGGGCGTAGGCGAAAACATGATATTGGTCACGTGCTGGAAAATAGCTTACGCGTGGGCGCACTTGTATGTTTATTGACCAATCAGAGCTCGAATTTTTGAAAATATGTGTGAAGTTGGGTCTGATGATAAACGCTGTGTGATCCACTTTTTTTTTGCACAAAACTGGACAAGTTATTTTCATCTTTTTGAAATGATGTAGAATTAAAATTCTACAAGCTCTTCGCTTCTTCTACTCTTTATGAATTTAAACGCAGTACTATATTGGCAAAAATATCTCATCAATTTACAGTTGAATTGGCGACATGTAATCATACGTTCTATGGTAATAGTTTCGACTTTCGCATGTCTCGCTTGTAGAACTTTCTTTCGTCTCTACGATTCCTGACCAATTTTGATCTTCAAAAATTTAAGCGCAATGTCAATGGTTATCTACTGTCTTCATAATTACTCTTGCATTTTCCTCGCTGATTAATGTTTTTCTGATTCACACCAAGTAGCCCCTCTTAATGACCCCTTTTTCGCATAAATTTGACTTAAAAAATATTCTACAGATCAGAAAAGGATTAAAGCATCTGTTCCCGAATTTGACAAAGAAGTTCGATCCCAGGGCTGGGTAGTGCAGGCTTAAAAGAAAACCGGTAATAAATAATAAATAAGCGTCAATATTCCTTGACACCGCCAGAATTAAAAGAACAATCTACACACGGGGTTCGATTTACCCGGATCGCCAGACACAACGGTAGGGACAACGATCAAAACGTCTTGATAAGTACCAACAAAGATGAGTGTTTTGGTCCAGGTTAGGACCAAGGAAGAACAACACGAACACAAGAGTAGAAATAACGAAGGTATATTACACGAAATAATAATACAAGATGTGGAAGGTGTTAGTATGACTGTCAGTCTGGTTTGGAGTGAACTACTATCGGCTCGACTCGATTCGTCTCCCTCTCTTTAGAGGCGTAGTATACATAGTGTTAGGAAGAGTTCATTCTGTAGTTATAGGTAAGGACCCATGACACCTCCATCCCAAGCTTTTACCTCGCAGGAGTCTTTAATATTTTTTCCTCTTCGGATTAATCATCAAAGGCTCTGTAAATTTTCTTTTACTGCTTGATTTCCGCGGTTCTGAAATTGCTTTAGGACTTTGCATATTGAATGTGTCAAATATTGTGTCCTCTTCCTGAGGTAGACCGTTAGAATCCTCTAACAGCCTCTTTTTGATCTGATTTAAGTGCCTTTTATGCGCGAACTTCGGACCCTGAATTATATAAATCACGTTCCCGATTCGTTTCTCTATTGTACCTGGCTCCCAATAGGATGTGTTGTTTTTGAACATTTAAAAAAAAACTTTCTCCCCTGGGCTAAATTTTCTTTTTGGTACAAACGACGTTGGTAATTGCTTTGTCTGTTTTGGCAGTAATTTGTCGAATACCGATCTAATTTTTCGGGCGAACATTACTTCCGTCGGCGATAATACAAATAATAGATTTGATGTGTTTCACCTGAAAAGTTTCACAAAATTCTTGAAAATCCGCAAATGTAAATTGTGTCCCATTATCGGTGACTAAACAATCAACCACTCCGAAACGAGCAAACAGCTCGTGAAGGCAATTTATTGTCGTCTCAGAAGTAGGTTTTCTACAACGAAATACTTCTGGCCATTTGCTGTAATTGTCTACTACAATCAAGTAGTAGAAACCCTCTAATGGACCTGCGAAATCTACATAGATTCTCGACCACGGTCGATCTGTCTTAGGCCATGGCTTATGAGTGATCGGAGGTGCCTTGGCTGCTAAGGAACAGCCCTTGCATTTGTACAAAATATGTATAATATCTTAATCCATGTTTGGCCAGCACACGTAACTTCGCATTAAGGATTTAATCCTGTTTTTTCCTGGGTGGCCCATGTGAAAATCTTTGAGGATTCGCCTTTGTAGCATTTTCTGGGTTACTACTCTTTCATTATATAGCAGAACATTATCACATGACGAAAAACTGTCTGATATATGCTTATCTTTTCCTGCAATTTTTGTTTTCGTTTCCTGTATAAATTCGTCATTCACTGCTTCGTTTCTTATTTCCTGTAATGTGACGGGGAGGTTTCGAATTGTACTACATAATATCTTCTATATATTCTAATATCTTCCTCATATCGTAGAGCTGCAATTACGGAATCTTCTAATGGCTCCGTTTTCTTTGGTAATAGTCCCGAAAGACCGTCTGCATGTCCGATTTTGTTTGATGGAAGATACTCCAATTTGAAATTATAATTTAATAAAATCGTCGCCCATCTTAGTAATCTATTAGCAGTGTAGACAGGTAGACTTTTCTTTGATCCAAATATTGTTAGTAACGGCTTGTGGTCCGTCTGCAAGGTGAAAAACCTACCGTAAATATATCTGTGGAATCTTGTAATCACGAAAATAATCCCCAGCGCTTCTTTTTCAATTTGCGAGTAATTGTATTCGGCTGGTAGTAACGTTCTTGACGCATGCGCGATGGGTTTTAGTGTCCCATCAGGCATTTTATGAAGTATACATGCCCCAACACTATAGGCACTCGCGTCACTCGCGACTATTATTTACAATTTTGGATCATAATGCGCTAAAAATAAATCTGCTGTTAGAGTCTTAATGATTTTGTCGAAAGTTTTCTGACATTCATATGACCATTCCCAAACTTTCTCCTTCTTCAACAGTTCGTTTAGGGGTGCGCGTAATCTGAGCATGTTAGGAATAAATTCTTGATAATAATTTACTAAGCCCAAGAAGCTTTGTAATTCGGCTAAATTTTTTGCAGACGGCATTTTTTTTATTGCCGTGGCTCTTTCTGGGTCTGGTCGTCTTCCTTCTTCGTTAATAACATGACCCAGATATTTTATCTCCTTCATAAAGAAGTCACATTTATTTTCCTTTACCTTAAAACCGTAATTTTGTATCTTCCTGAAAACCTCTTGAACGTGTTCCCAGTGTTGTTCAATGTTTTTGCTATTTATCAGGATGTCATCAAGGTATGCGATCGTGAAATCCAGTCCGCCTAGCATAGTGTCCATTATTTGCTGAAATATCGCCGGCGCGACCTTTATCCCGAATGGTAATCTCTGGAACTTATATAATCCTTTATGTGTGTTTATGCACAACAACCTCGAGCTTTCCTCGTCTACTGGTACTTGTAGGTATGCTTCGCTCAAGGCTATTTTTGAGAAAAACTTCCTCCGTTCAACTTTGTGAAAACTTCCTCTGGACTATGGAGAGGATAGTGATAATCCTTAATCGCTGCATTCAATCCCGTCGAGAAATCAGCGCATACTCGTATCTCACCCGATTTCTTTTTCACGTAAACCGTAGGTGCGGCCCATTGACTATATTCCACCTTTTTCAATATACCGGTTTTCACAAGTCTATTCAACTCTTCGTCTGTCTTTTCTAATGTTGCGAAAGGTACATTTCTTTTCTTCTTGAAAATGGGTTGTACATTATCTTTTAGTTCGATTTTGGCCGTCATTTTTTTGCACCTCCCAAGGCCGGCTGAAAATACGTCGGGGAAACTCTCCTTTAATTTCTCCTTCAATTTCTCTGCCTCAGTCGATAACCTTTCCACTTTTTGGCAGAACGTATTTATCGGCAAATCCCAGAGGTCAAATTTCTGCACCCAGTCAGTTCCAAATAAATTTTCCGTATTTTTTAGAACATACATCTTTAATTTCTTGGTCATCCCGTTGAACGTCACATTTGTGATAATCTCCCCCTCAAATTTGATTTTTCTTCCTGTTACCGACCTGGCTATTTTATCTGTTCTCAAGATGGTCGGTTTGTTTAATTTCTTCCACGTCTGTAAGCTAATAATGGTTAAATCTGATCCGGAATCTAAATGTAATCTGATTTTTTGTTTAACATTTCTACTTGTACTTATTTTCGTATATTTATCCCGTCTGCTTGGTCAGTTCTAGTGACTCTTACTCGGCTTTTGTTTTCTTTCTTTGTTCTACTGTGCGAACTTTTATGTCGCACTTTATTGCACGACAGACAAGTCTTATAGCGGTATGGACAATATTTGTACCAATGTAAAATCCCACAGCGATAGCATGGACTGGGTGGTGGTTTCTTCTGAGGTTTCACTTGACTTTTTGTAGTAAAATAATTGGTTTGGTTTGTTTTTGAGGAGGGAGAAAAACGTGTTTGTCGTTGTACTTTTCGTATGTGAGTAATGCCAGTCTCTTCGATATCTTTCGAGTCCTTTTTTAAGCTTATACATCTCTGACAGTCCTCAGCCAATTTTTGTAGCGTCTGTTTTGGTTCACTCTCCAGTTTTGTTAGAATTCCCCGTCTGATCTCCGCATCTTTAATCGAAACCAGGCCTTTTAAAATTGTCAGGGCTGAGTTCAGATAACTTAAAGTCATCGTAGTGTTTGTTTACTACGGAAGCGAATGTTATATAGTCTTCGCTATCCTTTTTTATTAAATTTAAACATTTCCACCTTTTGTGGAATAGTGAAGTGTCCGAACTAAATAATTCCGTTAAAAGTTTAACGGCATCCCTGAAAGTCAACTCATTCGTTTTCCTCGGTAGGATGTAGTCTACGAATTTAGTGTATTCGCTTGACCCGAGTTTCCTCAGTAGTAGACGTACTTTTTTCGCATCTGACCAATTCCCGCAATCAAACTCATATGAATCTTCATATCTTCTGAAGTAAGCCGCGAAGGTTTTGTCTTCGTCCAGTGCATAAGTGAAGTCTTTGATTGAGCTCCATATAGGATTTTGCGAGAATGCAGCTTCATTTTCATAATTTTGTCCTTTATTTGTTACTGCCCGTAGTGGTAGTTCTTGTACTTCGAGTTGCTTTTCTTCGTTTTTCTGCCGAATTTCTAATACTTTTTCTTCGTTTTTCTGTTGAATTTCTTATTGTTTTTCTTCGAGCCTATTCTATCTTTCCTCATTTTTTCTGCTCGAATTGCATTTTTATTAGTTCCAATATGGTTGTCTTAAAGTCTTCCATGTTTGCACCGTAATTTAATAATAACACAGGCTATCTGTTGTCACGAGAAGAGGAGGGAAAAAACTCACCTTTTCCCCTTACTTTTTCTTTTCGCAATATGTACTTTGTAGCTAGAGTTGTGTACTTGCGTAACGATTTTTTCCTTTTTTCTCAGTGTAGACTCCAGGTCTTTGTCGTCTGTTGTTCTGGAACCTTAGTACGAAAAAATATTCCTGCGTAGAATTCGATTCTATTCTGGCTGACAGGTAAAATTTGTGTCTTCGTTACCACTGTTATGGTTGGTGTCCAAAAAGTTTTTTATCTGTTATGGACGACCGATAGCAAAAGTTTTTTTTATTATCTATATATATATATATATATATATATATATATATATATATCCTCCGCGTAGAATTCCTTTCTTCAATATCCTCGTCGCCACTGTTATGGTCCAAGTTAGGCCCAAGGAAGAACAACATGAACACAAGAGTAGAAATAACGAAGGTATATTACACGAAATAATAATACAAGATGTAGAAGGTGTTAGTATGACTGTCAGTCTGGTTTGGAGTGAACTACTATCGGCTCGACACGGTTCGTCCCTCTCTCTTGAGAGGCGTAGTATACATAGTGTTAGGAAGAGTTCATTCTGTAGTTATAGGTAAGGACCCATGACAATGAGGAAATTAGTCCAAATGTAAATAATAATATCTCCTCATCCCAGAAATTCACACACAAAAGTCAATCAGGCGATAACAACAACAAAGATGAGGACAATAGTCTGAATGTAAATAATGATAACTCCTCTTCCCAGAATTTCAGACAGAAGGCGATCAGGTGATAATAACAATGAGACAGTGATCAGACAATGAGGTGAGACATATTTTTCTTCTTTTCTTTTTCAATCATTTTATCCTAAGCGTAGCGAGAATGCTACTAATACGCAGTGGCTTACAGAGAGTGAAAGTGAGAGAAAAGGCCCGGTTTAGAGAGGATGTACGGTATTGAAGTAGATAGAAGATGGCAGTTGAATTTAAATTTTTGAAGATTGTAGTTATCAGGGAAGCAAGTAAACTGACGGGAGTTCCACTTTTGGCAGTGCGAGAAACGTAATTGTTGGAGTAGAAGTGGCGATTCCATTTAACTATTTCATCAGTAAAAGAATGGGATGTAGATGCCAATCTAGTAGCACGCTTAAATTCATCTAGTCGGGACACCAGTGAATAAAGCTTGTCAGAGCAGTTGCCATGAAAATATTTGTAGAAAAGACAGAGGGAAGCCGCGTTCCATTAGTGAGAGAGTGACTGAAGTCAAGTTGCCTAGTCAGGATTAATTACATTACAGATGCTTCTTTGGATTTTGTTAAGAACCTCAAGATGCGCAGTAGGAGCAACAGACCAAATATGACAACAATATTCAAGGCACGGGCGAATTGTAGATTTATAAATATACAAGATGGATTCTGACAAGAAACATTTTCTGGCATGTCAAAGTGACCGAACTTTCCTTGCAGTAGATGAAGCGAATGATTCGATGTAGTCAGTACACAACAAACCAGTTGAAAACCTGAGGTCAAGAAGGCGCAGTGCGTTGCTCCCCAGGTGTCTAGCGTCAGCCATACTGATTGCAAGCAGAAAAGTTTCTCTTTGGTTGTTTAATGAGAGCAGTTTTGTTTTGGGGGCTTGAAAATTTGCAAGTCATAGCAAATAAATCGAAACACGCGTGCAAATTGTAACTTTAAAAAAATTCCAGCAAAACTGACAAATGAAATGTAGATCGGGCAGAGAAACTTTTCACCGCACTGTAGGCAACAATGGGAAGAATTCTTGCCTTTTATTCAACAAATATGAAATATTCATGGGAAAACGTTGATTAAGTTGTATTCAGCCGATTCATTGTTCAGCCTTCGTCAAGTGTGTAATCGGATGAGAAAGGGAAGAAGGTTCAATCTGTTTTCTCACGGATTCCACCCAAGGAAGGTCAAACAATGGAACGGCTAAAAGGCCGTTTTAGCATCAGAAAATGAACAAAGAAGTGATTTCCGTCCGAACAATGTTGGAAGTGTTAATGACACGTCAGAAAACTTAGAGAACAGAACTTGTTAAATAAATAGTTTAAAATAACAAAAAAAAAAATTAAGAATTTTAAAATAGCAAACATTTTGCCCTTCTTTATGTTATCGACTTTTATGATGACGTAGAATAGTGTCACATAATATACAGGGTAATTGAAAAGTAAATCTTACATATGCGGGACTCGTTATAATTTTTACAGAAGACGGAAGAGTCCATCATACATAAAATAGGGAGTTACTTTATATATTTTTATTACCATTTTTATCACCATATATATATATATATATCTTTATTTCTCCTATATATATATATATATATATATATATGAAGAAAAATATACGGAAAAAGCAAACAAAAATCATTATATGCAATTATGCAATGTTAATATAATGTCAACGTCGGACGTTTCGGTCTAATAAACCATCTTCAGGACATATTCATAAAATATAATTAGACCGAAACGTCCGACGTTGGCATATTAACATTAAAACAGCATAATTGCATATAAGGATTTTTTGTTTGTTATTTCCGTATATTTTTCTTCATACTGTCGGATCTATATCCGTATCTATATCCGTATATATATATATATATATATATATATATATATATATATATATATTGTTACGAACCCCGATCTAAATGTATTATAAAAAGTTTTATTAAAAACTATACCATTGCTTATATTTTAGAAGCATTCTAAAATAAAGAGCCCAGTACTTGCAGAAAATGTAAAGATAGTAAACCCAAAGATATAGGTAGACTTAGTGGCGACAGGATTGACCAGAGTGTCCCCTTTCCTTCTCTTTTGGTCAAGGTGTTGACAGCATGATCTACACGGATAGATTCCGGTTGGGATTGGTTGAAACATTTTAAACTAAACTTTCTCTGATCCTGAAGATGAGAGAGGGAGTCGATGACCCCATTCCACCCATAATGGGAAAAAGTTAGTATTTTGAAAATTGACCACGTGACAAGAAGAAAACGGAAATGAATAGTGAAACGGAAAAGTTAGTCTTCGTCCAGGCCTGCGGGCTGGACGGACGTTTGGCAAATGTCTCAGTATACGGACTGAAAAGATGTGTTTGCAAAATTGTGAGGAGAATTGGTCTCCCAGTCGAATGGATGGACCCGTTTTGACGACGTAGGCGGAACGCCGCTATATCAAAGAGAAAGAAAGCATTTTCAACTGTCATCAAGCCCTTAAACAACGAGAGAGGGAAAAGAAAGAAAGAAAGAAAGAAAGAAAGAACAGACCATCTCGAGCGAGAATGCTGTCATACCAAGGCGAAAGAGAGAGGGAACGTATTTTTTGCTTCATCATCAGCCGAGCCCTTAGACGACGAAAAGAGAAAGAGAGGAAGTAAGAGAAGACGTCAAAAAGAGAACCTGATAAAAAGAAATAGAAAAGGGAAAAGAAAAAGATAAGACTAAGAGACATTATTAGTGAAAAAGGACTTTATTATTCTGAGTTTTGGCCGTTTTTTTTTTTTTTATCTTTTCCACGATTCCATGTTTGTTAATAAATTTATATTTCCTGTCTCCATTGTTGTTTGTCGCCTACCGTGTTTGTTCCTTAATCGATTCCGCTCGGCCGTGTCTGATCAATCGGAAAGAGACCATTTGGAAAGAAATATATGTTACAAAAAAAATGTAAAATGCTAAAAAACAAAATAACACAAATTACGACCCTCCTCTACCTTCGCTATCGATAAGGTTGGAAGGATAATAACAAAAATAGTATATTATTTCTCTCTCTTTCTCTCTCTCTCTCTCTCTCTCTATATATATATATATATATATATATATATAGGGTGATTGGAAAGTAAAAACAAATCTTAACACAGAAGTTTAAATCACCACTACGAGAATGCGAATTTCATAGCGGTCAGACTGCATCCCGCACCTGAAGATTGCAAGTCAGCATGAAACTCTGAGTGTTGCTATCAACGTTGTATATTATGTGTATTCACTGATATATAATTAATAGCGCTGTTATATAACATTGAGCACTGTATTAATAATACCTGAGAAAGTAATATATATGTATATTCAAATATGTGTGCGTACATAATGATATAAAATTTTATATAATTTTATATATCAACACGCAGTATTTAGAAAAATAGTATGAAATATTGAAAAAAAAATTGTGACGTATTTCATCTGTTTCATTATCCATGCCAAAATGTTCCTTGAGGTTTCTCCAATGTATTTTTTCTGACAATCCATGCAGTTGATAGAATAAATTCATCCTTCAAGTTTTGGCTTGTTGTTTTGTTTAATATTGACTTTGATTATTTTAAATGCAATTGTGACAAATTTTATTCTGAGTTTCTGTAAAGTCTTTTCAGTTGTAGTTGTAATAGAGTTAGTGAGTAGAATAATATGTTTTTTTTTTGGGGGTGGAGTGTATTCGCTGGGCTTGTCAGAGAGGATAACTTTTCTATTTTGGAATATTTTATAAAGCTTTTTGTTTTGCATTGAATATGAAAAAGTTTAGGGTATTGAATGGTCTTCAATGTATTTTCAATATATTTTTCCTCTTCGTGAAAATATTGAGGGCTGCAAACTCTGAGTGCTCTTAAATAGAACCCAGTGGATTTTATTTTGTTGTTATGATGGGAATAGAAGTTTATTAGGTCACTTTTATTGGTTGATTTTTGGTGGACACTAAGTTTTAGGTTGTTGTCAACTCGGTGTAACATGATGTCTAAGAAAGGTAAAGTATTATTTTTCTATTTCATATGTAAATTATATAGTGTACGACTTTATTTAGTTTATATATAAGATCCGGTAAGTTAATATCACGCGGATATATTAATAGAGCATCTTCAATATTAAATATTAATAGTAAGTTGATTGTTTAAAGTATTTTGGAAAGAACTAGACTATTACTCCACTGAGAGAGGATTCCATCGGTAATCCAAATCTTTATTTGTAAAAATTGTTATTGAAAGAAAAATAACATTGATTGATGATGAGACGGCAGGTTTTTATTATTTTATCGATTGGTAGGAAAAGGTTTATCTTTGATTTTGTTGGATGCTTTTTTTAAGAGATTTAAGCCATTTTCAACCGGGATAATAGTGTAAAGTGATTTTTATATGTAGACAGGCCATGAGTCTGTCAATCATATTTATTTCCCTTAGTTTTTCAACAAGGTTGCAGGAATGTTTTATATGTGACGGACTTGTCCCTTGTCCCAAAGGGAGGGGTCAATTTTTTTTGCTGTTCAAAGATTTAATCAATAAAAAACAAAACAAGCCGAAACTTGTAGGAATTGCTAGAAAGAATACATTGGAGAAACCTCAAGAAGTTTAAACAAAACACTATAAACACAAAAAGGACATTAAAAAAAAAAAAAAAAAAGCACACACACACAAAATGTATTGGTTGTTCACCGTAACGAACCCGACCACATTTTTGACATAGGATATGCTACTTTAATTGAAAGAGAAAATGCCTGGAAAATGTCTTGATCGCTAGATCAGCCACAGTAAATTTGCGTCCAGATTCTTACTATATATCATCATTCTTGGCAGATTTTCTGTTCTCACAGTGTGGGATTATAAGATTGACCATAGTATTTTTCTGTAGTATGGTTGTCATGGAAACGAACTTTCCTAAGATTCAGTTATGTTTTCATAATGCTCACATAAAAAGAGCGAAACGTCGATAGGAAAACAAATAATTGTCAGTATCATATCGGTTTACTGCGTATTCCAACTTTACATACTTCGTTCAGACAGTTCACGCCAAACATCTATCATATATATATATATATATATATATATATATATATATATATAAAAAAAACTTAAAGCATCATATAAATCGGTTATAAATTTATTTCAGCAAGTATATATATATATATATATATATATATATATATATAAAGAACAAATGAAAACATATTCATATTGTCCTTGTTACAGATATATTTTTAGCTATATCTAAACTTTTTTCATATATTTTATCAATTTACTAAGTGTAGCTGAAATGTGGCACAAGGCCAAACGTATGGAGCACCCAGTATGGAACGATTTACTACTCAGTCATAATTGCTTTTCAGAGACAAGGTTGCTAACCATTAAACCATGTCAATGTGCCCAATCTTATTAAAGAAAAAAATGCACCTCCCGGTAAGATTTGAACCTGCGTCCCCCTAGCAGGAGAAACCGTAGTTAGATCCGACGTGCTTTATTCAAACTCGGCTACGAAGAGTTTACCGAATATTGCCTTTAAGCGATTTTTTAAATCTTCTCAGTTTCCTAAAGCAATTTGTAAATGAAATAATGCTTTTTATATGTTTATCCATCACAAAATCTGTTGGATAAACCATAATGAAAAAATATTCCAAAATTAATAAAAACAAAGTTTTATCGTCAAAACATTTATGTTATTAGTAAGAGGAAAGAGCAAAGCATTTTATGATTATTAAATTATATTTTTTAATTTTTTTTAGAACGTACGCCATTTTGATTAAAATCTTTTTTTTTTTCTTGCGTCAGCGTGGTGGCAAAGATTAGTATAGGAAATTCATTTTTGTTGTGAAAAAACACATTGATTTTGAAATTGTTACAAAAATCAAATAATTGAAAATCTGCTCTGAATCGTAAAATAAAAATAATCAATAAAGCTAATTTAATAATTTCTAATTCTTTAATTAGAAAAAAAAACTTTTAATTGATTCTATGAATAAAATATATTTATCGACACTACACTACTGTCTTAAGAAAACAAATTGTTTTGAGGAATAATAAATTTTTACAAAAATTTTTCATTTTTTTTTTCAATTGTAAATTCGAATAATTATCTTATAAATAATCATTTAAATTCCAGCATCACTTTGACAGGGTTAGGTGAATACTTTTTATTAAGTAGAAGCTATATTTAGTAATCATAATTGATAAAGGTTAGTATAAATTCATCAAACACCAATATTTTAAAAAGAATTTTGAAGTTTTTATTGTGCTTTGAAACGTGTCGATTTTGGCAAATAAGGACTTCCACGAGCGACATTATCTGAAAATAAGGACGAGGATTTAAAATTCAATAAAACATTATATTATGAGTAATGTTTGCCTAAATTTTGAAGATTAATGGGTAGTAAAAAATTATATAAAATTGTCGCTCACGTTATATCCCACAAGTAAATTTAACAGGTATATCCACCGGAGAAATACTTCGGTCTGTCATTAAAACTGACAAAACTAAAAGAAACAGTTACTGACGTGTAAAAAATGCAATTTACATCAGCAATGTTACTGATTTAAAGAAATTTCAGCGCACACTTCTATGCAATTAAATATACTATAAGTTATATATATATATATATATATATATATATATATATATTAGGTTGGTGCAAAAATAATGACGTAATAATGTCGTTTTTTGACGTTAAAAAATACGTCAAAAAAACGACATTATTACGTCATTAGTTTTGCACCAACCTAATATATATATATATATATATATATATATATATATATATATATATATATATATATATATATATATATATATATATATATATATATATATATATGTATGTGTGTGTGTGTGTGTGTGTGTGTGTGTGTGGGCATGATTAGAATGATCGCATTCAGACCATGAGATCCGGGTTCGAATCTCACCATGGATTTCCTGATGTTATGGGTCTGGAGGGGTCGATTTCATCGTGCGGCACCTTTGGAAAGTGCCCGAAAACCATAGCCCGGGTTGACCCAAACCTTGTAAGCGAAATTGGGTTGACCCAACCCTTGTGAGTGAAATTGGAGGCTCGAAGTCACACGTCATCGTGGCCGAGGGTTTGAGTGAGTTCGTTCAAATTTTTGATTACGCTAGATAATAACCTCTTTCCCAGAAACTGTATCTAAGGTCTGCTCAGCATAGTTGCAGTATAAAAGGGTATATACGGGCTCCGTGGGTGTTGAATAAACACAAATGCGTCTGCAATATTAAACGGTTATCCTTGAATAGTTGTGGCCAGCTATATATATATATATATATATATATATAGTCATCTGCAGATTTATCATAACTACATTTATATATATATATATATATATATATATATATATATAATATTTCAACGGACACTTCTATGATTAGATATTTTATATATAGTCATTTATTAAGCGTACCGTAGATGTAGCGTAAGCCCGAAAATATGCCGTATCCTGTGTTGATTGAAAATCCTACTCAGTAGTGAGTTCAGTTCAAACACACACGCACATACACATACACACACACATACATACACATACATAGATAGATAGATAATCGTATAGGAGTTAGGCACCATCGCCATTACACATCTCTCTTTCTCTCCCTATTTCTATGCACACACACACACACATACATAGATATATATATATATATATATATATATATATATATATATATATATATATATATCACAAGAATCACAACGCGAACCGCTACTCAAGTTTCAGGATAACGCGATCTTCAAGCACTATCTAGATAGCCCAATTCACTGCGTAGTTAGGTGTTTGCCTCTGGGTTCTTTTTACTATCCTTGTTCGGGATTTTTATAGTCTAAGTTTCGTCTGGCCAGTTGTCTGTTGGCCACAGGAACATTATTGGCATAATATAACACCTGCAAATATTTCCATTATCAAGAGTCAAGACTTGTACTTTTAGTCAATGAACAAACTGTATTTCTTCTTTTCAGAATAATCGTGTATTAAATGCGTTCATAATATGTAGGTGTGCAGTACATTGAGCGAATGCTATTTTTATTGTTGTTGTTTTTTTGTTTTTGTTTCTTTTTGTTTTGTTTTTTTGGGTGGTTTTTTGTTTGTTTTTTTTTTTGTTTTTTTTTTTAAATTAATATCGTCTGCGTTCTTTCGTTTGTTCATGAAACGGAAAAAATCACAAGCAATTTAGTAAGCAAACAGGTAACACTCATTTGTTTCTGGGCAACCGTACCAAAAAACCAAACAAGCAAACGAACAATTGAAAATCATTGTCCGGTTTTTATTTGAAAACTTTTCACTGTATTTCGTTTGGCTGGCAGTAAAAATGGAATCTTGGCGGCTTTTTCTCATAAACTAACAAAATGCAAGTTCCAATGGAATTATTCTTTTCAAACGCATAACATTTTTAAATGCACACATATTTTAGTGCAAAAAAGCACAATTGCTCTCAGTAACTCAAATATGTACTAATACGTACACTTATTTACTTAATTTGTTAAAGCCTGACATAAGGCCATTATTCATGAGTAAACTATCAATACTTAGGATGATGAAGAAACTGCTAGGATTTATTATCGGTGGTTGAAATCTTATCAATGTAAGATACGCAGATGACACTGTGTTGACGGCAGACACAAACGGAAAATTTCGTGGCCTCACAGTTTAGATAGGAAAGGAAAGAGAGAAGAAAGGACTAACCCTCAATTATAAGAAAACGGAATGCATGAATGTTAGCAAGACAAACAGTCCAAGATGGCAACTACGTATTGGTTGATGTCAACATCAAGCAAATGCAAAAATTTAAATATCTAGGGAGTGTTTTAACAGAGTATGTAAAATATGACAATAAAATTCAAAAATGCATTGGACTGGCATAATATGCTTTCCAAAAGCTAAGCGAAAGTATTATGAAACACGAAAATTTCATTAGATAACTGAAATCTTATTTAATATAATTCCTTCCAGTCAGCGTCTGTCCGTGTGGTGCAGCCATCTTAACAACGTGGAAAACGGGCGCTCTCTCAGCCCTACAGAATTTCCTCCCACTGGCTTTCGTGATGATTGACTCTTCTGGTTGTGTCTAAATTCCACCCGAGAAGCCGTAGGCCGCTGTAAAGCCAACCTTCAGAAATGGGGATTATGTCAATGATGTTGATCCCAACTGTCAACGCCGGGGCAATCACAAACTATGCAATATCTTCTAGTTTGCCCCAATCTTGAAGACTTGCACATGCACACTTAAAGACCTTGAAACCTTAGCACTTCAGGCAGGGCTCTGTGTGCAGCACTGGATGAGCGTGCTGTAGCGATCAGAAGAAGAGGAGGGTGAGAAAGAAGAAGTCCTCCTATATGGCAGTGAATGCTGGACAATTTCCTCGCAGAAGAAAAGACTGGAATCAAAAGAAATTAGGTGCTGAGAAGCGCAGTGATGGGGCCATGAAAATGAAAACAAGAGAACACTTAGAGTTAGAAAGAAACATCTGAAAATTCTGGGACACATAATGCGGAAGAGGGGCTTGGAGAATTTGACACTCTCGGGATTCATCGAAGTGAAAAGTGTCACCAGGCTACCTACCTGGCAAGCTTCAGGAAATGGATAACAGAATGGAGGACGGGAGATATGATTAAAAAGCAAGCATTACTAAAAGTTGCAAGTGATAAAAGGCTTTGGAAGCCATTCTCATCCATATCCTGAAGTGATACGGTACAAAAAGAAGAAGAAGAAGAAGAAGAAGAAGGAGGAGGAGGAGGAGGAGGAGCAAATAACCAAGCTTGTTAACCATCACAATACACCGAACTCAAGGTGGTTATTGACAAGTTTCCATTTAGTAAATATCCACTGCTACGTTAGCAAATTGCTTCCAGCTTATTCTTCTTCGTGCTATGGAAGGCATTCGCATAAAATTCGTCGTTGTAGACTGTCTTTACAGGAGAAGTCAACCGGTTCTCTTCTATTGTGACTGATTCCACTTGTTCCCAATCTTTTTTTTTTTTCTTTTTTTTCTCTCGGCCTCATTTTCCGACTGAAAAAATGCTCGCGCCTTACCAAAAATGTGATAAAAAGTACATTTAAAAATAATAATAATAATAATAACATGGAGTATTAAAAGGAGATAACCGCTGATTCGAAATCAGAACATTATAATTGATAACTCTCTCCTCCAATTTGCTGATCCTAGTTACTATATTCCTTAATACTTGATATAATGCAAAAATATCACAATGATAAAATTGGTCAATAATTATTTATAACTATTTATAATGGGACTCATACGTGCAATTACAAGTCATCCATAATAATATTTGAAACTTTGAAATCATTTATTTATTTTGGGGATATGAATATTTTTAAACCCTTTCTAAATTTTTCATTCACTCATTCCGCCTCACCTGTTATCCTCTTCCGCCACATCTATGAACACGAAAACTGCAGACTTTCTTGCAAGTAGGGAATCCAAGAAGAACTTGGATGATAGTAGAGATGGGATTCTGCGTGTGAAGTCTTCGATATCCTTCCTCTGCCTTCTGGACCAACTTTGATGCTGTGGTTTGAACAGCGTCTACGCAAACACCTCGTCAACTGACCTGATCAGAAGGTAACATTTATATTTGGCTAAAGAAGATATTATAGGTCTTCGAGATGACTCTTCTGTCGTCGCAGCGTCGTTCCTGTACAGTCGTTTCAACTGACACCAATTCCCCGAAGAAAACAGATCACCGGAGTCAGTTCTCGGGCTTACGGATGATGGAAACTCATCGTAGCTTTTGATAGACATCGCTTGGCCTCGATGTTCGTAAAATATGAAGGCTTGCAAATTGAATGCCTTTTTTGACTTTAATTCACCCAAAACAAGACTCAAGGGTCACTCAAGATAGAGGGTTACTAAATGAGAGTGTCAGGGAAAAATGGGAAGGAGGGAGTAAAAGCTCATGCTATGAGGATATGTAGAATAGATATAGGTTGACCCTGAACTTGAAGGTATTACCCTTCTGTGGTCCTTTTATCCCTTGTGCAACTCTTTTGCCTTACACCAATTCCCCGAAGAAAGCATATTGCGAGCATACGAAGGCCGTAGCCAATGACGTCGTTGACCACGCCATTGTAGGGGTTAGGGAGGGATTTTCTCGGGAATCTGTGCCACATAGTTCGAGTTTTGTGAAAGATTCTTGGTGGACCTCCATAATCACGATCACGGGTTCCGTAACCAATTAAGATCTAAGGGTCACCTCATGCAGCGCTGCCGCAGAACAGACTGGATTGAATTCAGAGTATTTTACTTCTAGACTGGTTACCATCCAAGGCTATACAACCCAGTCTGTCCTGCCTTTTACCCATAGCTAGGGGGGGGAGAAGAGATGGATTTATACTTTTCCAAGTGATCGCAATGAACTCGGCTGGAATTCGAACTCGGCTCTCCGATTCCTCAGTCTGAATTGCAATTCATGATTCCACAGTGCCTTCGTGAAACTTACTCTTTAGACGAATTTGTGAAGGAAAAGATGAGGAGGGTAATGGACGATATTGTGATGGGGACCGAGGCTCACCTACATCCCTGTAGAAATGACATATACAAGATACAAGACACCCCCACCATTATGTTCTAATGATTCTTTGTAGGCAGGGCACCTGCAATTTTTCAACAGTTCATGACTGACGACCATATAGGTCCTCGGATTCGAAGCCACAATCTTGAATCAAGACAACATTAAAGCACTTATTGCTTTGTTGACACCGCCTTTTGTTTTACTGGTGAGGTTCCTGTACAGAAAGACACGCCCAGGAAGAATTAAACAATATAAAACAAAACAACGAGACAAAACTTGAAGGATGAATTTACTCTATCAAATGCAATGATTGCTAGAAAGAATATATTGGAGAAACTTCAAGTTTAAACAAATGATTATATGAACACAAAAGAGACATCTTAAAAAACAACATACAAAATAAATTGATTGTTCACCGTAACGTAACTAACCACAGTCAATTGCTGATACCTCCTGACGAGTGGACAGACGGGTCTGCCGACAAAACTCCGAAGTCAGTATGCTGAATCAGGTAAGTGACAAACATTATACTTATATATATATATATATAGATACGCTGAAATCAAGTACAGAAAATATGATAATACTGATCTAAGGAAAAGAAATAAGAACAGAATGATCATTTGGTACAAACCCCATTTAACCAATTAGTCAATACTGAAGTTCCTCCATTTCATTGTTAAACATTACCCTAAAACTAACCCTCTTAGTAAAATATTTAAAGAAACACTTTAAAACTAAGTTATAGCTGCACGGATAATCTTGATAAGATTATAAAGAAACACAATAATAAAATTTTAAACGAATTTAAAAATTTGGATATTAATGCACATTCCAAGATAAATACTATTGAAAATATTAACCAACGTATTTGCAAGAATTCTAACAAATGCCCATTACGAAACAAATGTTTAACCAACTCTTTTATTTATCTAAGTACTCTTTCTACAATAGAGAATCCGATAGTTGAAAAATTTTATATTGGTAGTACTAAGAATTCTTTTAAAACTAGGTCTTACCAACATAGCTTAACCGTCACCAATAGTACTTAGAAAAAAAGTACATCTCTTTCTAAATAGCTTTTGAATTTAAAAGAAACTAATAAAATCCTAAGTTAAAATGGAAAAAAAGAGATAGAACCTGCAGATATTTAAATTATATGAAAAATTAGAATTAATCAGAAATTCTGATAAAAACTCCTTATTAAACTAAAGAAATGAATTGACTGTAAATTGTAGGCATAGTCTAACTTTTACCCTACAATATGTTTAAGCTTTGAATTTGGTAATACATTTTCTTATAGTAATAATCAGTAGATGAACTACAGTGCACCTTATATGACGTACTATTCTATTTGTAAGATTCATTTTGATTTAATATAGCTCTGAATTGATGCTCAGTATTATTAACATCTTATATGGATGCTCTTTACTTAACAGTTGCATATTAATTTGCCAAAGTTGCTTTATATTTATGATCTGGTTTGTTCTTTGTTTCGTTCTCGTATTTCATAGCTATCATTATACATTAACCATAACCCTTGCTTTTTCAGCATATTGGCGGCAATGTGCTTTTTCACAGAGGAGCGTTTCGGTTGGCGAAATCGGTAAAAGCCCGTCAGGCTATATGACGGTTCCGTATAAGATACAGGTTCGATTTCTGCCGGAGGACGCATATTTTGACAATTTCTCGGACATTCAGATCGGTAAATGTTGTTAATACTGTTTATTATAAACAGAGCATTTACTTAAATATTTGTATCTATAAAAAGAATGTATAAATATATTTTTATAAATGTCTTAAAATAATTGTCGGACTTTGTCCATTTCATAAATGTAACATATGTATTGATTTCTGCAGACAGACACGGTAGTTTTGATTCGAAGTAATGAAAATATCTGTAGATAAAAAAAAAATGTCATCTCCAGTAAATTATCTTCATGAATCTGTTTCTCTTTTTACTTTTTTTATTGTGTGTGTGGGGGGGTGGATTCAAGCAAATACAAGTCAGTCTTAGAAAACATTCCATTAACCGACAAATACTAACATTTGTAGACTTGACGTGATAAAGTCCCTCACAGAATGAAATGTATTGGTATAAATGGTTTCTCTATGCTCTTTTCTTTTATTTATTATAATATTATTTTTTTCTTATATTGCCTTTACAGATATATTTATATCTGTATTTTTACATGCATACATAAAAGCTGTCAATCCGTTGTCGAGTATGAACATCAGAAAATATTATTGTCGCACCGATTTTGAGCTTATGTGACATTTTAAACTTTATATATATATATATATATATATATATATATATATATATATATATATATCAGCATCCCCCCCACCAAGCAAGGCGGGAGTGCTACAAGGGGCTACGTAGAGTTTAATTAAGGGAAAAGACTGGGTATAGTGGGGTTGACGAAAGGATAAAACGAAGAACGGGGATCAGAACAGGCAACAAAAAATGTCGATTGGCATTGCATTTGAATATTTGAAGTTTATAGTCATGACGGAACGAAGTAAGAGGAAGGGTGTTCCACTGTCGGGAAGTTCGAGAGAATAAGCTGTTGGAGTATT
This sequence comes from Acanthosepion pharaonis, assembly GCA_903632075.3. NCBI lineage: Eukaryota > Metazoa > Mollusca > Cephalopoda > Sepiida > Sepiidae > Acanthosepion > Acanthosepion pharaonis. Next base: position 3,408,780 of record CAHIKZ030003358.1, on the reverse strand, counting down.
AGGGGCGGTTTAAACTTTAACTGTTTCGACAGTAAAAGGGTGGGACTGAAATGCCACCCTAGCAGCACGCTTAAACTCATACAGTAGGGACACCAGTGAAAAAAAAATCTCGTCAGAGCAGATGCCATGAAAACATTTATAGAAAAGACAGAGAGAAGCCACATTACGTCGCTGAGAAAGTGACTGGAGTCGAGGCACCAAGTCAGACCCGATCACACTGCATATCCAACTTTGGATTTTTCGAGAACCTCCAGATGAACAGCGGGAGCACCAGACCATATGTGGTAACAGTATTCCAAGCATGGATGAATATAGCACAAAACTGGCAGATATGAGGAATGTTGACAATAGCTCTGTTTTTGTTTCCATGTCTTTTCATTCCACTAAATGACTTGCAACCATTTCCGTAAATTCAGAGTACTGAATGTTGTTTTGTAGTTGGTTGGTTCTCAGGCACGATGACTAAGCGGAAAACTTCCCTTTACCTTCTTTACTCAAACAAATCTGGCCACCAACATGACAAGGGAGACCAAGCGTGTCCCCTATATAGTATGGAAGTTCTACGTCAAGACCTTTACGGATAATTCTTTACACCTTAAAAGCTGAATACACACCTACACTTATATATATATATATATATATATATATATATATATATATATATATATGAACAATAAAAAATATAAAAAATTAAAATCTTCAGACACACTGGGTTGTAGATTAATATTCTTTCGTTTTTATCATTATTATTTCATTTAGATTCCTCGACTAGTTTCGGCCAAAATGGCCATCATCAGGAGAAGAAATATTTCTGCTTTCTGATAATAGGAAACTACAGAAATGAATGTCTTGATGGAGAAAATGAACTTTTGCCTGTAGTTTTCATTTGTTTTTTATGTTTTTATCTTTTTAACTTGAATCTTTTAACATTCCTTGTGTTGGTCAAACAGTCTCTTTTAAGTTGTTATTTGAGATAAGTGCTGGATGGATCTATGCTCTGAATTCCCCTGTTCATTTTGACAGTTTTATTGGTTCCTGGAGAGGGGATGTGTCTCTGTTAAGTGTGTGTGTGTGTGTGTGTGTGTGTGTGTGTGTGTGTGTGTGTGTGTGTGTGTGTGTTATTTGGTTCTTAGGGAGTGAGTAAGTATGATATGTGTAAGCGTGTATGTTCTTGTGGATATGTGTATAAGTGGCCAATGACGTCGTTGTATGTGTATGTCTTGTGTGGGTGAAAAATGTGTGTAGGTTTTGTATTAATACTATCTATATTGTTAAATTTATGGTTTAGCCTGCCTGTGTTTTTATACGTTGTATCCACTTATCTTCATGGAACTCTCTCTCTCTCTCTCTCTCTCTCTATATATATATATATATATATATATATATATATAAATTCCGACTTTAAATTTTCTCTTCGTGCTTCAATCTTATTGTCAATATTGGTTTTATTTTGTTGGTGCTTTATTCCTCAAAAATCATTAAACAGCTTTTTGAATCCTCTCTCTCTCTCTCTCTCTCTCTCTCTCTCTCTCTCTCTATATATATATATATATATATATATATATATATATATATATTATTAATCAAACAAATCCTTTTTACTTCAGCCGAAATAATAGTTTATTCTCCATATGAGGTAAAGGATTTGTTTGATTATTAATTATATTGGTCTGTATAGATTAAATAAAATACATCAAGCTCTTTTTTGTGAATCAGTTCTAACTTTTTCATATTACTAGGATCCACTTGGATTAGAAACCATCACATTTTTTTACCTGACTATATATATATATATATATATATATATATATATATATATATATATATATATATATATATATATATATGAATTAAAATATGTATGTGTGGCTGCGGTATTGTCGAGCACGTTCTTTTGCTTTACACCTCTTTACTAAGGACCAATTACCAATTATTACAGTCATGTTGACCACTGTTTATTGAATACCGATAAATCTGTTTCGTTTCCTCTGATGAAGGCGATATTCAATAATTCCATCATTCGTCGCCGTATGCAAGTCTGTTGTCGAGCCCCAGTTGTGCTGCCTGTTATATATATATATATATATATATATATATATATATATATAATACCAAATTGTAATTGGTAGGGATAGTTCTAAAGAAGACATTTAGTCCATAGGAGCTTAATGTATGATACAGAGCAAATTATAATAATAATAATAAGGAAAAGAACTTAAAAATCCGTATTAGGAAATGAATTTATTTCGATGGATATAGGTTTATTCATCTCATCAGATCGACTACATTTTCAATATTGATTTCATTTCAGAAAATAACTATATTCATCGAAATAAATTTATTACTTCTAATGTTTTTTTTCCTAATCATTATTATATATATATATATATATATATATATATATATATATATATTAAGTTGTATGGATATATGTTTGTGACCCTGGGTTTCACGCTTTTGCCATCATCAGGGTCACAAACTCATATCCATACAACTTATGTTAGCTCTATCACTGATATTGAGCGCTTTCCACTAAGTACCGCGCATATAATATATATTTCTAAAGAGACGCTCCGATTGTTTTAAACAGTATTTTATTTCATCTACCGACTTGCACACTTTCTGTATCACGTTTTCTATCGTCTGTTAAAAACCTTCTAATGACCATACGACAACATTTTAACAATTGACTGTTCAGCCTTCAATTGACTGTTATGCCTTAATTATTTTTACGTTGTGTAGGAGTATTTGCATTATTCTCTCTCTCTCTCTCTCTCTCTCTCTCTCTCTCTCTCTCTCTCTGCCATCAATAAAGTGTTATCTGTGTTTTACATGTTAAAAGTTTGCTCACCAATAATAAATCCTAGTATAACGAGTTCACTTAAGATCATCTCGATGTTTACAGAAAAGTACAGTGTCCCTAAACTCAGTGAAAGCTCTGCAATATGTTTTCTGATATACAACTGTCTTCATCTCTTATTCATTTGATGCGTTTCCTTTCGGGACAGTTAAGATTAGCTATTTTTCAATAATTCCTAACATACAGTTTCTTTGTCTATTTTTCCTTCTTCAGGTTAAAACTTTTCCCAAATATGCAGAAATCTCTATTGAACGTCATCTTTTGAAGTGTTTTCTTTCTTTTATACTTCTCGACATATAAGAATTCCGATTATTCATTGTATTAGAATATCTATAAACCCACTTACATTCAAATCTTGCCAATGCAGAGCGTCCTGAGTATAACGATAAACTACATCCGCGTCCTGGGTATGACGACAAACTACATCCAACAGCAATCCTCTGATAATACGTTTTTGAAAAAATATTACCAGCTATACGTTTTTTTTTTTTTTTGTTTTTGTTTTTTGAAAGAATAGTGTTGCCGGCTATACGTTTTTTAAAAATATTATTACCAGCTATACATTTTTGAAAAAATAATATTACCAGCTATACGTTTTGGAAAAATAATATTACCAGCTGTACGTTTTGTAAAAATGATATTACCAGATATACGTTTTGGAAAAATAATATTACCAGCTGTACGTTTTGGAAAAATAATATTACCAGTTGTACGTTTTGGAAAAATAGTATTACCAGCTATACGTTTTTGAAAAAATGATATTACCTGCTATACGTTTTTGAAAAATAATATTACCAGCTATACATTTTTAAGGAAAAAGTATTAACAGAAATAGATTTTTGGCAAAACAGAAATATTACCAAAAAAAAAAAAAAAAAGGAAAAAAAGTTGCCAGCATTAAATGACCCTTTAAGGATGATATGACGTAAACAAACCAAACCTTGCCAATGCAGACACACAAAAAAACAATTATAAATTATGCGCTTCATCGTGTCTATAAACGCTTTGCAATGAAATCGACAATTCAAAAATAATTTCACATAAAATATCTGCTCTGTTATTTTCAACTGGAACTTCTCAGCGTGTACAGAGGAAACATTTAAAAAATATGCCTTAGTCAAGAAAATTTTGCATTTACATGGCATTTCACATGAATCCTTCCAATTCTTTACTTTTTGTGACGTTTCACTTTACATTAGAATTGGCTTAAATAATAAATAAAAGTCCTTTCATTTGGCAGTACTAGTAGTACGCTTAAATTCACACTGTTGGGGTACCATGGAAGAGAACTCATTAATACAAATACCATGGAAGTATTTATAGAAAAGGCAGAGGGGAAACCACATCACGTCGGTGGGAAACTTACTGAAGACGAGATGCCAGGTGAGGACCGATAACATTACAGACCTAATTTGGATTTTATTGAGAATCTCCAGTTATTTTACAGGAGCACCAAATCAGATGCGGGAGCAATATTCAATGCACTGCGAATGGTAGATTTATAAAGGTACACGATAGATACTGACGATAAAATTTCTCTGGTACGACACAGTGAACCAATTTTCTTAGCAATAGACCTGACAATTTTTCAATGTGATCGCTCCATCTCATGTCAATAGAAAACGTGAGACCAATAAAAGAAAAGGATTAAAAAAGACAGAAGATGGCGATTGGTGTTGCATTTAAACTTTTCAAGATTGTTGCCGACAGGGAGGCAAGAAACCTGCGACATTTCCACAAGCAAGAAGTACGAAACTATTAAAATAGAACTTACGTTTACATCAAGCTAGTTCAATAGTAAAACGAAAAGACAAAGTTGCCAATCTGTTATACATCAAATTTTTGAAGAGGCTGGTATTGAGTAAGAAGTGTAAGGACAAATGCAATAAAATAAACGATGACGGTTGAAAACTTGTGAAAAGAATGAATTATAACGATAGACGGAACGCCATCTTGTCTATTATCTTTGTTGTTTTTTTTTTTGTTGTTTTTGTTTTTTTTTTTGTTTTTTTGTCGGTATATAGACACTCGGCGGAAGAGAGCTGCCTGTAAATCAAGTCTAGAAATTCCCTATGACAGCATCGACAAGCCGAAGGGCGTATCCTAACTAGCCTAAAGCCGACCTACTACCTCCCTCCGCGAATATCTTATTTTCCGACACTCTCTGCTGCTAGACATTTTATGCAAATCCGAGGTGATATCAAAAGTTACCGGACTATTTATGTCTTTAAAAAATATTATATTCAATTAATTTTGATATCGTCTCCTTCGAAATAGACATCTTGCGCAGAAATACACTGGTCCCGAACCGCATCTGAAATTCGGCCTGGAAGTCGTTTTCCGTAAGCAAGTCGAAGATTCGCTCTGGATTTCGGCAATGGTGTTAAAATGGCGACCTTTGATCGGCATTTTCAGCCCGGAGAATAGGTAGACGTCCGCAGGTGCTAAATCTGGCGAATAATAAATATTGATTTTGGCTAAAAACTCTCAATTGAGGAGAGCTCAGTAAGAGGGTGCATTGTCGTGAATAATTCAAGTATTCGTGCCCAAACTATGTATGATTACTTTCGTTGATCGAGCTACCTTAAACGCCTCCAAACATTGCAGTAGAACTCTCGATTGACAGTCTAGCATTTGGGGAACAATTCTCGAAGCACAATACCGTGGATGCTGAAAAAAGGTGAGAAGGCTCTTGCGTGACAAAATCGCTGGCTGAAGCATGCACATGTCATTGGGGACAATTCTAGATACATAATACCGAGGATGTCGAGAAAACGATAAGAATGCTCTTGCATGAAAAAATAGCAGTCTACAGCTTATACATATCCTTGGGAATAATTTTCGGGTTGGGTAGAAGGAAATGCTTTAGAGAAGGCATCTTTCATGATTCCAATGCGCCTGTTTGGTTAACGGCATATCAACCCCTTAATGGTCATTTAGTGCCGGAATTTCATTTTCTTTGTCACTTTGGTAATTTTCTTTTACTATTATTACAAAATATTGCAGGAAATTTCTACTATTAATTGCATTTTTACACTTTCATAGTATTCTGACTCCAAATTGGGGGTTCCCTTTTTGCCCATAGCTAGGAACCTAACAGGTGCTACCACCATGGGTTAGGGTCGATCTTTGAAGAATAACAATTAAGACATGGTCCAACGCTCCTTAAAACCTCCTGATCAGAGTCCTTGGTGTCGGATGTAGTTTATCGCCATGCTCACGAAGTCGAATGCGCATGCGTCTTTCTGTGTCACGTTTTCCATCGTCTGTTAAAAACCTTCCAATATTCTGTATTTGTTTTGTTCTGATGTCTCCAATTTACAGTACGTGTCATGGGGAAGGATTCCTACTAATGACCATACATCTGTCTTCTAACAATTGACTGTTAGTCATTCTAGATTTAATCATTTTTACTTTGCATAGAAGTACTTGCATCTCTCTCTCTCTCTCTCTCTCTCTCTCTCTCTCTCTCTCTCTCTCTCTCTGTCATCAATAAAATATTATCTGTGTTTTACATATCAAGAGTTTGCTCACTAATAATGCATCCCTGTATAACAAGTTCACTTAACATCCTCTCGACACTAGGTGTCCCTAGATTCAGCGAAAGGTTTACAATATATGTTTTCTGATATGTAAATGTCTGAATCTATTATTCGCATGGTGCATTTCCTTTCGGACGAGTTAAGATTTAGCCCTTTTCAATAAATCTTTAGATACATCGATGCACAGTACCGTGGATGTCGAAAAAACGATGAGAAGGCTCTTACAAGACACAATCGCAAGCTACAGCAAACACGTGTCCTTAGCGACAATTCTCGATGGACAATACCCTGGATGTCAAAAAAACGACGTGAAGGCTCTTGCAAGACAAAATCGCAAGCAACAGCAAACACGTGTCCTTAGCGACAATTCTCGATGGACAATACCGTGGATGTTGAAAAAATTAGAATCAGTGAAGCACTTGAGCAACAAACGGTACTCGATCCACTGCTGATGTACTAACTACCATCACTCAGAATCGGTGAGGCATGAACAACAAATACAGCCCAAGGCCCATAGCATTAGATGTTTCAAAGGCCTTTGACAAGGTGTGGCACAAAGGATTGCTGCTCAAGATCTCTCACTATGGAATCATTGGAAGAGTCTTCTCAATAATAAAAGTCCTTCCTAACAGGTAGGCCCCTGTATGTAATTGTTAATAGCCACTCCTCCGGGGCCCTAGCAATCAATGCAGATGTCTCCCAGCGGTGGCTTCTAGTGTCAACGCTCTTTTTACTTTACATAAATTGTCTACATAAGAATATACTTCGATGATTTGTGAATATCTATGGTGACAATGGAGATATAACGGTATATGGGGCACCTCAAAAACTCGTGATGAACAGAAATTGGCAGCTAATCTCTCATCTGATCTAGCTCTAACAGATCTGTGGGGGTAAAACTGGCTGGCTGCCTCGAAAACCAAACTACTTACATTTCATAATCGCCGATCGAGCCCTGATATTGATGCATGGATATCCCCTCGTGGTGGCCCGTACCCTGAGCATCTATTGGGCCTTAAACTCACCCCAGACCTCAAGTGGAACTTGTACATAATACTCATTGCTAAGGGTGCAGGAAAAATGGTCAGTTCCCAGTACCGCTCCAGTAGTAACCCGACGCCTCGTGCTATCCTCTACATTTACAAGAGGCAGATCAGGTCTAAAATGGAGCACTGCTGTCATATTTAGGCGAGAGCTGTCCAGTCCTCATTTTCCAGTCTCGATAGAGTTCAAAAGCGTCTCCGGCCTCCAACCTAACTCTCATAGGCGGGATGTGGCATCACTGTCACTGCTCTATCGCTACTCCCATGGAAAGTGCTTCCACCAGACCTCACCTTCACGGCTAGGACCCGCCATACTACTCCCATTGTAGCAAACCATCCGCATTCCCTCTGTTTTCTATTGGTGAGAAGTAAGTCCTACTCGAGGAACTTCTTCCAGACAACCATTGCTCTGTGGAACCGTCTCCCCGACCACTACATTCTGAATTTGTTCAAGTCTTGGGTTAGCCGTTATCTTATCCAACTAGTCGCATAAACTGTACCTCGTAATCTGTCGAGAAGCTCCCGGGCTTTTTACATGATTGTTGTGATGTGGGGTCTGGCACGACACAACACTTAACCCGACAGAGGCAGTTGAGATAGAAGCATTCAATACTCAGCTAGACAAGTCGCTGCAATAGTATTTCATTCAAGATTTATTGCATATAAAATACAATTGTGGCACAAGGTCTTAATAGAGGGAATTGGTTGAGCCTGGTCGTCACTTACTATCTTGTACATAGCTAACCCGATTCAGACCCATTCACTCGTTACAAGTTGCACATCCATCACAAGAACTCATCTATCATCATTCAATCCTCCATATGCCATAATAGTGCATACTTTCAGGGGACCTACAAAAAACAAATCCCCATGACATAAAAATTTCATGAGCATAAAATTATATATATCAAAATCTGTAAGGGGGATGGGGATGAACCCACAAAACAAACTAAAATATCAAAACAAATCCACAGAATAAAGATAACTGATGTTAGTTGGACCCGTGTAACCCTCAAAAAAATTAAGAGATGCCGCTGTATTTTGTTTTGAGACAAAGTCAAGAGGTTCTCTCGCTAAGGGAGAGGGAAGGATAAAATAAATACGGCGATGAGGAAAGAAAAAAATCTGACTCAGTCGAGATAAAAAAAAAGAAAAAAAGGAGGCCAAAAACAAACAGGTGAGGTTGGGAATCTCGACTTGCATCATAACCAAAGAAGGATCCGGAAACAGGCCGGCAACGACAATTTTTCCTCCAGACAATTACATAGGATTGCTTATCATGAATGGACTGATCCATTCATGATAGTAAGGAGGTTAACCGCCTCTTAACACAGCGTGAGTGAACTGCACTTTAAGAAAATAAATTATAGTTTAGAAATATGGAAAAACGGAGGCGTCAATAAAGACTGATGCCAAATGAAAGGGCTTTTATTTATTATTTAAGCCAATTCAAATGTAAAGTGGAACGTCACGAGAAAAAGCAAAAAATTGGAAGAATTCATGTGAAATGCCATGTAAATGCAAAATTGTCTTGACTAAGGCATCTTTTTAAAAAAAAGTTTCCTCTGTACACACTGAAAAACGTTTCCTCTGTACACCATTTGAAAATAACAGAGCAGATATTTTACATGAAATTACTTTTGCATTGTCGATTTCATTGCAAAGCGTTTATAGACACGATGAAGCGCATAATTTATAACTGTTTTTTTTTTGTGTGTGTGTGTGTGTGTCTGCATTGGCAAGATTTGATTGAAAGTGGTTTTATAATATTCTAATACAATGACTAATCGGAATTCTTATATATCGAGAAGTATAAAAGAAAGAAAACAGACTTCAAAAGATGACGTTCAATGGAGATTTCTGTATTTTTGGGAAAGGTTTAACCTGAAGAAGAAAAAATAGACAAAGAAACTGTATGTAAGAAATTATTGAAAAATACCTAATCTTGACTGGGCTGAAAGGAAACGCACCAGATGAATAACAGGTTCAGACAAGAAAACATGTTTTGCAAAGCTTTCATTGAGTTTAGGGACACTGTACTTTTCTGTAAACATCGAGATGATCTTAAGTGAACTCGTTATACTAGGATTTATTATTGGTGAGCAAACTTTTAACATGTAAAACACAGATAACACTTTATTGATGACAGAGGGAGAGAGACAAATACAAGTACTTCTACACAAAGTAAAAATGGTTAAATCTAGAATGACTAACAGTCAATTGTTAGAAGACAAATGGATGGTCATTAGTAAGAAGCCCAACCCATGACACGTACTGCAAATTGCAGAATAAAACAAATACAGAATATTGGAAGGTTTTTAACAGACAATGGAAAACGTGACACAGAAAGCCGTATGTGCATTGAATGTCCTGGATATGACGACAAACTGCATCTGGCAGCAAGGCCTCTGATCAGGAGGTTTTAAGGAGCGTTGGGCCACTTCTTTATTGCTGTTCTTCCAAGGTCCACCTTACCCGGGGAGGTTGCACCTGTTAGGGTCCTAGCTATGAGCAAACAGGGAACACCCAAACTGGAATCAGAAAATTATGAAAGTTAAAAATGCATTTTTATAGTAAAAATTTCCAGCAATATATTATAATAATAATAATAAATGACCAAAGTTCCAAAGAAAATTAAATTTAGGCATTAAATGACCCATAAGATGTTGATGTACCGTTAACCAAACAGACGAATTGGAATAGCGAAAGCATTTCATCGAACAACCCAAGAATTGTCCCCAAGTGGTAGCCTGTGATTTTGTCATTGTATTGTGCATCGAGAATCGTCCCCAACGACATGTGTATGCTGTAGCGTTCGATTTTTTCTTTATGCAAGAGCTTTTTTGGACATCCACGGTATTGTCCATCGAGAATTGTCCCTAAGGACACGTATTTGCTGTAGCTTGCGATTTTGTCTTGCAAGATCCTTCTCGTTTTTTCGACATCCATGGTATTGTGCATCGAGAATTATCCCTAAGGTCACGATATGCTGTAGCCTTCGATTTTGTCATACGAGAGAATTCTCATCGTTTTATCGACATCCACTGTATTGTGCATCTATGACAAACAGGCAGACTACAGCATACACATGTCCTTGGAGACAATTCTCGATGAACAATAACGTAGATACCGAAAAAACGATAAGTATGCTCTTGTATAACAAAATCCCAGGCTACAGCATACACATATCCTTGGGGACAATTCTCGATGCACAATACCAGAAATTCCCAGCTTTGCTTGGGTCTTTAAATATCTAAAACGAAAACAACATATTGTGTTCTCTACACTTTGGATCTTTTAAATAAAGGACGATGGTCTTCATTTCATTCTGTCAGAATAATGGCTTCTAAACAACCCAGAAAATACTTCTGTTTTAATTGCTGTTATTTACATCCTATATCCCGATTCGTTCCTTTCTCAAAGAGGCAAATGAACGAAGATTATCACAGTAGAAGAAGGATCCAGTTCCATTTAAACTATTGCAAAGCATTTGGCCATCAACACCTCCCTTGTTAATTTTAGAAATAATTAAATGCATACATAGATGCTTACGCTTTGGTTCTTGTCAGTTTATGTGGTGTCACATGAAAATATAACTTTTTGTCTGGAAATAGATGTTTTGACTCTAATTTGACCTGTTGTGACCTCCTCTTTCGCGGAAAGCTCCATCTCTTCAATGTTCATTCTTGAATCATGTTACCTCTATAGAATAAAAACTATAGCAATATATTACCGTAATATATGTGGAGATGGTGAGATAAAGTTGAAACGCTATAAATGACGCATTGGAAAAACCAAACTAAGAAAAAATGTGTTCAGTATGTTTGTTGTGGATTCCGGGTTGAAATCCGGTACCAATAAATAACAAACGCCAGGAATGAATATATGACAATAATGTATTAACGTAATAATACAAACTGGTAAAGCAGGTTAGTAGTTCCAGGAATACAGGTTAGTAGCAAAATATATATACAGTCTTTGGTATTGAAGTATCGCTGTATGGCTTCTTACTGAGTCTACGTGCTCGCTCACTGTGACTCCTATGACGCTGTTACTTCACCCTCACTCTTCCGGTTACCTACAACCTTTTACTCTGTCACTCGGGACTCGACTTGACTCTTCGGTCTTGCTCTCCGGGTATTCACTGGGAGTAGTATAAGTACACTCTGGGTGAGTCCATTTGTATAAAAAAGGGTGGACCACTCAACAATGTTTTCAAGATAAGAATGCCCATAAATTCCCTTATCAGATCCGACGACCTGAAACCAGAAAGTGTTTGATATATACAGGGTGAAATGGGCAAATTGTCGCCATTTTATATTTTTAATTTCGCGCATGCGTTATGTTTATTTTTTATTTTGTCGGCTGCATAGGATAGTAGGGTCAGTTGGACACCATCTGTGAGAAAAAGAGCAGCGTGACGCAATTCACTCCGCCAGAAATTTGGCATTCACACCGGAAGTTCCAATACGAACATTTCACAGTGTTTGGGCGTTAATCTGAGAACAGTGCAGAAGATTCGGAAAAAGTTGGATAAGTATAATGGTGATTACAAAAGGTACGGTAACTCGAAAAACTTTGAGCCTTCTGATAAGAAAAGCACTCCCGAATTTGTTGGTGAGGGTCTCAGACTCAATACGGAGGCCTATATCAAGTGCCTTGAGGAGGTAGTGCTGCCCTGAGTCAAGACCCTACGTCTGGCAACTGGACTCTGCACCATGCTACACAAGCAGGAAAACCTAGTCATGGCTGTCAGACAATTTCTGCGATTACATCACCCCTTACATCTGGCCACCTAACTCCCCAGACTGCAACCTCCTTGATTATTATGTGTGGGGTGCAGTTGTGCAAGAGTCCAACAAAACTCCTTGTAACACCAAAGATGAACTGAAGGCAAGGATTATGGCAGCATTCACCAACTTAAAGAAGGAGACCGTCCAGGAGAGTTGCAGGAGATTCCGAAGTCTTCTCTAGGTCGTATTTGAAGCCAATAGCGATTTTATTGAATAAATTTACTCTTTAGTATTTCAAGATAATTTTGTGCAATGTTAGTAAATATATCTGTTAAAATGAGATCTCAGTCTTATTTTCATTTTTTCATAATTTAGAAAACAACTTATTTATCGTACACTCTATATTAGATCCTGTGTCTATTGGATGATAAATCAACCCACTAAGCAGAAAATGTTTTCATTTATTTTCTGTTTAACTTCATAAATTTACATAGACTTTTTAGCAGTTAGCTTCATGTTTATTAATGAGCGTTCTAAAATTGGAAAAACATTAATAACTAACGACATTTTTACTTTTGTGTATAAATAATTGCAAATACATTCCTTACATTTGCCTTGATAAAGTCCATCAGAGCACGAAATGCGTTTGATAAAATGTTTTCTTTTTGTCTTTATACACACACACACACACAGACACACACAAGCACACCCGCACACACATCACGCACACACACACACACACACATATATATATATATATATATATATATATACAGAGAGAGAGAGAGAGAGAGAGAAAAGTAATATGAGAGAAGTAACAATTACAACGTTCATACATTTAATTTAAAAGCGGGGTCAATACAGAGTAGATCAATATTATTTATTTTAGGATATTAAAACAGCATGCTACACAACTGCATTCGTGTTTCAGGCGATTGTAAATTACTGGCAACTCAAGCAATTTACAGTCGCCTGAGGAGACGTCATGGTATGCGTTGAAACGCGACTGTAATTGTGTAGCGATTTTTACATGTTTTTTTAAATATCCTAATATCCTAATATATATATATATATATGTGTGTGTGTGTGTGTGTGTGTGTGTGTGTGTGTGTCTGTGGAAGTAGTAGTAGTAGTAGTAGTAGTAGTAGTAGAAACGTTATTTGTTTTCTTTTAGTTTTTTGGGAATAGTTTTTCTTAATTTGTGCGGTTCGCTGTTTATTCCTGATACGATGAAGCACATTGGGATATCTGGTTTGCTTCCTCGTTTTTTTATTTATATATTTATATATTAGAGCCGTTGCCGTGTCTGTTGGATTTTAAATCTATACACTGCAATGTCCGTATGAAGAAAGTGTGTTATTTCTAATTTGATGTTTGAAAAATAAATATGACGTTAAAAACTAATAATGGCGACTTTTATTTAAATAAAATAAATTAGACATATTTATAATCAACGTTCATCAATTTTATCGATTTATTTTTTACTGAAACAAATAAAACGCTCAAGAGTACCTCGTAGTGGAGGGTAGGTGCGTGATATGAATGTAAAAGGAGTTAGAAAGAAGTAAATGTTATGAGAGTAGGGAGGATAGATAACGAATTTCATTTGATTTGAAGAAGTTAAGATTCTTGTGTTCAGGGAAGCATCCACGCGGGAGTCTCTTTCACAACGTAGCCTTTCTCGCGGAAAAGTTAACTTGGTGGGACTTCCTCTTTACAAATGGAATACGGAGAAAGTGATTCGACTCTGTTAACATAGCAAAGTGATTCCTAGCAGTAACGGTCTAAAACTAAAACGCGATGCTCATCTGAACATTTGCCATGGAAGAAGCGATAGAGTAATCATAGGCTTGCAACGTTGCGTCTGTGGGGAAACAGGCTGCACGATGGAAAACAAGTCATCACACAAAAGACCGCGTCAATGATTGAATGTCGGTCAGCTTCAGGCTCGATATGGTAACAATACGCCATTTTTTGTCCATTTTGACTCTGGTAAATATAAAGCATGGTAGAAAAAACGGTTAAGAAAGGTTAATGAATTTATCAATGCTGTTAGGAAGAGTGATATTATCTTTGTATAATGTATTCAGTTTTTTTTTTTATAATTTTAAATCGGTGTTGAACTTCAGATTTATTGGTAATTTCCGTGAGTCTATGCGTAATTTCCGTGAGTCTATGCGTAATTTCCGTGAGTCTATGCGTAATTTCCTCCAGTTGCTCCGGAGTAATTATACCTTTAAGTTTATCATAGATGTCCTGTTTGTTGCTGTTAAGGATGTTCAATTTTTCTTTGGCTATTCCAATTTCCCTTTTCACAAAGCTACATTTATAATTCCAATGTTGATAGTTTGGTGAGCTTTTGGATCATGTAATTTAAATTGTGTGTATTTAGGCAACATTTTTCCATTGATGCATGTTTCATTAAATAATATAGACAAGTTTTATCTATTTATTTTATGTAAATTCTTTTCATATCGTCTGATAAGCTTAATAACATTATCATTAAAAGAAGAAAATCACAATATTGATACATATTTTTAATCCTATCTAAGTTTTCGGCTTACATAAGCCATTATCAAAGATTAAAATTATATTACAATATATTATGAAATACACGACAAAGTGATGATAGTCTGTTTCTGTTTACATGGAAGATTTACAAGCAACAACAAACTTGTGCATGTAAGACGCTGGAAGCGAAAATCACACCGCAGCTCATGACGTAACACATGACCACGCGAGAGTGAAAATGAGAAGTATTAAGTATGGGAAGCTATTGGTATAAACCAATGGCTTCTGTTGTTAATTATAGACATTTAAGAATTTGTAGAGATTTCATAGTTTATTTTGTTTCAACTGTTTTATGTATATAGCTTCAAGAATTTTTAGTTTTTGTTTATTGTTTTCATCTTTAAGTATAGTTGTGTTTTCAACAAGGATTTTACGGAATTGTGTATGCGGCCAGGCATGTTGTTTTAAATGCCTAAAAATGTTAGAGTTATAATTCAAATGTAGTGTCAAGCATCGTGAAAGCGAGTTTGTGGTGTGACCAACATAAATATTATTTAATCCGTTGGATATACAATCTTCCAAAGGGCAGTTGAATTTGTAAACTATGTTGGTTTTTTGCAAATCGCTAATGGGGTGTGTGTGTAGAATCATTGCGAATAATTGAGTTGGATATACTAGATTTAGTGTAGTATATGATTAACTTAATTTTTTTGCTAGGATCTGTTGTAGATATATTAGTATTAACTAATTTTTTAGTATATCTTCATCTTGTTTATAATTAGTATGCATTTGATTACGATATAGGAAATTAATATGTTTGAGATTAGTAGAAGCAGTATTACGTACTATTTGCTTAGTATTGAGACTTCTAAGAAAGCATCTTATTTGTTCATCAACTATATAGTTTGAAAAGCTATTATTAATAAGTGTTTGTTTTATATTCTTTAGTTCACTGTAAAATGTCTGTTTTGTGGATGAATTAGCTTCTGCGCGATGTATTAGATTTTTTATAATTGCTATTTTGTAGTAATTTGGGCATTCGCTCTTGTAGTTAAGTGTACATCAATTTATGCTGGTAGGTTTTTTTGTATGACGAAGTAGTAAATTTGTTATTATTTGTGTTTATCAATATGTCAAGGAAGGGAATTTTATTAGTAGTATTGAGTTCATACGTGAATTTAAGGAGATAATTATTTTGGAAACGTTTTTGAAGTTGAAATATTTCATCTGTATTTTTAACTAACATCCCACGGATCTTAGGTAGATGGATGGGTTTTTAAAATCTGTAAATATCTTATTTTCAAGGTTCGACATGTAGAAATTGCTAAATGTCGGGCCCAGTACTGAACCCATAGAGACACCATCACGTTGTGTATATATATTATTATTATGATCTAAGAAAGGTACTCCAGTAGTACAAGCTAATAGTAGTTTCCGTAATATATTGGGATTAATTTTAAGTGGGGCTAAAGATGAGTTACTGTCTATATTTCTTAGAATTATGTCAATAGTTTCACTAACAGGAACATTGGTAACATTTCAACATCAAGTGAAGCTATGATTTCATTGTTCGGTTTTTCACTTTTTAGGATTTGGATTACTCTAATGTTGACTTAAAACTATATTTACTAGGAAGGTAGGAAGTAATGAGTTGGTTAATGTATTTTGTTAGCTGATATACGGGAGTTGAAATTTGCTATATGATAGGACGTAGAGGATAGTTCGGTTTATGTGTTTTTATAGTGCCGTATATGTAACCAGGTCTATAATCACCAACAATTTTAGGGAGTTTTAAAGAGTTCTGTTCAGCATTATTAGCATTAATGAAATTATTAAGCTTTGATTTTATTTGGTTGGTCGGGTTCTTGTCAAGTTTTTTAAACTTTATGTGATCATGGAGTATGTGGTTAAGTTTTTTGTTGTAATCCAATATTCTTTAGTTCACTGTAAAAAATCTGTTTTGTAGATGAATTAGTTTCTGCTTGGATAAGTTTAAAAATATTGTGATTTTCTTTCTTCTTTTAATGATAATCTTATTAAGCTTATCAGACGATATGAAAAGAATTTGCATAAAATAAATCGACAAAACGTGTCGATATTATTTAATAAAACATGCATCAATATATATATATATATATATATATATATATATATATATATATATATAACGAACGACATTTTTACTTTTGTGTATAAATAATTGCAAATACATTCCTTACATTTGCATTGATAAAGTTCATCAGAGCACGAAATGCGTTGGATAAAATGTTTTCCTTTTGTCTTTATACACACACACACACACACACACGCACACACACACACATAGATAGATAGAGATAGATAGATAGATATAGATAGATAGATAGATAGATAGATAGATAGATAATATTAGTGGTAAATATACACATATATATGCAATCATATACCTAAAATATATTTAAATATATATACATACATACACATACATATATATTTGCATAAAAAATAAATCCAAGAGGATAGAATCCAGGTAGAACTCAATGTCCGGGACAGAGTAAGGATATAATAAAAACGCTTAAACATCAATATTCCATGGTCATAATTTATTCCATTGGAATCGTAAATACGATCCAATTCATCAGACCTACAAATTCAAAAAGAAAACAGAACAAAACAACTCCGGGAATAAAAAATAAAATTTAGTGAGAGTGTATGTATGAGAGTGTGGGACGAATGTTAGAGTAAATGAAGGCTATAGAGAGGGGTAACAGACGAGAGAAAAACAGGAGAAGAACAGGAAGCTCTAAAGATGAAGTGGGGGATTAAAAATTAACAGAGAGAATTTTTAAAGAGGGAAGTCAAAGACGGTTTAAGTGAGAGAAATATGAATATACTTGGATGTCTAATACATTAAGGATACATTTTATGGTGACATACACACACAATTGACGATTTAAACTTAAAGATCAGAACATGAGAGAGGGAGAGGTAAAAAAAAGAAAAAGGGGTGGGGGAACTAAAACCGAAGGGCATTTATAAAAGGGCCGCTCTGTAATCAAGAAAATTTGACAAAAGTAATATCGACTACAGGTTACAAATCAAATATAAACATATAAATAAAACCAACATAACGATTATCTAATTTAGCAAGAACCTATATTTCTATGTTCAAAAACACATGCGTATACACACATACACAACAACATATTTATATTTACACGTATGTACATGCATATAGCCGTGTGCACACATACCCATACATATATATATATATATATATATATATATATATATACATACACACATATACATACATATACACATACATCCATACACATCCACTTCTACATACATTTACACACATATATATATACATACGGACATACACATACTTGCACATAAACATATATACATAAAAACTTACATCTCCATACAATTACATACACCCATCTAAACAAATAAACAATGTATCCCTTTATGTATCTGTCTAACTATACATACATACATACACACCTAAACATACACACACACATATAAACACATCTACATACACATCCACCTGCATATACATACATCCATATACACACATAAATATATATATATATATATACATATACATTTATATATATGTATATATATACACCTATATACATATACATACATTCCTACACACATGTACGCACATATACATATCTATATATATAAATCAAAACGTAAAATTTTTAAAAAATTGTCTTAAAATCAAAATTAAATACATAGCGCATCACATAAACATACACAATGATACATATTGATAATCATAATAGTCATTCCATTAAAATGTCATGCCCGACGTTATTGAACCAAGATGGAACTGACATAAGTGACAACAATAAAACGGTGCTTATGTTTTGAATCGTTTCTTATGTCTACATTTAGAAAATATCTCACTCCGAAGATTTAGCAACTCATCTTGATTCTTAACTTTAATCATAATTTTTTTTTCTGCCATGCACAGATCACACCGATCGCGGAAGTTATTAGGGGTTCTAGCTCTTGATAAGTATCTCCATTCGAAAAGTGGGGTTAGTCCCTTATCCACCAGATCCCAGTCGTGTTTGGATAAGGAAGTTTGATTTTTGAGGTATCTATATCTAAAAGAGCGTCTATGGTTGTATAGACGCTGCTTCCAATCACCGGCGGATATACCTATATATCTTTTTTTCTGGTTTATATTTTTCTAGGGGAAGATTGTTGCCTCGTATACTACATTTTCATACATACATTTAGCCCCGATTGGACAAAGGTCTTTATTCCTACAATTGCTGGTAGGGTTACTAGATTGAGTTCCATTACTATGGTAGTTTCTAACTATTCTACAATTATAGGAAGATGTAATTTTCTCCATATTTCTAACGCATGAGTAACTAATTTTCAGTGTCTTCCTATTGAAAATTTTACGTAGTGGATGTTTACTATGAAAGTGTTTATCAATTAATCTCAGAAAGAAACTTCCTATATCAATGTTAGAGAGCCTGCAATATGGTGGGTTAAACCATATTACCTTCTTCTTTCTGTTTTTAGTTATATTATTATTATGATTTACAAGTTCTCCGTTAAAGTTTAATTCTTGCCTAAAACCACTATTTTTGAGGGCCTGATTGTATATAAATTTATTATTGCTAAAGATTTTTTGGCTAGAAGATAGCCTATTTATTCTTGTATTCACAGTTTGGGAGATGTGATCTATCACAGATTTAGGGTGGTTAGAGTGGACGTTGATGTATAGGGGTGTTTGATCAACTTTATGGAAGGATTTAAAGGTATCATTTGATAGGTTGAGTGTAATATCCAAAAAGTTGACTATTTTCAAGTTGGAAGATATTTCAATCTTACACGCCTATATGTATGTATATAGGTGTAAATATAAATATGTTGTTGTGTATGTGTGTATACGCATGTGTTTTTGAACATAGAAATATAGGTCCTTGCTAGATTAGATAATCGTTATGTTTGTTTTTTATATGTTTATATTTGATTTGTAACCTGTAATCGATATTACTTTTGTCAAATTTTCTTGATTACACAGTGACCCTTTTATAAATGCCCTTCAGTTTTAGTTCCCCCCATCCCATCTCTCTCCCACCACCACTTTTTCTTTTCTTTTCCTCTCCCTCTCTCATGTTCTGATCTTTAAGTTTAAATCGTCTATTGTCTGTGTATGTCACCACAAAATGTATCCTTAATGTATTAAACATCCAAGTATATTCATATTTCTCTCGCTTAAACCGTCTTTGACTCCCCTCTTTAAAACTTCTCTCTGTTACATTTTAATCCCCACTTCATCTTTAGACCTTCCTGTTCTTCTCTCTTCTGTTACCCCTCCCTATAGCTTTCATTTACTCTAACATTCGTCCCACACTCTCATACATACACTCTCACTAAATTTTATTTTTTATTCCCGGAGTCGTTTTTTCTGTTTTCTTTTTTGAATTTGTAGGTCTGATAAATTGATCGTATTTACGATTCCAATGGAATAAATTATGACCATGGAATATTAGTGCTTAAGCCTTTTTTATTATATATATATATATATATATATATATATATATATATATATATATATATATATATATCGAGTTAAGATGAGAACGAATAGAGTACAATTACAACGTTCATACATTTAATTTAAAAACGGGCTTAATACAGAGTAGAGCAATATTATTTATTTTAGGATATTAAAATAACATGTAAAAATTGCTACACAACTGCATTCGTGTTTCAGGCGATTGTAAATTACTGGTGAATCTAGCAATTTACAGTCGCCTGATGGTATGCCATGGTATGCGTTGAAACACGGCTGTAATTGTGTAGCGATTTTTACATGTTTTCTTTATATCCTAATATATGCATTAGAACCGTTATTTGTTTTCTTTTATTTTTTTTTAATAGTTTTTCTTAATTTGTGCGGTTTGCTGTTTATTCCTGATACGATGGAGCACATTTGGATATCTGGTTTGCTTCCTCGTTTTTTTATTTATATATTTATATATTAGAGCCGTTGCCGTGTCTGTTGGATTTTAAATCTATACACTGCAATGTCCGTATGAAGAATGTGTGTTATTTCTAATTTGATATTTGAAAAATAAATATGACGTTAAAAACTAATAATGGCGACTTTTATTTAAATAAAATAAATTAGACATATTTATAATCAACGTTCATCAATTTTATCGATTTATTTTTTACTGAAACAAATAAAACGCTCATCTGAACATTTGCCATGGAAGAAGCCACGTTGTGTCCGTGGGGAAACAGGCTGCACGATGGAAAATAAGTCATCACACACAAGACCACGTCAATGATTTTGACCTGTGTCTAAGCTGAAAAGTGAATGTCGGTCAGCTTCAGGCTAGATATGGTAACAATACGCCTTTTTTGTCCATTTTGACTCTTGTAAATATAAAACATGGTAGAAAAAACGGTTAAGAAAGGTTAATGAATTTATCAATGCTGACTCTTGTAAAAATAAAGCATGGTAGAAAAAAAACAGGTACTTCTCTGATGGATAGAATGAGCTGGTCATTTTGCCCGCATCTTTAGGAATAGATCCTGTAGATGTGTTCCACGTTAAGCATGAATCATCATTAAGAGTACAAAAGAATCCGATCAGTGATGATGAAATTACAGGTTCGGCTTTAGATCTCTTGGAAGTTGCAAGCCAGTTTTTCCACATTGATCTGTTAGAGCTTGACCAGACGAGAGATCAGCTTAACATAATCAACATAGATGTTTACTAATCTGAGAATGTCCCTGGGCAGATCGTTAATAATAAAAAATAATAATTTATTAATTTAAATTTAATTAGTAAAAGACTAAGTGTATAATTAATCCGCAGTAATTTTCTAAAGTAATGGATTTTAATTTATCAATCTGACAGTTTTTATCACTAAACGTTATTTTTAATGGATACTCATGTATTTATTAGACAGTATATCTAGAGGCCTAAATATTCGAGAAATCTTATTAAAGCAAAATATAAATCCTGCGGCAGAGGAAAACTGTCGTTGGATCCGACGTGCCTTAACTAATGCGGCCATAAAGGAGCCTTGTCGATCAAGCAAGGTTTGAAAAGTGCCTTTAAGCGAAATCCTTCTCATCATAAATTCCTCGAACTGTTCATATCTGCTCAGATCCCTATCCAAAAGTAAAGAAAGTAAATTTTTAAACTATTTTTCTCAGTTTATTACATAACAACAATAGAAAACCGATCCCCGACTTTATATCTACTTGGAACTTATATTAATATTTAACGTAAAATATCAATTGGTTAATATCAATTTTATTGTGAAAACATTGACTTGCATAATAAAATCTGACATTGTGTAGTAATTAGGGGGGGGGGCGTTTATTACTTAATAACAATAGAAAAACGATCCTACTCTTTATATCCAGTAGAAACGCATTAATATTTAACGTAAATCTATCCTGAAAGTTTTGCCAACATCAATTGGTTAATATCAATTTTATTGACTTGCATAATAAAATCTGACATCATGTAGTAATTCTAGTGGGGGGGGGGGAGGCATCAATTCTTACCAGCGCCATTATTCCATGTTTGTGTTTCAGGCGATTGTAAATTACCTATGTAATAACTAAGATATAGAATGTTGTTTTTCACGAAACGCACATCTCTCCCCTCCCCTCGTTTCATGTGACTTGTGCAGTCTTTAACTAATATTATTTTTCTGAATATTTAGGATTTATTAAACGACTACGTCAGTCATCATAATTGCCTTGAAATAGAATGCCGTGACACAGCAAATTTGAAAAGTTAATATCATATGAAAACAAATGCCGAATTTCCCATCGTCCATTAAACTTGTGACAATTTATAGCTGTTAAATAATTCACAATATTTTTCAAGGAATTATGTTTGTTATGGTTGAAAACAAAATAATTATTTCATAGGTGTGTCTAGACGACAGAAAGACGTTATTTTCCCACCTTGCCGTCACGCTTTGGCTGCAATTTTAATATTTCAAGATATTAATATTTTTAAAGAACGTTATTTTTATGTTATTACGATGTTGCCTAATCAAAGCAAACTTTGATCTTTGTTCCTAGGATTATGGATGACTGAAGCACAAAATGGAGTTTGTTAATTAAACACCAACATTTTTTCGTTTGCTTACCTGAAATTTATGGCTGGGTACTGAATATGTTAAAAATTAGGATAAAAAGTATTTTTTGGACTACAAGATTAAATCAAAATTTAGATAGGTTTGGTTTGATTTCTTTTATGGCACATCAACCTCAATGGGTTATTTACTGCCGACAAGATTTTTTTATTGATGGTAATAATTTTTCTTCAAAAAGTTATTCCTGATATTTTTTACAAAGTATTTCGGGTATAAAAACTTATTTTTACAAGTTCATAGTGTTTTGACTCCAGTTTGGCAGTTAACTAGTTGCCATATTTGGTGCCATAACAGGTGCTACCATCCTGGGTCAGGGTGGACCTGGAAACACCAGCAATTAAGAGGTGGTTCCACGCTCCTCAAGACCTCCTGATCAGAGGCCTTGCTGCTGGACATAGTTTATCGTCATAACCAGGATGCGGAAGTAGTTTATCGTCATAACCAGGATGCGGATGTACTTTATCGTCATACCCAGGACGGAAAAAATTTAGGCATGGACACGATATGGTCGAGTGATTACAATTTTTTTTCGGGTTCAAATCTCACGATGCAGGAAGTTGTTATCTAGATTTTGTTCTTCTCTTGAAAGAAGTTTAATAAAGGCTACCAAATAATCTCGTTGCAAATGCTAATCCTTATCAGCGATTTATTTTTCTTTATAAAGTATAGCATCTTAAACTTTTTAGATGGCGTAAACATATGTGTTGGAATGCGTCACGAAAAAATAAATGACTTCGTCTCTTTCTCTCCTGCTGTCGTAGCGACGGACACAGTCTCCACTTCTGAGATTGAAAACTGACCTCCTTCTCATTCCGGCCCTTTACATAGAGCTTGGTAACTCAACTATGCAAAACACCAACAAGCCAGCTACCAATCACAGTTCCCGCACTTGCCCACCTCCACTCGCTTTGGGGGTTTCAAGTTGACCGACCAACTCATTACAACATATCACCGTAAACATATATAGACATGGGTTTAATTTACTTCTCGCGTCACATTGAACATTCGTATTTGTCACACTACTTTAAAAGGAACTCGTTTGCTTTGTCGATATCCTTCTGCCTGAAAATGCCTAATCTCAAACCCGACAGAAGATCTTTAGTCTTCATTTCACATCATTCATCTTTTAACATTATTACCCGCAAAAAAAACACAGTGTCAAAAGATCAGTTGTTCTCTTGACATCACTATTTCTATTGATTCCAGCAGCAATTTTTATTGTTTTAAACAATTATTTTAAGAATTTTAATAAGATCCTATACTGGCAGCAAACCGCCTGCATACGGATAGACAATAAATTCAGCAGATATACAAAAATAGAAAGCGGTGTAAGACAAGGATGTGCCTTCTCACCAGGAGTTATTCAACCTATACAGCGAGGCTATTCTGAGGGAATTACATCAGGATTCAGTACTGTCGGACACAATCTTAACAATATAAGACATGCAAATGACACAGTGTTGATAGTAGACACAGAAAGAAAACTACAAAACTTCCTACATAAGGTAACAAAGCAAAGCGAGATGAAAGGACTATATATAAACTCCAAGAAGACAGAATGGTTGTCAGTAAAAGGATGAGCCCAAAATGCAAATAACAAATCGGAGATACTAACAAATACAAAAATGTAAATATCTGGGGAGCGTTCTAACAGAAGACATAAAGTGTGACACTGAGATCCGAAGATGCATTGGGATTTCCAAAGTTGCATTCTAAAAGCTTAGCAGGGCATTAAAAAACAGAAAACTTCGTTAGAAACAAAGAAAAGAGTACTGAACTATTACGTGACATCTGTCCTCCTGTATGACAGTGAATTCTAACAATCTCCTCAAAAATGAAGAAGAGATTTGAAGCAAGAGAAATGTGGTTCTACAGAAAGATGCTGAGGATACCATGAACCGAACATATAAGCAACGGTAAGGTTTTAGAGAAAATGGAAACAAAAAGGAAACTTATACTTAACATCAGGAACAGGTAGTTGAAATTTCTGAGACACGTAATGAGGAAGGAGAGCTTGGAAATTCTGATACTCACAGGACAGATTGAGGGAAAGAGGGACAGAGAAAAACAGCACGTAACATACTTGATAGGCTTGAGTAAATGGATGATAGAACAAGGATGAATAATAAAAAAAGACGAAGCTTATTAAGATCTGGGAGGCAATGATCGCCTACGTCCTGCAAGGACACGGCACATAAAAGAAGAATAAAAGACAAACATAGGAAACTGCATTTATGCATTTTCTTTTTTGCTCCAGAATTGACAAAGCATTAAACAATATTCTTGTAAATAAACAATCTAATAAATAGTGTTTAACATTTTTGTTGTCACTTCTCGAGAAAAAAAAAGGTATGAATCCAGTTGCTCGCAATATGATGGAAATACCTGAAAAAACGCATTTTTTCA
This sequence comes from Acanthosepion pharaonis, assembly GCA_903632075.3. Lineage (NCBI taxonomy): Eukaryota > Metazoa > Mollusca > Cephalopoda > Sepiida > Sepiidae > Acanthosepion > Acanthosepion pharaonis. The sequence goes on along the minus strand of CAHIKZ030003358.1, from coordinate 3,383,526 downwards.
AAATTAATAATTACAATTACTCATCGCTAACGTGTTTATTTAATTTTTTATCCATTTCTTCACAGATATTTTTGTAAATTTATTAATAAAAAAAATGATTTCATACTAATTTCTTTATAATGTTGTATATAAGGATATATATTTTTATATATCAAGAACAGTATTGGAGAAATTGTATGACAAAGTGGAAAAAGTTTATTGAGACGCGTTTCATCCATCAGGACTTCATCTGAATAAATTTGCGCCATGGCTCTTACAACATTTCACCATTCCTGGCAAATCTTTTATTAACACATTGGGGGATACCTGCTAACAAAAGTAATGGGAAGAAAAAGAAAAGGAATCTGAATGAATTCGGCTAGATATAAAAATAAGATAAAATAATAAAAAAAATTCTAAAATTCGCAGTACCCCCAATATCCCACTCGTTTTTTTACTTTTTTTTTTTCTTTTTTTTTTTTTTTCTTTTTTTTTTTTTCAGGTGATATGCGTTGAAATTTCGAACCGAACCCTTTATTTAGTCCCACTGGGAGTAAACTGATCTAGTTCCACATGCCACGCCTTTTCTCGATATCGCAGTTTTAGTTATTTCTCTTTAGTAACACAACTCACCAAGTTTTTGTTCATCTCTGCTGAGTCCTGGCATTGAACTCAGAACTCTTTGGGTCAAGTCACTGGATTACTTCAATCTACGCTATTATACACTGTCTTTGGGGACACATGGCCGGGGAGTACAACGGCTCAAATGTCTTGTATACTACTACTGCTAATAATAATAATAATGGTAAGACTTTACAATACACACTGACAGAACAATCAAAGCTAATCGCCAAGACATTGTGATCAAAGATCATAAAAACAGAATGTGCTTTCTTATTGATATGGCAGTCCCTGTAGATTGTAATGTATCTTTGAAGATTTTCAAAAAACTATCAAAATACAAGGATCTTTTAAAAATGTGGCACATGAGGACATCCATAATTCCAGTTGTAGTTGGAGCCCACGGATTGATTGGAAAAGGTTACGATAGACTCACTGAAGGGATTCCTGATCTTCCATGCCTTAAAGAAATACAAATGATTGTACTCACAAGTACAGCTCACACGTTACGAAGAGCTTTTTCTATGTAAAATGTGTGTGAGCTAAGTTTTTTTTTTTTTTTTTTTTTTTTACAAAAATCATCAGTGGAAAATGTCATGATGCTATCTCTGACCTTAGGTCTCTGGGACCCGGAAGGAAATGTGTCTCCATAAGGAATCAAAGAAGAAAAAAATAATAATGATCAGGAAATACCAGGCAAACATAATAAAGAATGCAACACACCCAATATGTAGATTGCATGAATAATATATTAAGATTATTGACCACAGGTTGTCTGGTGTCTGGTTGTGCAATCCTAACACCAAACGAATACAAAGACCAACATGAGACAATTGGACAATATATTCATTAGAATATATGTCAGCATTATGGTGCGACCACACGCTAAAAAATGGTATGAGCCTTACGCTGGATCAGTCATAGAAGTCTATGAAATCACTATTCTTTGAGACTACCATTCATACTGAGCGACATATAAAAACTAATAGACCAGACATAGTGAATAAAAATCACAAACAGAAAATTGCTTTTTCACAGACATTTCAGCGACATCAGATAAAATATCTTTGTTAAAGAATATGACAAAATAAATATCTTGAAATTGAAATTCTAAGGCGCCTTAGAACTACTGTTACACCAATAATAACTTGAGTACTGGGAACGATCCAAAATGGTACATGCAAGTCCGTTAGCAAAATCCCTGGAACCCCGGTTTACAAGTGCATTGTGTGGGAAGATTAATTTATTCAGAAGTGTATCATGAATGTAAAGAAAATACAAACCTTGTACATATTAAGTATCATCAGGTAACATCAGAATTTGTGCAAGCAGAATGCATATATATATATATATATATATATATATATATATATATATATATACTACTTTGCCTTACCCCAGGTCTGGTGTAATGAACCAATAAGAGACTGTACTAAAGAGAGTGCAAAATAATTCTATTATAATAGTGCTCGTCTTTTCGCTTAGTTAGTTTGAACGACCGTTACGCCCTGTCAATACCTCATAAATAATGGACTATTCTGTTTTCATCGCGTGGAAAGAGGAAAACGATCCTCTTGGTTTTAGTAAGAAAAAGAAAGAAAGAAAGAAGTGGAGAGGGAATTAAGCTGGTAAGAACAGATACTACCCTTTGATCTCAGCCAAAAATGAATCAAGAAGCGAATGTATTTTCTCATGCTGTCAGTATGTGTGATACAAGGTCAGTAGCCCGAACGCGGTCACACGAGATAGGTCCCAAAATAACCTAGACCTTGCAACCGTCGGTTGCGCTGCTATCCCCGTCTTTAGTGCAATGATGGGGGTGGGTACTGCCGCCGGCAGCCCTTTCCCGGAAGATTGAACACCGCTCAATGATATTTCCAGTTACGCTCTGTCCGAAGACAGAGACAAAATGGAGAGATGAAATATAGTTGAAAGGAAGAAGAAACGAGGTATAGCAACGTTATTGAGCGATGCGAAAAATAACGAGGTAAATTACGAAAAGACTGAATAATAAAAAAAGATCTGATATATTTTTGAGATGAGGTATGTAATTAGGTATCCTCATCTTTATTGTCATATTCACGTCTTTAAACCGTTATACGCTCCGGCCTTCTTCAGGTGATTGGAATTTCGAACCGAACCCAAGCAGAGACATGAATACAATATGGGAACCAGTAATACGGGGTGCTAGAGAAAAGCAATGAACAAAACAAATTGTAATATGAGCTCTGGTAAAAATGCTGAGACATTAGGTTTACAAGTCCCCAAAATTTATACACTGATGTCGGCAAGGACCCATGGCCCAGTGGATAAAAGCGTTTGTTGAAGTAACGTAGTTGGTTGAGGTGAGAAACTAGAAAAATCTACCCCGCGGATCTGAAATTCCAATCACCTGAAGAAGGCCGGAGCGTACAATGTAAAAAATCAGATCGAAAGCTCTATTTTCTTAATGGTGATCCCTGGTAGACATTACCATCTGAAAAGAAGATTAGACTCGATGGAGTACAGTGGCTTGCAAAAAATCGATGTTTGAAAGACTTGTGAATGTTATAGGATATCAAACAAGGCTATTTACATGTAAAATGATAAAAATAATAATGTATTCAGGTAGATAGAATCATTGTGCTAAATAGAGCAAGTGCGTTCTAAACCCCCCCCCCCCCCGGACACCCCTCGACTTGATTGGGGACCTCGGGCTGTGCTTTGTGACCTTCGCTATCTTATCAGCATTTGCTTTTTACTACCTCCACTTATCGTCCGTTGACGGAACTCGTTGCCGAGTATTGGGGTGCTCATCGACATTTCCGAGGAATGCCGGGCATTCAGGCAAGGTGTCTGGCTCATTGCAGTCCGTGGGTTAGAGTTCACACCTACACATTATATATATATATATATATATATATATATATATATATATATATATATATAAAGACATTTTATATGTTTATACGTTCTTTTTATAGATACAAATATTTAATAAATGTAAATAAACAGTATTAACAACATTTACCGGCCTGAATGTCCGAGAAATTTTCATAGAAAATATTCGTCCTCTAACAGGAATCGAACCTGCATCCTATACGGAACCGTCATATAGCCTGACGTGCCTTAACCGATTAACTAATATATATATATATATTGTTGTCAACAGAACTCGTTGCTGTGCTGAGTATTGGGGTGCTCAAGGACATTTCCTTCTGTGTGAAATGAGTCCTATGTTGGATCTAAAGAGACATCTGCAGCCACCACATGGATGGTTCAGTTCAGGGGACAGAGAGCTTTGGCTTTTCTTTTTTTTGACCTTAGTTACAGTTTCTGGGAGAAAGCGTGTTATCTAGCGTGAACAACAATCTGAACAAGGCCAGCATACTCGAACTCTTGGTCACGATGACTTGTGACTTTGTGCTAGCACAGCTATCGACGCCCCCCTCCATCAAGTCTTCCGTCTACCCAGTTTCACTCGCAAGGCTTGGGTCAACCTGGGGTATGGTTTTCAGTCCCTTTCCAAAGGTACCGCACACTGGCACTGCCTCCTCCACGATAAATCGTGAGATTCGAACCCGTGTCTCAGGTTCAGAATGCAAACATTCTAACCACTCGGTCCCGTAGCATTCATATAAAATACAAATTTATGCACAATAATGCATCATATTCAATAAAGGTGAACAATTTAATCAGAAAAATTGAAAATAAATGCAATATATCTAAATACAAATTAGAGACCTGTCATAATAGATCATTCCATCTTAAATAAATCAACAATGTTTTGTAGGCTTCTAAATAAATCAAGAATTAATTATAGGTTTAGAAAAATATCGGGAATTAATTATAAATTTCTAAAAAAATAGGGAATTAATTATCAGTTTTAAAACATCAGAAATTAATTATAACTTCATAAAAATCCGCTCTTAACTATAGGTTTTTAAAATTATCTATTATACCCAGTATCTCAAAAATTGGAGTGTGGGCTTTAATGGGTAAATTCGATTTAACAGGTTCATACGATTTAATCGGTTATGATGGTTTAATGGGTTATGATGATTTAATATTTTAAGACTATACACATTGATATGTAATATAATAAAATAATAATTAATTCCGTTTTATTGGATATTGTGATAATTAAATATATTTTCTGTGGCCTATATCTTTTTAACTTTATTTTTAAATAGTAATTTAAAGCTTTATTTCTTGCATAATGCAGTCAAACAATTCCAAAATAAAACGTTATTCATATTTATTTTTATAATGGTAGGTATTATAAGCTAAAGCCGACATGAATTTTTTCCCATAATTGTTCTTTTTTACATCAAACTTATTGTGAAAACAATGACCTGCATAATAAAATCGGACATCGTGTCCAATTGCCTTCGTTCAGTGGCAATCCTGTGCGTATCAAGCAACAACGACAACGACTTGTTTGTCACGATAAATATAAGACAGGATCTGCCACTCCCAGATTTAGATTTTCGTTTCTCAACGAAGTAACGAGACTGATTAACGGGTACTTTGCTTTGTTTAGTTACAATGATACGGTTTATCTATTCGGCATATACAGGGTGCGATGGGTAAATTGCCACCATTTTATAGTTTTAATTTTGCGCATGCGCGTTTTTTTTTTCTTTTTTTTTAACTGCACAGTATGGTAATGTCAGTTGGGCACCGTCTGCGAGAAAAAGAACACAACGACGCAATTCATTCCACCAGAAATTTAGAAACGGCATGCTGTACTGATTGGCATACGCGCGAGTGTTTGGATATCAACTGAGGAAAGTGCAGAGGATTCGGGGAGAGTTGGATGAGTCTAATGGTGATTACGAATGTACGGTGGCTCCGAAAACTCATTCTGATCGTTCTGATAAGAAAATAACTCATGGGTTTGGTATGAGGGTCCCCAGACTCAACACAGAGGCCTATATCAAGTGCCTTAGAGATAGTGCTGTCCTGAATCAAGAGGATGGTTGCTAGAAGACCCTATGTCTAGGAACATGACTCTGCACCATGCTACACAAGCAGGAGAACCCAGTCATGGTTGTCAGACAATTTCTGTGACCATATCACCCTTTACATCTGACCACCTAACTCCCCAGACTGCAACCCCCTTGATTATTATGTGTGTGATGCAGTCGAGAGAGAGGCCAACAAAACTCCTTGTAATATCAAAGATGAATTGAAGGCAAGGATTATGACAGCATTCACCAACTTAAACACTGAGACCGTCCAGAAGAGTTGCAGATTCCGAAGTGCTTGAAGATTCCAAAGTGCTTGAAGCCAATGGCGATTTTATTGAATAAATTTACTCTTTAGTATTTCAAGATATTTTTTGTGTAATTTTGGTAAATATATCTGTTAAAATGAAATGTCAAGTGTTATTTTCATTTTTGCGTAATTTAGATGACAATTTATCCATTGCACCCATTATATATAATTATACAAGATGTTATCTTTCAATGAACAGTCATCTACTAAAATTAGGCCGATGTACCCGCGAAAACTTTGTGCGCATGCTTTGGTTAGCCATTTACTATGGCAGGATTGCACGATGAGGGTTATTTCTAATCTATATTTAACATGGAATTTAACTGAAGGAAAAACATCGTTAATATTCAACTAACAAAATTTATTCACTTGTCGATGTCTATCGACATTTTTATCGTTTGTACTTTTTTTTAGTAGTAAACACAATTCTATCTGGAATAGACATGCCGGTGGAAATTTCCAGCTGATAAAATTAGCGGGAAAATATAAGATTTGACCAAGGCAAATAGCTGCTGGGGTTTTTATAGGTTACATAAAAAAAATGGAGAAAATAACTGTGAAAAATAATAAGCTCGCTTAGAAGGGAAGCGGGGCGTAAAATTGACGGGAATTATTCTATTGTGCCGGCATTTGTATTTGGCAAAGTGTATATATAGAGATATGAGCACATTATTAGTGCTAAATACGATAAAACTGAGATAGATATGACCAGTCTGAGATAGATAGATAGATAGATAGATAGATAGATAGATAGATAGATAGATAGATATGAACAAATTATGATAGGTACTCTTTTGTACCAAAATACAAGTTCGCTTTGCAATACTCATACTCGTCGGAATAGCTCAACTTGTAAAATAAGCTTGTCACTTCAAATAAATGTTCGCCTGGAATCATTATCAAAGTTTAAAAATCATATGACAAAATAATCGTGACCCGGTGAAAATGATTCGAAAAATAATAAGCGTGACGTACGAAATAACCGTCGTGCCTGTTGGTGGGTTGGGCATTGAAGGAAATGATCCAATGGTTCCGCCACTTATATTTGGTACACTGGAGCTTGACAATGTTTCAGCCGGTGTACACCCCGGTAATCTTCAGCCAACAATCTTCAGTGGCCCATTGAACAGATCGACTTAATTCATCCACTGCGGCCTTTTTGCAATATCTGGGTTCCTTCTTGGGGATTTGATTTCACAACTGTCAAATTAACCTGGTCATGACTGCGCAAGAAAGAACGAATTTAACTGCTGATCGATATAGACACCGCCATGTTTTTTTTGTTTTTTTTTGTTTTTTTTACCTCATTCTCTGGATTCAGGAATTAAATCCCTGTTGTAGTCAGAGTACAAGTACACCACTTTCCACATGTTTTATCCAAGATATCCTCTGTATTGTTCTGTAGAACCGTATCTCTAGATCTTCAAGATCTTAAACCACATCTCAACTCATCGACATCTGTGAGCAAATTTGCCCCGTATTCACTCCCATATACGAGAAGTTATTACATAGCTTTCAGCAATCTTTCTTTAAGCTTAGATGGGCGAGTTGTTTAATAGATAACGGCTCGGAATTGTTAATCGGAGCTCCAAGTTCCCATAAGATCACTGAAATTAAGCAATGTCGAGCATGGTCAGAACTTACATGGCTGACGCCTTAAGAATATTTGATGTTGCAAGCTTGGACGTGCGGGTGGTGTAATGGATAACGACATGGAATTTTTAATCGGAGAGCCGAGTTTCAATTCCCATGCGCGCAAATAACCTTGGGAAAGGCATGAATCCACCTCTTTGCTCTTCGGCTAGGGGTTAATTAGAAAGACTTGTATCACTAAAACATTATTATTTAAAAAAAAATATAAAAATTTCTATCTCAGTCTCTTCATATCTATCTATCTACCGCAGTCTCTTCATATCTTTCTATATATATATATATATATCTACCGCAGTCTCTTCATATCTTTCTATATATATATATATCTATCTCAGTCTCTTCATATCTATCTTTCTGTCTCTTTAGTAACAACCACATCGCGTTGAAACACCGGTTCTCGTGCGATCACCGAAGTTAAGCAAGAGTAGAGCCTGGTCAGTATCGAGATGGGTGACCGTTTCAGAATATCAGGTGCTGTAAGCTTGGATGTGCGGGTGATGTAATAGATAACGGCTCGGAATTTTTAATCAGAGAGCCGAGTTTCAATTCATTTATTGGACTTTATTTATAAATTAAACTTTATCAAAGTTTTTTACAAATCCAAGATGCCCCAAAATAAAACTAATGTTTTGTCATTTGGTCAAATTATATAAATTCTTGAGTACTCTCTTGAATAGCAATTTACTAAGCGTAGCTCAGATGTAGTACAAGGCCAAAAGTACTGAGCATCGAGTGAGAATCGAACTCGCTTTCTTATGCTCAGGACGTAAGCAGTCATGGATCTCCACAACTTCCTGACCCTTGTAACTCTTATTAAACATTGCCTCCCTGTTCCGCCATCCATTTTCTCAAGCTCACTCTGTAATGCGTTGTTTTTCTCTGTCTCTCTTGCTGTCTATCTGTCCTGTGAGTATCAGATTTTCCAAGCCTTCCTTCCTCATTATGTACCCCAGAAACCTCAACTGCCTCTTCCTGATGTTAAGTATTAGTTTTCATTTTGTTTCCATTTTCTCAAAAACTGTATCGTTGCTCACATGTTCGATCCACGGAATCCTCAGCATCCTTCTGTAGAACCAAATTTCTTTTGCTTAAAGTCTCTTCCAGCATTCACTTCCATACAGGAGGGCAGATATCACATAGCGGTTTAATAGACTTTTCCTTGTTTCTAGCGAAATTTTCCTGCTTCTAAGTACCCTGCTTAACTTTTTAGAAATGTTTCCTTGGCCATCCTAATACGCCTTCGGATTTCAGTGTCACGCTTTCCGACCACTGTTAAAATACTGCCCAAATATTTAAATGTCCGCACTTGTTTGATGTCGAGAAAAGCCTACCAACCACGATATTACGTCAAAGCATCTCAGTACTCGCTTATATAAGACAAAACAAAAAAACAACAAAAAAACAGGGTACTTTGTTCGGCGTTTTTTTTTTCTGATTTCGGGCACGCCTTTGGTGATATTAGTAAATAGTAAATAGCTTTATCCCATGGAAATTAGTGTTACTTCAGAAGTTTTTTTTTTAATTTTTGGTTTTTCTTTTAATGTGGGGGTATTACACAAAAATAGTCATAAAATAATCTCATAAGGACTGACATGTCATAAAATTAAAGAACCATATCTACGCATTGTCATGGTCTTGTGTTAAATCATTCAATATACTTTGAAATATATTCGACTTGCACGGAATAAATTTGTTTTCTGTCCAACAGCACGTTATAAATGCTAATTAATCCTATATTTAGTTCATCTGAAATTGAATGTTATTATTTTATATTATTTTTTATTTTATTTTTAATTCATATATCTTTTATATAAAAGTTATTTTTACTGGATATAGGCAAACTCAAAACCGCCAACTCGACACCACAGACTGAGCTGTCGGGACAAGTCAGGATCGAGACAACTCAGCACCAGAAAAATATGACTTTTTATAACTAAATAAAAGTAATTTATTAAAGACTAAAACCTTACTTAGCGAATATTTTTCTTCAAATAAGACATTTGAAAAGGCATTAGGTAAAATACGAACCAGTTTTTCATTATTTTTAATAAAATAAAACGTAAAGAAATTTATTGTTTCATGAACTAAATTATATAGAAAAATTATTTTAGAATTTCGATTTACTTAATTGCATAATAAATTAAAAGAACTTATTATGAAGGCAACGAGAAACCACTCCACTATATTTCCCCAGAAGTCATGAGAATTTACAGAAAATAAAGAAAATGAATTTATGGAGAAGGAAAATTGTAAACACTCCAATATCTTTCCCAAGAAGTCATGGCAATTCACAGATAATAAAGAAAATAAATCTGTGGAGAAGGCAACGGGAAACCACTCCAATATCTTTCCCAAGAAGTCATGGCCATGCACAAATAATAAATAAATGAAATCTCTGGAGAAGGCAACGGGAAACCACTCCAATATTTTTCCCAAGAAGTCATGAAAATTTACAGATAATAAAGAAAAGGAATCTGTGGAGAAGGCAACGGGAAACCACTCCAATATCTTTCCCAAGAAGTCATGACAAGTAAGATGCTTAACCACTTCAGCACTCATTAGATCTACGCGTACGTTGCCAAAAAGCGGTAAGAGATTAATAAGGTGATAATTTGAGGGGTTAAAGGATTCTTCAGATCTTAAAAACAAGAACTACAGAGAAGGATTTCCAACATGCTAGGAATCAGGAATCATCGAGGTAATAGTTGTAGAGAGAGAACTGGAGCCAACTCGGGAGAACATTTCTTTAGGACGACTGCTGACATTTAGGACGACATCAGAAAGATCATTGATGAAAATCAGATACAGTGTAGGACCCAGGATAGAGCCTTGAGGTACTCCAGCATTCATAAGAAAGAATCTGGAAGCGTGTCCGTTCAGAACGACCTTCATTTCACGATTTTAAAGGAATGATTGGATTAAATCAAGTAGTCGTCCTTTAATACTGTTTCCCTGAATCTTACGTAGAAGACCAGCATGCCAAACCTTGTCAATCGCCTTCGAGATATCTAGAGACAGAGCTCAAGCTTCGCCATTTTATTTAGAGTTTGATATACTTATGATTATTTATTTATTTTTGTAAGTTTTCTAAATGTAAAATCGATTTATTTCCTTAGCGTTTTAGAAGCCACACTTCAGAAACAATCAACATTCCTGGATTAATTGAAAATTGAAAACATCTTTTTAAAGCAAATGATACGAGGTTTTATGAACTAATGTAATTTTATTCAAGTTAGGTACTTCCAAATAAATGTTGATTTTACCTGAATTGTACCTGAATTGTTTTCTGGCTTTAGAAATCCAGAAATTAATTTAGATAAAATTACCATTCAGCATTCCTGGACCAAGTGAAGATTATTAGCATCTTTTTTAAAGCAATTTATACAAAGTTTAGCAACCATCTCATGTATTGTTATCTATATATTTTGTAACGAATTACAGTCCCAGACAACCGGACTAACAAGGCCTTCCGGATATGAGGAATTGGTTACTGTTATGGGATCTTACCCATAATAATAATAATAATAATAATAATAATAATGGACTATTCCATACTTAATAAATACTGCGCCTCAGGAGTCAGTAGTTCAAGTCAAGTCACTCGTTCAAGTCAAGTCAGTAGTTCAAGCGAAGTCACTCGTTCAAGTCAAGTCAGTAGTTCAAGCGAAGTCACTCGTTCAAGTCAAGTCAGTAGTTCAAGCGAAGTCACTCGTTCAAGTCAAGTCAGTAGTTCAAGCGAAGTCACTCGTTCAAGTCGGTCAGTAGTTCAAGTCGAGTCAGAGGCAGTCCGAAACAGAGTCGCGTTCAGACAATTACTGCAAGACATTGGAATAGTGATACTGGTCGAGACTACATTGTTCTCTCTACTAAACCTGATTGTTCATACTAACACTTAAATAAAGCCAGCGTGAAAAACATACACAAATGTAATGTATTTTTAGTTTTATTTGCAATCACAAGTGAAACAGTACAAAGATATATATTTACAGTGAAATTAGACCCAAATTTTCTGTAGACTATCATTTACCGTTCCTGTCACCTGTAAACTGGGGATGGTCTTTTAGGACGCCAAACCGGCTCTAACTTGGCGTTTACACTTAATTAAGTTTTACAACCCAAACCCACATACGGATAAAAGACATCCTTTCTTTGTAATTCATTGATGTGTGATAAATCAAAGTTACCCGATATAAGTTCGAGTAAAAAAAAGTATTTTACTGGACATGCAAACTGAATCAATAGAATAATTCAATAGAACATTTTTTCTCCAAAAGACGCAGATCATTATTGGGAATAATATAAACTGTATTAATTCTGATTCATCTACAGACGAAATCAATCCCGTAAGTAATTTCACCTGTAACATTTAGTTCAGATGTACTTTGCAATTTGGGGGTGCATTCTGACTAGGATGGTCTTCTGCCATTTTTCTGTGTCTCTTTTTTAGATTTATTTACTCCTTAAAGATTAATTATCAGTTTTGTCGAGATTTGCAGCTCCCTGCTTTAAATCTATCAACCACGGAAGTTAATAAAGGAAGGTGAGAAGAAACGGATCACGAGGCAGTGTAAATCGTTGCCAGAACCAGGATTAGGAGAGATAAGAAAAAGACAAAGCATCATAAGAGTTAACAAGGAGAGGAAATTGTGAAGAGCCGTGATCGCTGAAGTACTGAATGGCTATGGTACAAAGAAGACCAAGCTTGTGTAAATTATTGACAAAGCAGGTATTAGTAGAGATAGTAAAATAACAAATCTTACAAAAGTTACAAAGAAAATGAAGTTGTGGAGAGTCATGATCACCTACGTACTGAAGATAAAATATTTTTAATCTTGCTCAATTTGGACAAGATATTGGAACATATTTTGTTGAGTGAAATCTTAATACTAAAAAAGGGGGAATTTAAAATTAAATTTAAATATTTTAAATTCAATTTTGAAACGATAACTTTAGACGTCAAAACGAAGCTTCGTTACAGTTTTAGGTAGTTTAACATGGCTTTATTAAAGTTATTACATTTATAAAACCTGTAGTTTGAATTTATTATGAAGATTAAACTAATATTAGTTTAAGGCCTCTGAAATCTAATATTTTTCCATAATATATATTTAACCATGGGTAATGGAAAGTTTTTGGCAAATACTGAAAAAACAGAAAAAAACAGTCAGTGAGAAAATGTCAACATTGGAGATATCAAAGGAGCTTTTCAGAGATCATCGAACGATAAAGAGATCTGTTGAAAATATATCTAAGTTGAGAAATAGAAGCAAAAGAAAAGGATTTAAGAACACGTCCCCTAGTGGGGGGAACGTAAACTAAAGCAATCACTTTTGGCCAGGACTCAAATCTCTTAAGAGGCTAGAATTGAGGAAGTCAAGAAAGACCAAAAAAATGTAGAATACTTCGCAAATTGGGATCTGCCAAGAAATCCCCCTAGGCAAAGTCTTCTCAGTAAAGCAAATATTTTAAAGCGTCAAAATTGAGCCAAGAGAAACACGGAGGAGGCACGGTGAAGTAATGGATAGCGGCTTGGATTGAGGAATCGGAGAGTCGAGTTCGAATTCCAGTCGAATCCATTACATTCACTTACGTGCTAACACCCTTGGGAAAGGTGTGAATCCTCTTCTTCTTCCTCCAGCTATGGGTAAATAGCAGGACAGACTGGGTTCTATAGCCTTGGATGGCAACTAGTCTAGGAGAAGGAAAACTCTGAATTCAAACCTGCTCTTAGAAAAAATCCAAGGAGCGTCTGCATCGGTAACCGGCGGCTTCTGGTCGTTCCTGTCTCTGCGTCTGTGGGAACCCCGCGGCAAGCAAGAACGTTATTCGAGTAGGCCTGGGTACCCTACTTCTGTAATTTATCCCAATAATCTTCTTCTCACATGACTACGAATGAGTCAACAGGAAGAAGCCGGCTCAATCCGCCCAGTGTGAATGCTGCATCAATACAATACAATACAATACAAATACAAGAGAAACATGAATATTGACTTTTCTAAAGTAATTTTCACGGATGAATCTTGAGTGACACTCGATGAAACAGATGGATGGGTCAAAGGATGGATTTTATCCGATGCAGATGTACCCGTGGCTAAAGGAAGGCAACAAGGAATCGGCAGTGTGATGATATGGGCTGAAATTGTCGACCAAACCATTCAAAGTCGATATAGGAGTAAAACCGAACAGTGTTAACCATTGCGATCTCATGAACAAGACTTACTTTGAATGGTATTAGCCAGGCAATTTCAAAGTGAAGCGTGTATTTATGCACTACAAAGCCCCTTCTCCTGTATCTAAGAGTACCCGTGAATTTTCTTGTTAGCGGGCGGGCGGGCATAAAGGATTAGAGAAGATAAGATAACGAAATTACTACCATCAAAAGCTGATTTGAATCTGATTGAAATTATGGAAAATTGTGAAGATGAAATTATATGATGGTGGCAAACAATATGACCGCAAAGCAGGTCTATGATTTGGTTTAGTTTGGTCTGTTTTACGGCATATCAACACCCCAATGGGTTATTTATTGCCGACAAGATTTTTATTGCTGGTAATATTTTTTTCAAAAAATGTACTAATGGTAATATTTTTTAAAAATAATATTGTTGGTAACATTTTTTCAAAAATGTATTGCTGGTAATATTTTTTTTCAAAAATGTATTGCTGGTAATGTTTTTTTTCAATAATGTATCGCTGGTAATATTTTTTTCAAAAATGTATCGCTGGTAATTTTTTTTTTTTTTCAAAAATGTATTGCTGGTAATGTTTTTTTTTTCAAAAATGTATTGCTGGTAATGTTTTTTTTTCAAAAATGTATTGCTGGTAATATTTTTTCAAAAATGTATCGCTGGTAATATTTTTTTTCAAAAATGTATCGCTGGTAAAAAGAAAAATTCCATAAAAGTATTGTTGGTATTAAAACCTATTTTTACACTTTCATAGTGCCTTGACCCCTTTTGGTGGGCTGGGGGGTTAACTATTTGCCCATAACTGTTACCTTATCATACAGGTTTGTCATTTTCTCTAGTATAAATGTTGGTCAATTCTTGATTTTATTTATTTTTTGAAATAAAAAGGTATTTTCTGATTTTGCATATTAACGTCAGACACCAGTTTTTATAATATATCCAGTAAATTTAATAACTACCTAAAAATTGTACTCAGGCTTTGTTTTGACGTTTAAATTATTCGTTTAAAAATTTGACAAAATTGTTCAAAGCCAATTCCAGTTATGTGATTTGCTAAATAACTTCAAACGGACTGTATATTCAATTAGCATGTCTAAAATTATGTCAGATCATTATACAAATAGTGCAATTACAAATAGTAAGCCATTAATATCTACCGTATGTTTGGGTCATCGGCAACTAAACCAGTTCCCTCCCCACAAGGCTTTTCTCCGCAGCCAGAAGAATTTATAACAAGATTTTTCAAAAAAAGCATGAACCTTCTTTTAGGGTCAACCATGACCTAGCACAATTAGTTAGAGTGGGGGGCTCTATAGCTAAGTATGCAGCCAGTGCGCTGATGACACAACGTCACTGGGTGGAGGGCTTCTTAGATTTGAGTAAAAGGTAAGGGCAGGGGGAAGGAAGTAATAATACGTGTCCGTGACAAAAGTGAGCCTTCAGGTTAAAGGACATCGGCCGTGGTTTGACCTGAAGACGAATGGACTCCGCCAGGTGTGCTTGCCTAAGACCCACCTTTCCGGCTTTCAAACAAGATATGTCGAGGAAACTGGTCAGGGGGTCATGCGCAAAGCGACCCTACGACCACACTTGGTAATTGGATTGATGATAATAACGATGATAATAATTACTCCCAATGACCGACAAATATATTCAGTTAGCATATCAGCAAAAAGGTGGTTTAATCCAAGAAAGGAGATGAGTGACTTTATTAATCTAAGACTATAAACCGTGTGCCTAATCGCGATATGAATATATGGAGGACACTTTAATTAAAGAGGACAAAGGGATTAATATATTCGAGTTTAAGTTATAATATATATATATATATATATATATATATATATATATATATATATATAGAGAGAGAGAGAGAGAGAGAGAGAGAGAACATTTTAGTTAAGGAGGACAGAGCGATTAATATACTTGAGATTATAAATTTTATATATATATATATATATATATATATATATATATATATTAGTTAAGGAGGACAGAGGATTAATATACTATATTATATATATAATATATATATATATATATATATATATATATATATATATATATATATATATATATATATATATAGTGGCCTAAGAAAAGTTTTTGCCAGGGGAAATAAAGTACATCTAATTTCAAAATTTAATTACGTAATTCCAACTCAACATAATTAAACAGTATTTGGAACTAATATAGAGTACGTTCTCCATTTGCTAGTTTCAGTGCTTGTATTCGATTTTTCATGGGTTTGATCAAGTTATCAACAATCGTCTGAGCCATATTTTGCCACTCCTTTAGCAATGTTTCTTTTAGAGTTGCCATTGAAGTGATTTTGTTTTCACGCTCTAGAGGTTTTCCCTGAAGGTGCTCCCAAATGTGCTCTATTGGATTCATGTCAGGACTTTGGACTACACATGGCAGTGACTTGATTCCTTGCGATTCATTCCAGGACTTTGCTACTTTACTCGCATGAATTGGCGGTCCATCTTCTTGAAAAAGGTAGACATTCTTGTCATTCAGATTGGTTTCAAATAGTAGGAGTAGTCCTTTCTCTAATATTTGACAGTATTTTGGACCATTAAACCACTCATCAACAAGAATCAGCTCAGATATCCATCCAGACCAAACAGCGCCCCACACCATTACTCCAATCCCTCCATGTTTTACGGTTGCATGTGGACATTCAATGTTCCAAGTCTCATTCTGATTTCTCCAAACATAAATCTGTCTCGAATTCGAATATTGGCAGAATTTACTTTCATCTGTTCAAATTACAGACTGCCAAAATTCCTAATCTTTGCTCTCGAATTCTCTTGTCTCGTCCATATGCCTGTTCCTGTTAACCTCTGAAATCAAGGGCTTCTTTCTTGCAACTCTTCTTTGATAGTCTAGCTCTTTCAGAGTCTTTCTCACCGCATATGAAAACATTTCCATGCTGTTGGCGACATCTTTGACGCTCATTTCCGCTTACTTGTTTCCCTGATAACTACAATCTTCAAAAATTTGAATGCAACGTCAATCGCCATCTTCAATCTTCTTAAACCCCGTTCAGCTTTTATCCTTTCCTTGGTCTCCACCCCCAGACCCAGTCTTTTCTCTCACCTTCATTCTCTGTAACCCCCCCCCCGCGTACTAGTGGCATTCCCGCCTTACTTGATGTGAAATGATTAAAGTAAAAGATATAAAAATGAAAGGAGCAGCAATTTCTACAAAAAAAGAATTATATTGATTCATTTTTTTACGACTTATCAACCTTTTGCTGGTTATTTAAAGCCAATAAATATTTTTAGATTGTAAGAATTTTTTAAGATAATAATGGTTTATTATTATTACCGACTCTTACTAATTAACCCATAGTTGGGTGAGAAGAAGTAGTGAATACAAGAAACCCAACGGGAATTGGATCTCGGCTCACCGATTAACAATTTCGAGCCATTTATCCATTACACCACCCGCACAACCAAGTTTGCATCATCTGGTATTCCCAGACGGTCACTCATCTGGGTAATGACCAGGCTCAACGTTCCTTAACTTCGGCGTACAGAAAACTGTGTTTCAAAAACGCAAACCAACGCTTTTACCCACTAGGTCATTAATATGAATTAATGAAGTATATTGATTGATTTTTTAATAATACAAGACCTACTAATTAATCTGGAGGAGAACAGACGGATTCATGTCTTTTACAAGTGTATTTGCACATTAGTAATTATAACAAAAACCGACTGGAATTAGAACTCGCCTTTCCCATATCGAATTTCAAGCCATTACACCATCTGTACATCCAAACTTATAGCACCTGGGTATTCCCAAGCTGTTACCCATCTAGGTAATACCAAACTTAATGTTACTTACAAGGAAGTACAATCCAAATCAGTCATTCAGTAAAGTGATATGCGCTTGAGCTATCATGTCTCCCCACAACTCCCCCCCCTCAAAATAACTGCTGATTCGTTCAGTTAAGTGCCATACGTCATACATGCTTGGGTGGTCATGTCTCTTTCAATTCGTACTATCCTGGGTATGACGATAAACCACATCCGACAGCAAGGCCTTTGATCAGGAGGTTTTGAGGAGCATGGAACTATCTCTTAATTGCTAGTGTTCTCAGGTCCACCCTCACCCGGGATGGCAGCACCTGTCTGGGTCCCAGCTATAGGCAAATACTTACCGACCTCCAAAAAAGTAGTCAAAACACTATGAAATTATTAAAATAAGTTTTACTACCAGCAATACATTTTTGGAAAAATATTATCAACAAAAAAAAAAAAATTCTCGGTATTAAATAACCCATTGAGGTTGATATACCGTAAAACAAATCAACCCAAACCAATCAATTCATAACTGACTAGGTAAATTTTCCGCATTAGACTGGTTGATAACCAAGGCTATAGGAGCCAGGCTTTATACCTGGGAGGAGAAGTGAAGAACTCTTACCTTTCCCGAGGATATTAGTGTGTAAGTGAATGTAACGAACTAGGCTATTATGCGAAATCAGTTCCTCGATTTATCTTTCCGAGTCGGTGTTCATTACACCATCCGCACATCCCAACACAAATCACTCAGTCTTCTTTCTCATATGCCGTGTCCGCTCGGGACGTAGGCAATCATAGCTCTCCACAATTTCTTGTCCTTTGTAGCTCATAATAAATTTTGTCTTTTTCTAATTTCTCCTACACTCTGTTCCGCCATCCATTTACTGATGCTCACTAAGTATGTAATGCGTTGTTCTCCTTCTGTCCCTTTTGCTCCTAATCTGTCCTGTGAGTATCAGATTTTCCAAGCCCTCTGTTCTCATTATGTGTCCTAGAAATGTCAGCTGTTTCTTCCTGATGTTTGGTATAAGTTTCCGTTTTGTTTCCATTTTCTGTAAAACTTCATTGTTACTCACAATATTCAGACCATAACATCCTCAGCATCCTTCTATAGAACCACATTTCTGTTATTTTAAGTCTCCTCTTCATCTTCGAGAAGATTGTCCAATATTCACTGCCATTTAGAAGGACTGATATCACGTAACGGTTCTGTACTTTTTCTTTTTTGTTTGTTTCTAAAGATATTTTCCTGAAACATAATACTCTGCTTTGCTTTTGGAAAGCATCTTTGGTTATCCCAATGCGTCTTCAGATTTCAGTATTGCACTTTCCGGCCACAGTTAAAATACTTCCCAGATATAAGAATCACAAGTAATGTAACTTAAAAGAGGGGGATAGCGGCTCGGATTGAGGAATCGGAGAGCCGAGTTCGAATTCCAGTCGAATCCATTACATTCACTTACGTTCTAATACCCTTGGGAAAGGTATGAATCCTTTTCTTCTAGCTCCACCTCCCCAAACCAGTTATGGGCAAATAGCAGAACAGATCACAGAATAAAATGGCAACCTACTGCGTGAAAAAAAATCTGCCTGTCATGTATCGAAATATACATGATCACATAAGTGTGTTCGGTTCGAAATTCCAATCACCTGACGAAGGCCGGTGCGTACTTAAAAGAAATATTGTCTTCTGCTTTTCTTAAAGTAGGAAATTAGTTCTTAGTTCTCTGAACGGATCAAAAACTGCGACAAAATGGCCGCCGAGTACCAACATAGAACGTATAGAATACATAAGTACTAGCTGGATATTGTTTCCTGATCTTTTTGTAACTGCGAATGTAGTTGTACTAATCTTGAAGAGATGTTATATGTCACCAACTCTCGATTTCACACCATAACACACTTGAGAGAAATTTAAATATTAAGCTTTAACAGAGGATAGAAATAGCAACACCGAAATCTGAAGGCGCATTACTATAGCGAAAAGTGCCTTCCAAAAACTAAGCAAAGAAAATGGTTGTTGAAAACAAAGAAAATAGTGCAGAACTGCTAACTTTTAATTGCTCTTCTTCCAAAGTCCACCCTGACTCAGGGTAGTAGTACCAGTTAGGGTCCCAGCTATAAGTAAATGGTGAAAGCCAAACAAAACACTATGAAAGTATAATGATACATTTTCTATAGTAAAAACAGCAACAATACATTTTATGTAAAAATAGCAACAATACCGAATTATAGTAAAATTAATAACAATACATTTTTATGTAAAAAAATTAGCAAGAATACCGATTTATAGTAAAATTAGTAACAATACATTTTTATGTAAAAAATAGCAACAATACCAATATATAGTAAAATTAGTAACAATACATTTTTAAATGAACATGACCAGCAATGCATTTTGTTTGAGGTTGAAATCCAGTTAATGCCATAAAATTGTTCAAATTATTTATATTTCAGCATTAAATAACCCATAGAGATGTTGATATGCCGCCAAAAGAAATCAACCAACTAAATATCAATCTTCTTGTATGACACTCAATGCTAGACAATCTCCTCACAGATGAAGAGATGACTCGGAGCAGCAGAAATTTGGTTCTCCGGAAGGATGCAGGGAATTCCACGGACGTAAGGAAAAGCAACAATGAAGTCTAAGAATGGTAACTAAAAGAACATTTATCATCAGAATCAGAAAGACGAGACAGCTGAAATTTCTTGGGCCCATAATGAAAAAGGAGATCTTGAGCCTCCCATGCATTATTTACATTATTCGGACTGTTATCCTCATCTTCATTGCCATATTCACAACGTTTCGTTCGTTGTATGCTCCGGGCTTCTTCAGTTGATTGGATCTCTGACATGAGGTTTTATAATTACTTGCATTATTTACATTATTCGAACTGTTAACCTCATCTCCATTGCCATATTCACAACGTTTTGGTAGTTGTACGCTCCGGCCTTCTTCGGGTGATTAGAATTTTGAACCGAACCCTTTATTTCGTCCTATGACGTCCGGCAATGAAGATGAGGATAACAGTCCGAATAATGTAAATAATACAAGTAATCATAATATCTCATCTCGGATATATAGACAGATATTGAACCTCCCATTTTGAATCGTAAAAATCATTTTTTTTTCAGGGAGAATATTGCATTAACATTCTTTTGAAGATAACAATGATTTTATATATAAGTTTTACTATTTAATCCATACCTGGGGATAGGGGATATGAATTCATACTTTTCCTAAGGGTATTTGCGCGTAAGTGAATACTTTTGTGTAAACCTTTCATGAAATAACTAGACCGCCATGCTGTTTATTTAACTTGTATATCTTTTCCACGAATTACTCCATTTTTTCTTCAGTTTAAATTTTTAGTTTAGACATTTTGGTTATATTTTTGTATCATATTTATTTTCTTATTAGATTTATTTATGTTCTGTTTCCGTCTCCTCTTCTTTCTTTTCTTTTATAATCGCTTTATTTTTAAATTATAATTTTTTATTTGTATTTTCCTGAAATTATATTTACAAGCGTTTCAAATTATCATGTGTCATGAGTAATATTATTTTGCAGATATCTCTCCATGCAGGCTATAATTTATTAAGCGTTACAGGTGCATTCGCAGTTAGATCGCAGATGAGTGCACAAGAGATAAAAGGTTGTCGCGTCTCTGGACTAAAATCTTGTTGTAAAGATGAGTAAGAAAGTTTTGTTTTGTTCTTTATTTATTTATTGTTCACAGTCAAATTAAATTTTCCAATTGGTCCTATCTCTCTCTCTCTCTCTCTCTCTCTATATCTATATATATATATATATATATATATATATATATATATATATATATTATTTATTTAAAATATGATTTCAAATCATGACACATAAGAAATCCCATGTTTCAAAACAAAGAGCCAAAAATTCAATATAATTATCTAAATTAAATTGAGTTAAAATAAGCTCTGTTCCATCTTCAAGCGAAATTTTTTTTGGTCCCAAAAAAAATTTATTTTAACTCAATTTAATTTAAATAATTATATTGAAGTTTTCGGCTCTTGTTTTGAAACATGGGACTTCTTATGTCGCGTTTGGAATCATATTTTTAAATAAATAATTATATTTATGCTCTACTTTTGTATCGAGCACTATTTTTTAAAAATAATAACTAAAATACTAAGGGACTTCGAATTATTTCCCTAACCAGTTCCTTCCTATTTTCTATATATTTTCACACACACACACACACACACACACACACACACACATATATATATATATATATATATATATATATATATATATATATATATATATATACAGTTATTTATTATGATTTTACATAGCGTCAAAACAACTTGCTCACTACAAAGAAGCATTCTTGTTTCGATGCGATTGCATCTCGACTGGTGAGAACCAAAAAAGTTTATGAACAATTCACTTTACAAGCAAGCCGCATATGTAAAATACCATAAGGAGAAACGCCTTAAGAGGAAACGGAGAAGGCTAAAGAAAAGAGAGAAAAGAGAAGGAAAGGAAAAAGGATGACAGAGTAAGACCATATTATTTGTTGATAGCAGTTTTGGGCGGTGAAGGAATGATGAGGCGTTAAGACAAGGGTCTGACCCTAAAAGTTTAAAACAAAGCGGAAGTGTCCGCTACAGCTTTTAATACCGTGCAACGGTCAGAAATCTAAGCAAAGTATACCAAAACTCCAAAGAGAAAAGAGGGAAAGATGGAAATAAAAAAGAGGAAAACAATGAAGGAGAAAGGAGAAACAAATATAGGGGAATAAAAAGTAATAACTGAACACGCTTTTTTACTGATGAAGAGTCGGGAATCTTAAAACAAAACCAAAGCTGAATTACGCAGATTTATGCTGAAGATTCTGTTATTTGTTCTGGAATAAACGTAGTATATAAATTAATAAATGGTCATTTAATTGGAAAATTTTTCGGTATGTTAAATACATAAGTTATTTGGGGTTTTTACAATAATTTTAGTTCAGAGTTTAAGGTATAAGTAAAAAAACATATAAAGTATGAGATGTTAATATAAAGTTTTTATAAACAAATTTTGACCTATTACCGAACTTTATAACTTGTAGAATAAGTATAGATATAAATCAATTTAAGTATAGATATAAATCAATTTATAAGTATAGATATAAATCAATTTACTGTTCTAGAATTATATATGTGCAGAAAAAATTTAGAATCATAATCTAAGATAGATCAGTAGAAAAATATATATACATACATATAGATAGATAGATAGATAGATAGATAGATAGATAGATATTGATAGGGTCACATATATATGTGCCGTGGTGGAATGGAACGTAATTCAACCACAATCTCGTTATATATAAAAGAGAGAGAATCTCTCTGATCTACAGCGTTCATCGAACGCTGTAGATCCAGAGACAAAATTACTTTTTGATTTATATTATCCGAAATATTTAATTTGTTTAATGTATAGAATTTATATATCATAATCTCAGATTGACAGATAATTTTAAGCAGTTGGATATAGATACAAAGATATATAATATATATGCAGATAAATCAGTTTGTAAAGAAACGTATTAATTTTTATTACTTTAAACGTTATTTTTAATGGATCCTCGTATTTCTCTATTTATTAAACAGTATATTTATTTATTTCGTCTACCGGCCTGAAAATTCGAGAAAAATTTTAGAGAAAAATATGCGCTCTACGGCAGGATTCGTCCCCTTAGCGTAAACCGTCCGACTAAATTGGATGATACAGCAGAGTCCAATGATCACATAGATACATCAAAATCTGGCAAACTCCAAAGCCATTTCAAATAGGCTCTTGTCTACGGGGTGCATCGATGACCAAGCAAATTTGAATGGTGGCTTGAAGAACAGTTTTTTCTCTAACATTTGAAATAGCCACACAAGAATCCCTCGATTAATGCGTTTTCGATTAGTGCGCTAAAATTTTTATTTACCAAAATTCGATTGCTAAAACACCCTTCAAGTTAACAGTTTAGTCCGGTGGAGTAATGGATAACGGCTTGGATTAATGAATGGCAGAGTCGAGTTCAAATTCAGTCGAATTCATTGCATTCATTTATGTGCTAATACCCTTGGGAAAGGTATGAATCCTTCTCTTCTCCCCCCCCCCAGCTATGGGTAAATAGCAGGACAGACCAGATTCTGTAGTCTTGGATGGAAACTGGTCTACCGCTGAAAGAAATGGCAACCTACTGCGGGAAAAAATTGCCTCGTTAGTCATGTATCGAAAGATACATGATCAAATAAGCGTGTATCACGCATGGCACGTAACTGATTGAATTGAAAATTGATTTTTTTTTATAGTTCCGGATTGATTAAAAATTTTCTAAAATTTAAAAATGGAAAATGGGTAACTATTTTGTTTGCCAAGTATTACGTTATCTAAGTAATTATTAGTGTAATAAATGGACAATAATAAATAAATAAATTTTACAACATAAGCCGATAATAAAAAAATATATATATTTGAATATTTGTCTCTATTAAATTTTTTAAATATTTTGATTTTTTCTTGTTTATTTTGAAGGTCTTAAAAGAAAATTTCTGATTTTTTGTTAAATAAAAATGAACGATTTAATTAGATACAAAAATTTACATTTGTTAAAATATTGAAGCATAAATGATGTTCGCGTTTACTATGGAAAGATTATAAAAAAAATTCAGGTTAAAATTCTAATGATTATATCTTTGGAAAATTTTATCAGGCAATTTCTCACTACTGCCAATTATATGAACAACAGAAGAATATGTTATGATTCAGAATTTTGATGATATGTCATCATTCTAAAAACAACTTTTCCACCAGTGATGATTGATTATAAGGATATTTCCTCATACTGGAAATAAAGATAAATATTTTATCATTATAAAAACGAACTTTCTACCACAAACATTAAATTAGCAGACGTAAAAAGGAACAACACAGACATATCTTCTTCGCTCCGTAAAATCCACAGTTAACGGTCTCAAACGCAACCCTTGATAACAAAATCCTCGGAAAAGTAAGCCCAACCTTTTAAAGAAACAAAAGAGACAATACCACTGGGAATATTTTTAACACACACAAACCAATATTGTAATTAACATTACGAAAAGAAAAATACACATTCTTGTGATTAATGTCAAATGTGTCTCAAATACTTATTGTTTATGTTATTGTTGTACGTTGTATTCATTTTGTTTTCAGTATAAAAAAATAGAGAAAAGGAATCATCTATCAACTACTAATACATGTAACAACGGGGCAACTTATATTAACACAACTCAACATTCCATCCTGTTAAAAATACCATGCGGCCAATCACTCTAAATAAGTGTTTCATAACAAAAATTCAGATTAACATTAATTCATAGCATTTTTATTGTATCTTCTTATATGTACCTATATTTTAATTAAAAAGTACTTAAATTAGAAATTAATTGTGAATGAGACTAAAATTTGAGGTACAAATTACATTATTTCCTATTAGTTATTATATTCGATTAATGGCTTTTCACTTAGTGCGTATCTTATAATGTACACATTAGTCGCACTAATCGAGGGATTACTTTATATGCACAGTTCTGTAGCCTTATGTAATCAAAGCACAATTGAATAGTACCTTTAAACACAGATTTTTCTCTGATCCTCGGGAGAGGTATATATCCAATTTGTAAAGAAAGGGATGGATATTTTTTATTTATTAATCCGACAGATTTGTATCGCTTAAACTTTATTTTTAGTGAATACTCGTATTTCAGTAGACGCTCCGTTTATTTATTAATATCATTTTATTATTATTATTATTATTATGCCTCTTGTTTCCTTGGGGTACACAGGGCCTCAACAACACTGCTGTGGCCTTGTTAGAGCCAGAAATAGACACCAGAGAGTGATTGAGTTAAACAAATATATTAACAGAAACAGTAATACAAACATATACAAACGAGAGTGTTGCAGCAAGAAAGTTCGGTCCGACTGTTAGAGCTGACTGCTAGGAAACTTCCCTCCTAAAAACCAGTACCTGCTCCTATTTATAGCTGGGAGAGTCCATGCGTGCATGGGTAAATTACCATAACAAACACCTCTCCTTATAAGCATAGAAATAAATACAATATGGGAACCAGTAATAAGGAGTGCCAGAGAAAAGCAATGATAACAAAGTTGCAATATGAACTCTGGTAAAGACATGCAATGATAACAGCAAAAATTGCAATATGAGCACTGGTAAAAAGGATTCTGAAAACATTAGGTTTATAATACTCAGAAGTTCATACCCAGATGAAGGACACATGGCACAGTGGATAAAGGCGTTGGTTAGATCCAGTGACAGACCCAAAGAAGGTGAGTTCAATTCCTAGTTAAGGCAGTGGAGAACTTTCAGAGGGAAAATTAGCAGGAGATAACTGACATCCATCAAACATGGCACGTGGAATTAGAACAGTCTACCCCAGCGATCGAAATAAAGGGTTCAGTTCGAAATTCCAACCACCTGAAGAAGGCCGGAGCGTACAACGGCCGAAACGTTGTGACAAATATGGCAACAAAGATGAGGACAATAGTCCGACTAATGTAAATACTGCTTTCCTTCTCCTCAATATAACTGTCACACCATCCGCAAACCCTGTTGAATAATGTTTAAATAATCGAACAAAGTTGGACAAAACGCCAATAAATTGGAGTTCTTTTTGTAATTATTTTATAATTAAATAATTAACTTAAAGAATTAGAATCAATTTCTCAAGGACACATGACCCAGTAGATAAAGACGTTGGTTAGATACACTGACTAGAACCAAACAGTTGTGAGTTCAATACCAGACCACAGCAGTGGTGAACCAAAACTTGGAGACCTGAACAACTTGGAGATTTGAGTTAAACGGAAATAACTGAGACATCAGGAACGAGATAAAGGGTTCGGTTCGAATTACAAATCGCCTGCAGAAGGCCGGAGCATACCACGTCCAAAACGTTATGAATAAGTCAATGAAGATGAGGATAACAGTCCAAGTAATGCAAATAATACAAGTAATCATAATACCTCATCTCAGAGATCCAATCACCTGAAGAAGGCCGGAGCGTACAACGGCTGAAACGTTGTGAATATGAGGATAAGGGTCCAAGTAATGTAAATAATGCAAGCAATCATAATACCTAATCTTAGAGATATAGACAGAACTAGAATCAAGTTTGTATGCTTATTTTTGAGTACTACTTATGCTAAACTATTAACTTCCGCTCGATTACACAGCCTGCGACAATGACTTTTGGACGTTACTGTTTAGTCAGAAAATCGCTTTTCTTCAATAAGGACATTTTCATTTTGCGGGCTTGTCTTTCATCATGTTTGCCGTCTTGAGACAAACCTGTGATCAAAGTAGCCGGACCAGTTTCAATCGTCAATGCAAGCTTTTCACTGTTTGAGCAACCATTACAGTTACTCACGCTTATTAGTCAGAGGCAGAAAGTGAATTATAGGGATTGACTAAATGTAGTTTAGGTGTGACACAAGGCCTGAGAGAGGTGGAAACCAATGAGGATCGAAGTCATTATTCAGCCATAATTCATCCTGCCGGTCAAGCTTGCTAACCATTATACAACGTCGAAGTACCCCAAAATGAGTTACTAAATGTAGCTTAGATGTGGCATAAGACCGGAAGTAGGGAGCACCCAGCACGTCGAAGAGTCAAAGAAATCTTTGCGGGTGGGGAGGTGCTTACAGTACGGGTGTTCCTAAACGGTCGCGCATCTAAGTACTGACCGGGCTCGATATTGCTATGACATCGGTGATCGACCTAGAGTGCAGAAAATGTATTAATATAGATTCACTAAAATTTGAACTCAGAAAATACGATGATCTCCAATAATATATATATATATATATATATATATATATATATATATATATTCAAAATTATAACATATTCATGTTATAACATCACTACAAAAATTGCAATTTTGTTTCAACACTAATGGTATCTTATCAAGTGACGGTGTTAATTACAAAATAAGGGGTTTTTAATAGTTCAAAGCCCAACCAAATCCCCTTAGTAGGGGAAACAATGTTACATAACCTATGATGACCAATCAGAATACAAGTATATAGTAATTCAAAATAACGTAACAACGTGCTCTAACTACAATCAATTAGTGCATTAAAGTTAAGATTAGATTAAATTAGAAATCAATATAACAATTAAAGTTTTAATTTCACAGTCAAAATTAAAAATTAAGTTAGAAACGTCAAATTCCGAATTTAACCGAGCATCAAGTTTAATTTTATTACAAAATTATTCAGAGAAAAACTGAAGGGTTTTGGTTGGTTTTTGAAAAGTTTAAACCGTTTATTTTGCAATCAACAATATCACTTGATAATACATCAGTAGTATTGAAATAAAATTGCAATTTCTGTAGCAATTTTATAACATGCATAAGTTATAATTTGGAATAAATATCATTTGTTCTACTTTTCATTGAGCACTCTTTTTAAGAATAGTGTCTTTGGTTATCGCTATTTTTTATTCCATCTGTACCAACCCCCTGTATCTGTATATATATATATATATATATATATATATATATATATATATATATATATATATATTATTAGTAGTAGTAGTAGTAGTAATCTCATAAGTATAAGAAATTATACTCGTTCGGAAAAACCTTCAGTGTTTTGATTTGCAAATAATCAAGCCAATATCAAAGCAGAAAAAAGTATAAAAAAAGAACCAAGAACATGTACGTTAGCCGAAAATAATCGTCTAGAATGCAAGTCCAAAGTTCAAAGAAAAAAAAACCGATACGAGTAGGCAAAATATCTAAATAAAGTGCTCGATACAGTAAGTAGAGCAGACCTACTTAAACCTAGAGAGCCAGACAAACCTACCAAGGTTTCACCAGCCTTCCCTGACGATCCGCTTAGGTGAAACCTTGGTAGGTTTGTCTGGCTATTCAAGTTTAACTATATATATATATATATATATATATATATATATATATATATATATATATACACGCACACACACACGCACACACACACACACACACACATATATATATATATATATATCATCACTCACTGATAACCCAAGTCTATACTCACCACGTGAAGGTTGCACTGTGCATGAGACATGCTATCGGTGAGATGTAATATGTATATTTATTAATATATATTAATAGCTCTTGTATCATTACGTCGAGCACTGTTTTATTAATACTGGCACTATATATATATATATATATATATATATATATATATATATATATATATATGTATGTATGTACAGTACAAGGTGCGAGGGGAAAATTCTCGCCATTTTATATTTTTAATTCCGGGCATGCGCGTTGTTTGTTTTTCATTTTGTCGACTGCACAACACCAAAGATGAACTGAAGGCAAGGATTATGGCAGTATTCACGAACTTAAACAAGGAGGCCGTCAAGAAGAGTCGCAAGAGATTCCGGAGTTGTCTGAAGGCCGTGGTTGAAGCCAATGGCGATTTTATTGAATAAATTAACTTTTTAGTATTTCATGATATTTTTGTGTAATTTTGGTAAATATGTCTGTTAAAATAAAGTGTTATTTTCATTTTTGCGTAATTTCGACGATAATTTATTCATCCATATATATATATATATATATATATATATATATATATAATAGGAAAGTATCAAAAATTCGAGAAATAAAAAAAACAACAAAACCATCCAAATATTGTCAATAAGACTGGTGATATTTATTTTATAGCAGTAGGCCTTTTGACTAAACCGAAGCACGAAGAGAAAGATTCTAAAGTCAGAATTTTCGGACACGACTGTGTTCTTTTTCAACGTGACAAAAAATAAAGAATAACATTTGTTAAAATGATTTCCTCTTTTTATGTAAGCTAAATTATTATATAGTTTAAGGTGCTGGGGGAAAGAAAATTCAATTTATTTTAATGG
The DNA here is from genome assembly GCA_903632075.3 of Acanthosepion pharaonis. Classification (NCBI taxonomy): domain Eukaryota; kingdom Metazoa; phylum Mollusca; class Cephalopoda; order Sepiida; family Sepiidae; genus Acanthosepion; species Acanthosepion pharaonis. The sequence goes on along the minus strand of CAHIKZ030003358.1, from coordinate 3,354,051 downwards.
GGTGTTGGTTTTTTTTACGAATGAGGATACAAGTATAATTTACGGTGGTAAAGTAAGTATCGGTTAAGGTTAGGAGTGGGCTTAGAATTTCTGTCTGTTGATACTCGCTTCCTTATATGAGAACGTGTCATCACGGTCTTGATCTATTTAAGATACACTACAATACAATTATAATTTTTATTTATTTATTTATTTATTTTCTTATCTTATAAAACACATTGAGATTTTCTTAAATGGCCTTTCAAATATGATTAAGTTATATTTTTATATTTACATTTTTATTTATAAAGATCTAAAATATTTCATTTATTATATTTACTTATAAACTATATACGGTATTGTAAAATTAAAATATTAGAATTTAATTACGCATTTTCAAACTTTCTTATTTTTGATCAAATAATAAATATATAATTATTCATTTTTTTTAATTAATTATTTTTTAAAGAAAATATATTACAATGTCTACAAAATCTGTAATTTCATTTCTTTGATTTAATATGCCTTTATTTTTCAGAAACTTGATAATATATAACTTTTGATGCAGGCACAAAGGACATGAGTCATTTAAAGATCTACATTTTTTTTTTTATTAGTTTCCATTTTACTGTAGGTGAAAAAGGGAAAAAGAAAAGGTTAAGGAGTGAGTATAAAATAAAGAAAAACAACGAAAATGACAAATAATCAAGTGTATATTTCTATATAAGTAATTGGTTTGACTTTGCAAAGGTTTGGTCGTCTTCTATATTCATTACAAATGACTTTGGTTTGTGTACTTAGTGACATAGTGATTGTGAAATGGTTGACCAATAACTAAGTACTAAATAGAAATAAGAAGTAGACGATATATCCCTAGACGTAGATTAAATATACGGATCAGTTCAGAATTCCCTATAGGTTATCCAGATCGATATACACCTGATGAAGGGCGCAACAGCCGAAACGTTGTGATAACAACAACAAGGATGAAGACACTAGTCCGAATATAAATACTGTAAATAAGCTGAGGCATCAGCATTTTTACAATCGTTTCACCAGCCATCCCATTATATCGAAATGGGAAAAGTGTTAAATGCTTGCCGTTGCTCATCTAATCATAAATAATAGCTAAAACGCGACATGCTACATCCACGGTGTTGAATCACCCATGTTTTCCCCATATTTTAATTGTAAGGAGGAACTACCACTCAGACGGGGATTTTTTTCTGGGAAATTCAATCACCTATCTCCTTGAATCCTGGTTCTTTAATATCCCTTCTCCCCCTCAATGTCTCCCCTGTTACTTTCACTCTCAGTAAATCCTTGCGTCTAAATGGCTTCATCACTTTATTTGGGATGAAATGATTTTAAAAAAAACCGCTACACTCTGGAACAAATTCACGTATGCATACCCCTCCACCAACAACGAACACTGTGACCTTTTCTTCAACTTAAAGGTCAACCGCTATCTTTCTTATTCTCATAATATTCACTTCCTTCAATTTATTTTTTTTAATCATTTTACGTAAAGCAAGGCAATAAAGCCACTAAGACACAAGGGGTTTACTGAATGTTAGAAAATGAGAAAAACACTTTTAAGGAGAGAGAACAATAAAAGAACAGCAATTAAGAAGACAGAAGATAACGATTGATATTGCATTTGAATTTTTGAAGAAACTGTTAACATAGAACTTACGGTTACATCCTTTAGTATTAAAATGACACACCTCATTCAGTAACACTCTACCACGAGTAGCCCTTAAGCCCTCAAATGGGCGGACTTTAATATAAAAATACTAACTTACGCTATCAAAAATATAAATTAATGAATGTATTTTTAGGAATAGACTCGCTAAAACCTGGCACTGAGGTGAAAAAATAGAGAATGAATGTCTTTTGAATGACACTAAGTCAAGTTATTAATGCGACAAATGCCAACAGTCATTCATACTTTGAATTGGTCAGTTCTATTGTACACCCTGGCAACTAAATTGGCAAAGACATATTTGAATGAACAGACAAAAGAATGTCACATTTATTTATCGTTGAGAATGTCACTTATGTGACGATGTTATCTATCTTTGCTTATCTAGCAAATATACTCTGTACTTAGTAACTTCTTTTGTCTGTCTATATTTCTGTATTGTAACTATTTACACTACTTACATTGTTCGGACTGTTGACCTCATCTTTATTGCCATATTCACGACGTTTCGGCTAATGTACGTTCCGCTTTCTTCGGGATCTGCTTATATTTCTGAGATGAGGTATTTTTGTAACACTTTATACTATTTACATTGTTCGGGCTATTGTCCTCATCTTTATTGCCATATTAACGACGTTTCGGCCGTTGTACACTTCGACTGTCTTCAGGGTCTGTCTATATTTCTGAGATGAGGCATTGTAACTATTTACACTATTTACATTGTTCAGACTGTTTTTCTCGTCTTTATTGTCACATTCCCGACGTTTCGGCCGTTGTATGCTCAGGCTTTCTTCAAGATCTGTCTATATTTCTGAGATGAGGTATTGTAACTATTTACATTCTTCGGACTGTTGTCCTCATCGTTATTGCCATATTCACAACGTTTCAGTCGTTGTACGCTCCGATCTTCTTCAGGATCTATCAATATTCCTTAGATGATGTATAATAACTATTTACATTGACTGGACTGTTGTCCTCATCTTTATTGCCATATTCACACTGTTACTTCTTTTAGGTACCCATTCAGGACGCAGGTGATCACAGCTCTCCACAACTTCCTGTATTTAGTTTTTTTAAATAACTTTTAACATTTTATCATTCCTCTTTTTCCATATTATGCCATCCATTAACTTCTTTTATGAGCCTTATCCCTGCGTGAACATAGCTCTCTATAACTTCTGGACCGTTTACCATCCGTCTTTGTCGTTCTTTTGTTATCCACTGACGTTTTTCTGTGCCGTGTCTCTTCAGGGAGCGGGTAATCACAGCTCTCCGCAGCTTCCTGTCTTTTCTTGCTCTGATAGAGTAAATTCCTCCTTCAAGTTTAAAATAGTATATATATATATTAAAGAGTCCGGGTTCCTCTCTGCTCAGAGGCAGTTAATTCGACCGTCATGCCGAGAAGCTCGACTCGATTCGGTATCTAGCCACCCCTCCACCCCTACGAGGGTTGCATGTGGCACAAAGCCGAGATTAACGTGGGTTTCCCGAGCCCGTAGGCTCGGCCAAAAATACCCGTAGAACCCGTATAAACGGGATCGGGTTGGTCAACCTCCCCGAACGAGACTCTGCCTTTCGGCGGAGCCTCGTCCGGGTTCCTTTCTGCTCAGAGGCAGAAAGTTCGACCGTCAAGTCGAGAAGCTCGGCTTGATTCAGTATCTAGCCACCCCCCCACGAGGGTTGCATGCGACACAAGGTCATTTTTATCGTGGGTTTCCTGAGCCCGTAGGCTCAGCCAAAAATATGCCCGTATGACTCGTCAAAACGAGATCGGGTAGGTCATTCACCCCGAACGAGATTCTGCCCTTCGGCGGAACCTCGTCCGGGTTCCTTTTCTGCTCAAGAGCAGAGAGTTCGACCGTCAAGTCAGCCACCCCCCCACGAAGGTCGGCTTGATTCATTTTTATCGTGGGTTTCCTGAGCCCGTAGGCTCACCCCCACGAAAACGGGGTTGCATTCACCCCGAACGAGATTCTGCCTTCGGCGGAACCTCATTTTTTCCTTTCGTGGGTTTCAAGTCGAGAAGCTCGGCTTGATTCAGCCCGGGTATGGCTCAAGGTCAAAAATATGGGGTTTCCCCGTAGCCAAAATATTCCGACTCGTCAAAACGAGATCGGGTAGGTCATTCACCCCGAACGAGATTCTGCCCTTCGGCGGAACCTCGTCGTCTGTTCCTTTCTGCTCAAGAGCAGAGAGTTCGACCGTCAAGTCGAGAAGCTCGGCTTGATTCGGTATCTAGCCACCCCCCACGAGGGTTGCATGCGACACAAGGTCATTTTTTATCGTGGGTTTCCTGAGCCCGTAGGCTCAGCCAAAAATATGCCCGCCTTTGATGACTCGTCAAAACGAGATCGGGTAGGTCATTCACCCCGAACGAGATTCTGCCCTTCGGCGGAACCTCGTCCGGGTTCCTTTCTGCTCAAGAGCAGAGAGTTCGACCGTCAAGTCGAGAAGCTCGGCGATTCAGTATCTAGCCACCCCCACGAGGGTTGCATGCGACACAAGGTCATTTTTATCGTGGGTTTCCTGAGCCCGTAGGCTCAGCCAAAAAAATATGCCCGTATGACTCGTCAAAACGAGATCAGGTAGGTCATTCACCCCGAACGAGATTCTGCCCTTCGGCGGAACCTCGTCCGGGTTCCTTTCTGCTCAAGAGCAGAGAGTTCGACCGTCAAGTCGAGAAGCTCGGCTTGATTCAGTATCCACCACCCCCCACGAGGGTTGCATGCGACACAAGGTCATTTTTATCGTGGGTTTCCTGAGCCCGTAGGCTCAGCCAAAAATATGCCCGTATGACTCGTCAAAACGAGATCGGGTAGGTCATTCACCCTGAACGAGATTCTGCCCTTCGGCGGAACCTCGTCCGGGTTCCTTTCTGCTCAAGAGCAGAGAGTTCGACCGTCAAGTCGAGAAGCTCGGCTTGATTCAGTATCTAGCCACCCCCACGAGGGTTGCATGCGACACAAGGTCATTTTTATCGGGGTTTCCTGAGCCCGTAGGCTCAGCCAAAAATATGCCCGTATAACTCGTAAAAACGAGATAGGGTAGGTCATTCACCCTGAACGAGATTCCGCCCTCGGCGGAACCTCGTCCGGGTTCCTTTCTGCTGAAAAGCAGAGAGTTCGACCGTCAAGTCGAGAAGCTCGGCTTGATTCAGTATCTAGCCACCCCCCACGAGGGTTGCATGCGACACAAGGTCATTTTTATCGTGGGTTTCCTGAGCCCGTAGGCTCAGCCAAAAATATGCCCGTATGACTCGTAAAAACGAGATCAGGGTAGGTCATTCACCCCGAACGAGATTCTGCCCTTCGGCGGAACCTCGTCCGGGTTCCTTTCTGCTCAAAAGCAGAGAGTTAGACCGTCAAGTCGAAAAGATCGGCTTGATTCGACCCTCTCTCTTGAGAGGCGTACTATACATAGTGTTAGGAAGAGTTCATTCTATCGTTATAGGTAAGGACCCATGACACTCTATCACAACTACAATCGAAAAGAATTTATCTAAACTCAACATTAAATTTGTCACAACTCCATCTAAAAGAATCAAAGACTTAATCAATACAAAACAAAACAACCAGCCAATACTTCAGTATCTGTCTATATTTCAAGCCAAAACTTGAAGGAGGAATTTACTCTATCAACTTCAAGGATTACCAGAAAGAAATTGGAGAAACTTCAAGAGTTTTAAGCGAAAGACTATATGAGCACAAAAGAGACATCTTAAAAAAAAACAACACACAAAATGAATTGGTTGTTGACCGTAACGAATTGACTACATTTGTGGCATAAAAAAATTCTACTCTAATTAAAAGAGAAAATAATTCACTAAGACGAAAATGTCTAAAAAGCTGATTTAATTGCTTGTTCAGCCACAGTAAATTTATGTCCAGATTCTTATAACGTTTCACCAATCTTGACAGATTTTCTGTCATCACAATGTGGGATAGTTAATAAAAAAGACGATGGAAAGAAAAGGAATATAAATGAATTTGGCCGGAGTGAATAAAATATTCTTTCTAAATTTTGAAACAACCAGCGTCTCTCGTTCATGCGCATGCGTAGTCACAACAACGTCAACAAATCCAGTCCGATGAAGTCCTAACGTATGAAATGCGTCACAAGTAACGTTTTTCCATTTTGTCTTATTGATATATAAAATATATATCGTTATCTCATTATACACACACACACACACATATATATATATATATATATATATATATATATATATTGTTCTAGCATACCTACGGACGATAATGGGTATGTCCCATTCACATAAATACAGTACTAAATACTAAATATGTTGGTCTGCATTTGGAGATTCTTCTCCAGCTGTGCTGCTCAAACTCTCTGCCTCCATTGCAGAGAGGATTCCCAGACGAGGCTATGTCGAAGGGCAGAGTCTCGTCTCGGGAAACAGCTACCCGATCCCGTTTTATACGGGGTCTACGGGGAATTTTTGGCCGATCCTACGGGCTCGGTTACCCCAAATTAAATTCGGCCTTGTGCCACATCTTACCGCGTGGAGCGGTTAGTAGATATCCTGCAGTTGGAGATTCATTGTGGAATTTACTTGACTCACTTTCAATAGTTGAATCCTTCTTCTATGCGCCACTGGCGAATCTTACATGTGTTGTTCTTGTCCTAAGTATTATCGTTCATTAACAACCTTCGTTTGATTATTCTATTCAGTAACCTTTCCTAGATTACAACACACACACACACACATATATTTATATAATTTACACTGGAACTTAATATTAATAATAAAATTCCATTCCTTGATGTATTTATGGATTCCAGGACACATAAATTTACTACTTCTCTATATAGGAAACCCACCAGCATTAACTCGTGTCTTTTTAATTATAATAGTGAATGCCCCGAACGATATGAGTTAGCTGTTATAAAAAAACTTAATCCAACGCACACAAATGATATCGTCTTCCAAAATCATATTCTATAAAGAATTACATAACATTAAACAAATACTCGTTAATAATGAATTCCCTTATTCCATCATTGATCAACAAATTAAAATGTATCAGAATAAACTTAATAATACCACTAACAAAATTGATAATATTAATAATAATTGTAACCAAATCAGTGTACGTCAAAATAAACATAATACTATTAACTTATACTATTATAACCAAATGCATAATAATTATAAACACGATGAAACAACGCAAAACATAATGGACTGAATTGTTAAATCCAGTAATAATAGTAAACAAGTAAACTTTTCATATATTATATAAAACATAGTCTCCAATAACCCTACAACCATACAATTAATACACAATGAAGTGTATCAATTTACATACCCGTTCTGAGATTGTATCTTTGATACTAATAATAAACCCACTACATATATTGGATCTACTGCAACCACGCTCTCCCGTAGACTTACCTGTCACCTTTCTGGTCTTTGTTCTATTAAACAACATTTCTTAGAAAAACATAGCCATCTATATAATATTAGACAGATATTAGTTGATAACACAACAACACTCACACATATACACATAGTAAAAAGAACCTTCAGATATTGGAGGCCATCTACATTAAAACAAAGCAACCCACACTCAACAAAATTATATTTCAAATCAGTCACAACATATTACAATGCATTTAAACACGCGGTTCTGTTGATAACATTTCTTTCTCTCACGTGGCCATGTATGACGTCATAGAAGCGCTTTACGAATTTACGACCTGCGTGTGCTCTTCCGAGACCGTTCTCGTCGCATAGGAAACTTTCATGTAAACATAACAGAAAATCATCTTTGATGGTGAACATCTCTGTTGCAATGCCCATATAACACTCTGATGATGGCTCATGTGAGCCGAAGAACAGGAACAGCCGAGGAATGGCATAATAAAAAAATATCCAAATGTTGGACAGTTTTCTCCCGAAACTAAAGCAACTAAACGAAGCTCATGATCAAACATATGATCAAACATACTAGACATTCGTTATCTGATATATTTAACAATATATATATATATATATACGCCCGCGTGTCTGTCTGTGTGTATTTGGGCAACAATCCTTCTTTTATATATGTTTAATTTCATACGACGAACAAGGAATAATATTTATTTTTATTCATTTTCTTACAGGTTTTCTTTTATGAGGACAATTTGTATGAACACGAAAAAGAATAAAATAGTTTTGCTATGTCGTATTTAATACAACAAACATATATATTATTATGTATATTATAATTTTATTACTTATATATATATATATATATATATATATATATATATATATATATATATATATATATATATATATATATATATATATATATATATATATATAAATATAATGCCTTTTAAATCCCTTGAGGAACATATGGCCGCAAGATATCGTTGCGGCTTCTATAACAAGCCAGCTTTTTAAGTGAGTAGGTTGTTAGCCTACTGCAGGATAAGATTTTGAATTCAAAGTTGTCCTTCTCCTCGACCAGTTGCCACCCAAGGTCTGTCATTTTATTTTATCTGTAATTTAATTTTATCTGTAATTTTATTACTTATATTATTATTATTATTGCTTATATTTCGAAAATAAGGATGTTATATTTTAAATTCTTTTAAGAGGGTTTTTTTTTTAATATTCATAAAAGCAGCGGTGTTTCACGCTTAGTGATTTTTTTTAAATGGATGGACGTTTATTAATATTCTATATACGTATATATACGTATATATATATACATTGAAATAATGTCGTATACAATATTTAATGTGCGTAAATAATAATAATAATAATAATAATAATAATAATAATAATAATACATATAATATATATATATATATATATGTATATATTGTTTAACATTTTTTATATTTATTGCTAGTTATTGCTGTTCTCATTCGATCACCAAAGTTAAGTAACTTCTTAGTTTTCTTCAAACTAAAACAGTCTCCACCGTTCTTTGTCGCGAATGCTATCAGCTACCTCATAGCATTTCCCTTAATCTCCTCCACGGCAAACTATCGGATAGTTATCACGCAGTATAACAACAACATAAAAATACGTTTAAATGGACGTATCCCCATAACAAATACACACCGACATTGTCTTTATTTTACTGAAGAAAAAGATGGCCACATGTTTACAGATAAATAAATAAATGGTCGACAAATCATTATACAGTTAGACTAATAATCTTATCTTAATGTTACTATCATATAATTTCAGCCATTGTACCCAGTATCTTATTCAGGTGTCATTCCATCCAGGTGTAATGAAATCAGGGTGTGCTGATTAAATGATAACACATAAACCAATGGATAACACGAGGCTTGAACCTTTCATCCTTACCATTACATTTTATACAACTCCGTACTTCGTTAAAATACTCTCAGTGAGTGTGGGCGGATTCGTCACTCCTGGGGCGAATCATGGACATTAGATTCGACCAACTTCTCTCTGGGGTGGTTGTTTATACTCATCTCTTCCATGTTTGTCGTTCCTACGCTGGCAAAAAAACAGATGCAGATGTGAAGTCACGTATTTCTGCATACGGCGGTTGGTGATTCAACATATGACCGTAAGGCCTATATAACAACCGCACATCTAAGCATACAGCACATGGGATTCCCAATCGATAACCCGTCTAGGTACTAACCAGGCTCGGCGTTGCTTAACTTCTGTGATCACACGGGAACCGATGTTCTCAGCATGATATGGACGCAAGCATACGTTGGGCTTGAGTAACTGATCATCTGCAAATAACTTTATTAAGTTTTTATTCTTTATTACTAAAACATGTGTGTTTTTATTCTTTATTACTAAAACATCTGTGTTTGTTTCTCTATTGCATTTTTATTTGATATAGGGGACCCAATCCATCAGGTGTACACTTGTCATCGAGCAAGCTAACACACTGACCAGTCCGCTACTGGATTTAAACTTCTGATCTTGGGATAATTTTCGTAGATTTTTACTTAAATTCAGGAACTGAACCGTAGTTATTTTTCGTGATCATTTTATTACTCGAACTTGTATCAACTTCCGTCACAGTGTGTGCGCATGCACGAATTACCTATTTATGTACTGTGCGTCTTTTCAATATCACCCCTAGCAAGAAACAATCTCCCCATCTACATCTTATTCGGTTCAACAATCCTTCCTTTCGCATGGTCTTGCGCTTGTCTTTATTCTTATCTAAAATAAACTACCCTTTGGCCACAACGTTCACATGAGCACAATGCGAATGAACTTATGCATACTGTTGTAGAGACGATGTGCCTCATATGTCACCCAGGCTGATCAACTGTGTCTCCATCTCTACGTGAAGTGAATTTCTAATGAAATCACCGACCAAGCTAAACGTTACGCATCCGTAATTGCCGTGGGACAAATTCCTGAAATCATTCTCACAATTTTAAAGTTTTTACTAAGTTCTCATTACTCAACAATAATTTATTATTAAATTTATTTTTTTAACCAGATATTTAAAAGAAACGAAATTTACACCCACACTCTCACAATACGTAATCACGACCCCTACAGGCAAGCGGATACAAATTAGACCTACTTCGAATTTGAAACAAATTGAGATCTTGTTAGTAAATACATGTAAATACTGACAAAACCACAGGTTTCATGTGCCCGGATATTATTTTTAAGCACAGTTCGGTATGACACGAGGTAATAAATGTAATAATCCCAATGAAATTTGAAAACAAGATGTCTACTATCTACTCCAATTGAGGGGGGGGGGATAACAAATAGATAGTAAATAAAATTTCAGGTTTTTAGATGAAAATGTCAGACATATAAAGTTGAAGTAGACGTTAGAAAGAAACGGAAACCCAATTCTAAACAGGAAACAAATGATAAACTTCTTCTCTTGTTCAAAAGACCAGGGAGGAGTGTAAACCTGACGATAGGCGACCAATCTACTCTAATATATATATATATATATATATATATATATATATATATATATATATATATATATACTAGCTTAGAAGCCGAACTCCGTGCGGACTCTTAAGCTAGTTCCTAGAAGAGCCTAATTGGCATCCGGTCTAAAAATTAAAGGGACCTCTGATCCAGCTTAGAAAGCAGCAATGATTTTTTTCGACTTTACTCTTTAAAATGAAGTACAAGCAAGTTTGATTCAATTACTAGCTTAAAAGCCACCCTCCTGCGTAGGACTAGTCGGCCTCCAGCCTAAAACGGATCTTTTCTATTAATTCCCCACAAAATAAAAAAGAAATCATATTTACTAAATTCACACCAGATTCTTCCAGGCGAGGACCTTCCATTGCACTCAGGTTGGGTTGACCTTTGCGATCGGCACAAATGTGCGCGACTCAGAAGCGCTGTTTTTAACTGAGGGTCTACATTTGCGCTTACCCCGATAAACAGGTCAAAAACAGATTTTCTTTTTTTTAAGAGTTGTTGCAAGACAAGCTAAACAAATTTTGAGTAAAATTTATAATTTCCAAAGAGTACCAAACATTCATTCAAAATTTAATTTCTCGGGGTGTATTAATATTTGAGATAAGTAACTTTATATTTTGTTGGGTGAATTAACAGAAAAGATTCGCACTACATAGGGAGAACGACGCAAAGGCTAGATGTTAGAATAAAACAACACGTTCCAGCGAAAATCCGAAACCAGAAGTACACTCCCTCGGACATTTTGACCAATACGTATGGGTCTTCCATCGCAGAACACCTTATAAATAGCCATAATTATGCTGTTAGTTTTAGTGCGGACGCTTTTACCACAGCGTGTTGACTGGCTTTCTTTGACGTGTGTTGGTCCAGCTTGATTGTTTCATTACGCTTGAACTGTTAAGTTTTTGATTTGAATTTGTTAAAACCTTTTTGAATTTTTCAGTTTGTCCTTTTTTAGTTTTGTCCATATATACTTGTGAATTTTCTTTTGCTGTTTATTTTCATTTTTTCGTATTTTTTTTACCCACCCCCCATTTTTTTTCTATTCTTTTTCATATTTGCTTTGTTTATTGTCTTTGGTTTTCCACGTTCTTGTTTTGGCTTATTTTTCTTTCTTCTTCACTGTTTTGCTTTGCGTTTATTGTTAAATAATTTTATAAAAGAAAAAAGCAAAAAGAAACCACTTATTCTTTCGGTCGTGGTGTTTTTTTTTAAACCATCATGGCTGACAACAATGCCAATGCCAATACACCGTGTCCAAAACCGGTGTCACCAGCTAAAACGGCCTGAAAGGAAAATAGGCCACTAAAAAAAGATGCAGCATTCTATGTTGAGCAAAGGGAAAAATTTGAAGAATCATTTAAAAGTAATGAATTCCTTACCATACCTGAGGCTCTAGATGCCGTAAGTTTGCACACAATATCCCTGCTGACTCCCGATGTTAAAATGCGGAAATTAATCGGGGTCAGCAGGGAAAACACGGAAAAAGCATTGAAGGCTTTAAATATCACTCTCAAAGTGGAGGACGAACGTCTTATGGGATATCCTTTTACTGACGGAACAACAAGCAAAGGAACTAGCGGGAAGTGTTTTGAACACGAAAAATTTACGCATGCAGACGCAGTACATGGGCACCCGTAGGACAAAGGTTACCATCCATGGGGTGCCCGTGGATATCTCGGAAGATAGAATGGGGCCTTTTTCACACAATACGGCGAAGTTAGTGAAGTAAAGTGAATATAGCGACTGGAGACATGGAGCTATACATAACCTTGAACAGGAAGAACTTCCAAGAAATATCAAATATATTGTTCTGTCGAGACAAGAAAATGTTGGTAGTAATGGAGGGAAGTAGACGGTGTTGTTGGTCATGTGAAGCTTCGGGGCACATGCCGAAGGAGTGCCACGGTAAACGTATACAAGCTCCACCTCGTCCAGCAACGAAAACAACAGCAGCAGCAGCAGGAGTAGCAACGGAGGAGGGAACATCCTCAATGACGACGAGTGGGGTCTGGAAGGAGGTGAGGAGTCGAAAATCAACAAACGTTCCGTCTGCTTCACAACAAGACGTGCCTCAGCCAAAGAGGCAATCAACACCGCATGAGCGGCCAGAAAAGCAGATAGAAAAGCAGCCACAAAAGAAGGTGCAGGCACAAAAGAAGGTGCAGACACCAAAGGAGGTGCAGACAAAACAACTGCATCAAAAACAACAGCGACAACAACAACAACAGCAAAATCAACAGCATGAACAACAACAGCAACAGAAGATAGACACATCCATGGACGTTGTCAACATGCCTCCACCTCGTGCAGCATCGTTGAAAATGAGCATAGAGGAAGAAGAGCAAGACGAACCACAGCAAAGTCACTCTGGCCGTAGTAGGGTGGAGAGGGGCATGGACAAAACCAGTTCACTCTCCGTCCCTGCTTCGCCAAAAGAAGCCAGTGTCTCGCGCAAAGCCAGGAGCCTCCCTAGTTCCCCTTCCCGTGCTCCATCCCCCTCTCCCTCAACTTCTTCTCTCATTTCAGTATCTACACCCCCTCACAAGTCCACTTCTTCCCCCCCCCAGAAGAAAATGTTCCCAGGCCCAGAAGCCATACGTAAGGTAGACAAAGAAGAAGTCAAAAAGGGCCTATCAAAACAAAAAAGGGCCCTCTTAGGACTTCAAGTTGGACAAGATAGAGGGAAAATCAGTGGAGGACCCTCGTAATTTTCTCCACGCCCCAGGAGTGGTCACCTGTGTGAGGGACACGGGGGCTTACTTAAGATTATGAAGCCATTTATCTGAGGCAAAAGAAGCATACCCAAACATTAGGATGTTTGAGCTGGACAATTCCAAATTGAAGAAACTTAGGCATTTTGTGCCGGGAGGGTCCCTGTTTTGCTCCATCCCTCTTTATATAGGGTTGTTAAACTAACGTACCGTTACGGACGTTGGCGGCATTGTCCTAGATGGTCCAATGACGACGGAGTTTGGAACAAGGAGCCTACGACAATCCGTCGGGGTCCTTACTGACGCAGATTTTCGCCAGGTATGTGAGTAGGTTAATTCTTACTTTTCTACTTTCAGGCGTAAAAGATGTCAATCAAGTTAGCCACTCTGAATGTGAAGGCTTGAGGGATCGGAGTAAGGCTGCCCATCTGCTCCGGGATATCTTGTCTTTCGGCGTGGATGTTGTTTGCAGCGTCGATGCGTGTGTGCCTTCTAACGACTTTGTCGTCTATACAGCATATGGGGACCGAGCTGCCAGAGGAGTGTCTTTGCTGGTGAAGCGGACTCTTGATGCGAAGGTGGACCTTGTGCATACCGATGCCGAGGGCCGGTTGATTGTGGCCGATATTGCCGTGAAAAGTGTTTATGCGGTTTATGCGCCCAACGACCAGGAGGAGCGAGTCTCGTTTTTTCGGCAGTTGGGGCCGTTCCAGGTGGATTCAACGCGCTTAGTCTTAATGTGGGACTGGAATGCCATCCTGGGCTCCAAGTTAGATCGAGGGCGGAGTGCTAGCGGAAGAAGGGGCGATCATAGCTTGGTTGATCTGATCAATGAATTTGGTCTCGTTGATAGATACCGGGTCGATCACCCCCGGGGGGTGGGTATGTGGACGTGGGCTCTTATTTGGCCTTGTGACAAAGTGGTTAGCTACCTTGACAGAATGTTAGTTACAGGAGCCAACGTAGACTTGTTATATTGTCCCACGTTTGTGCTCAGATGGCGATCGTAGGCCTAGAATGGCTGGGTACTGGAAGTTCAGTCTGTCCATACTGGACAGGCGGGACTTCAAGGGCAACTAACTGGAATTCAGTGGGAGCTAGTGGGGGGCGGTTATCAGAGAATAAGTGGTGGGATAGACTTAAGGTGTAGGATTGGGTCTTTCACCACGGATTTCAGCAAACGGCTCGCCCTAGATAGAGCTGATGAGGTGAAGACGCTTAAGGCTAGTCTTTCCCGGGCGGTGGCTGAGAGGGATCCCCTAGAGATAGCTTTAGCTAGGGAGGCCGTGGCGCATTCGAATAACGAGCGCTACATAGGCCAAGTAATTAGACATAGGTTAAGCAAGATGCCTTCCGAAGCTGTGAACATGGGCTCAGATTTGCGCAAGGAAGAGATCCGTCGAGGTTCCGATCGTTACATTCGTGCCACTGACAACATGTGCGAGGCGTTTCGGCGACATTTCGAGAACCGCTTTACCAAGGAGCCTGATCTTCGTGAGGACAAGTTTCGCAGCTATTTGGCTGACTTTCCTCGGCTTTCGTCGACTGAAGCGGCTAGCTGCGAGGGAGAGATGACGGACGGCGAGGTCTACGTGGCATTGAAGAAGCTCGGCAAAGGCAAGTCGCTCGGTCTGGATGGTTTGCCCTATGAATTGTACTTGAGGCTGTCGCACATTTTTGTCCCGATTTTGTCGTGTTCAACAACTGGTTCCGGCAGGGGTCCCTTCTCGACCGGCTCTCCAGGAGTGTGATCACGCTGTTGAAAAAGGGCAACGGTTTTGGGGGAAACTAGATGATTACAGGCCCATAACTCTGCTAAACACAGAGTTAAAGATTTTGGTGAAGATCCTGCAGGAGCATTTGCAGTCAGTTGCCGAGTCTCTGTTGAGTCCCGAGCAGACTTGTTTTGTGAGGGGCCGAACACTTCAGAGATACTTGCATCTGATCCGCACGATCATAGAGGGTGTAAAAGACGAGGATGAGGCCGCGCTGATCAATTTTGATCAGTCCAAGGCATTTGATAGGGTTGATCATCGCTACCTTGCTGCTGTCCTGCAGGCCGCCGGATTCGCACACGACTTCTGCCGCTGGATTAGCCTCCTGTATCCCCCCCAGTGCTGTGAAAACAGGTGAACGGGAAGCTGTCGCTCGCTTTTGCGCTGTCTAGGTCGGTTCGTCAGGGTTGTCCACTGTCGCCCCTACTTTATGCTTTGGCGTTGGAGCCTCTCCTTCGCCGGCTGAGGGACCGGGCGTGCAGTCCATGCCCTACGGAATCGCCGTTCCTGGAGGGACTCGAGCCAGGGTTTCCGCGTATGCTGATGACGTATCTGCTTTCGTGTCGTCACGCAGCGACATTGAGGCAGTACTGAAGGCGCTTGGTCGGTACGAAAAGTTGACAGGGGCCAAGATTAACAGCGACAAGTTGTCCGGCTTGCGGTTAGGTGCCTGGAAGGGGTCGATCTTCCGGACCCCTTCAGTTGGACGGACGGTCCTGTCCGCATTCTTGGAGTGTGGTTTGGACCCGACCTCCAGCTGGAGAAAAATTGGTCTGAAGTACGAGCAAAGGTCGACGCGGCCGGTCAGACTTGGCGTCAACGGAGGTTGTCCGTGAAGGGCAGGGCGGAGGCGTGTGCCACTTACGTTTTCCCGATTGTCCTTTATCGATTGTCCGTACTTCCTCCCTGTGACGACCATAGAAACCCGCTCGATCGCTCGCTATCCTTCATAAAATGGAGGGGATGCGGGAATCGGGTCGACAGACGAGTCTGTGCACAACGACCGTGTCATGGGGGACTGGGAATGCCACATTTGGTGAGCCACAAACTCGCTTCGACGTTGAATTCCCACGCCGCGCATTGACTGGAGATTCGATTATGGCAGGGATTGTTAGGGTCGCGTTCCATTTCCTTACTATTAGTCCCCCCATCTAGCGGGTTGAGCGCCGTCGTAGACATCGGGATCAATCGGATTTCCTTCACGAGGGTCGGTACGCTTTGACGATCATTCCTCGGTCCAGTTACTTTTCACGGCCGAGGAGGGTCTTCTATCGTTTTCTAGTGGAGAGGGTCGCGAATGATTCTCTACTTGAGCGGCTCGACTTGTCGGAGGTGGAGTTTCACTCTTTCTGGTCTTAGGCGCTAGGGGCGGATTATCTCAGAAACCCTGAGTTTTCGCTTACCTGGCGATTGGTTCGGAACCGGCTACCCCTCAATGACAAGGTCTTCATATGGGGCTTGGCGGATTTGCCAGACTGTGAACAGTGTGGCCTTGGTTTAGAAGAAACGGCTTCGCACGCCTTCTACCATTGTCCCTTATGGGACCATATCGGCGAGTTGACAGCTAGTCTTGCTCCCGAAATGCTCGTGCTCATTGATCGCGCATACGCGTGTGACAATGTGTCGCCCCCGTATTCCGGGGTGAAACGAATGGTGTTTCTGACGCTGCTGGCCACGGCCCGAATGGTGATTTCCACGACGCGACAGGAGGAAGTCTTGCGAGGCAACCGTCTTTCTCATCAGGATCTGCTCCGATTCTTTGAGCATCAGCTCAAGATGAAGATTAGAACTGATAGAAAACGCTTGCATCGACAGTCTTCAGCGAAAGGTGGGTGACTGCGGCGAGCTTGGTTCGTTTGAACGAGGCTAGCCCTTTATTTTCTCTTTTAGGTCAGCCTACGTCACATCGGGGTGGTTTCCTGTGGAGCCCTCTTCTTGATTAGGTTAGACAAGCTTTGTGTACCTAGTTAATGTGAGTAAATGTTCCTAGGCTGTTCCCGGCGGCCTCTTTGGTTATTGTTATGGGACCTTACCCATAATAACATAATGGACTATTCTATACGTAATAAATACTGCGCCTCAAGAGGAAGCAGAGAGTTCTGTCTGAAGTCTGGAGTGAAGTCCGTCAGGAGTCTGTCAGTCAGTCTGTCGAGTCAGAGGCAGACCGAAACAGAGTCGCGTTCAGACAATTACTACTAAACCTGATTGTTCGTACTAACACTTTTCTACCTCTCTGTATATATTCCTGTTTGTAATATATCTGTGTTATTCCATATCCGCCTTCGAGTTCTTCTTTATTGCTTTTACCTTGGACTATCACCGTGGGTACAAGGAACCGGACCATAACAGTTATGATCCAAGTTGAGATTCCCAACCTCCCCAGTTTGTTTTGGCCCTTTTTTTTTATCTCGACTGGGTCAGCTTTTTATTTCCTATGTCTGTCTATATTTTCACTTTTCCCACTCCCTTAGCGATAGAGCTTCTTGATTTTGTCCAATGGGCAGAATACAACGGCCTCTCATTTTGATGGCTGGACGGGCCCTACTGGCATCAGTTATGTTTACTTCACTATATGTCTATGTTTAGTTTATTTTGGAGTTCATTCCCTCCCCTTTCATTTTTCATCATAGAATTTTAAATATAATTATTTATTATCATTAAATTTTTATGGTATGGGGCGCGTTTTGTAGGTCCCTCCTTGAGAGGATGCGGTATTATGGTGTATGAAGGACTGATTGGTAATGGACGAGTTTTTGTGGTGAATGGGCAAATTGTAATGAGTGATTGGGTCGTGAATCGGATTAGCTAGGTATAAGATAGTTAGTAATGACCAGCCCCAACCCCTCCCCTTTTTCGGTCTTGTGACAGAATTTTTTTTTTTTTAGAATAAATACCGGGGACGCTTTTACCATCCTTAGCAAGAGCCACTCAAATTAGCACCTAAAAGTTTTGGAGGCCATCTATATTCTATCATTGAAGCCTTCAGAAGGACTTTATATTAGACCTCCAACTAATTACCATTTAAATTTTTTTTTTCTTCTTCCCACTAATAATTTTTGTCCATTGTTTTTTTTATTATTTAATTTACTTTATTTACTTCGATTTAGTTCTGTCGAGCGAGGTGCGAAACCGGTTAGGTAACCTATTTTTTATTTTTACTTTTTATTATCATGAGTGGTAATAATAAAACTAATTTTGTTCATGGCAGTGATAAAATTTTGTACCACCAAACATATCTTTATATATATATATATATATATATATATATATATATATATATATATAAAAGAAATATAGTCTTAAGGTGTGCTATATTTATGGAATAAAGTGCTCAATATCAGAGATAGAGCGCGTGTAAATATAAAAGTGAACACAGAAGTCAACATTTAGAGGCGACAGTCTGTTTCCGTGCTATATGTAATCGTCAGGCCACATATGCTGTTATTTTCTCGGCTATTTATGTATATAAGGGTTAGTGGTGCATTGTCGGTATTCTATTATGGCGGTTATTTTACCGAAGTCGTTTGTTTATTTATTTGGGTCAAGTTATATTGCTCGTTTTATTTTTTGTTTCTTATTTTATTTATTTATTTATTTATTTATTAACGTAGTAAAAATTTGTTTTATATCATTTATTTAACAGTTTTGTTTTGGCTTGAGAATTTAATTAAAGTTATTTGTTCAATTTTCAAATTCCTTCTAGGTTTTGATCGACAATGTTCGTTTAAATATTTCCCATAAGTTTCATTGAAATTGATCTGTTATTTTGAGATATGTAAGAAAATCAATGTGTTAAATACTTTTGCTACCCACTATATATATATATATATATATATATATATATATATATATATATAAGAAGAAGAATAAGCTTTCTACATATTTATGCGTCTGCTGGAGTGAAAGTGTAATATTTGTACTTCAGCTCTCTTCGGTGTTCGGGAAGTTCACAGATGTGCTTTGAGGGTTGTCAAGGGTTCCAATCCTGTGGCAGAATTTTTCCTCATTGCATTAAAAGCGGGAGGGTTAGTAGAATATCAACCCCAGCGTGACAATGGTCAGTGCAATTATGTGGTTAGCCAATTGTAACCCAACGTTGAAAATCACATGGGGTGGTGGGTATATAATCCTCTGTATGTATATTTGAGCTACGGACTGCCCTGTTTTTGTTCTACTGATATATACACACAGATAAATTTTAGCTTTATGCAAATTTATGTTAGATGATTAAAACAAAAAAAAAGCGATTTAAAACAGACAAAATATGATTTAAAACAAAGCGACCGAACGATTTGAAAATAACGAAAGAGACAGAAGAAGAATTGAAATCATTGTCTTTCCTGATTTAAATATTTTTTAAAGGGTTTCAGTGCTCCATGCATGAAAGATTCACAGGGTGTAACCCATTTTTACTTATCTCCAGATGGTGTATATTTATTTCTGTGACCCGCTGTATACTTATGTCTATCAAAATAACGATATACATGATAGACGGCGATACACAAACAAAAGCTAGTTTACTGCTTTTAAGTAGTCGCATTGTTTTTCATCTATATTTATCTACCGAGAAAGGCGAGGGGCGTCCTTAAAAGTTCTCAGCCCGACCCAAAAGACCTACCCACATAAATCTAATGTTTGCGTATTTGGTCAATTTCTTCCTGAACTCTTTTCGGGTATATATATATATATATATGTGTGTGTGTGTGTGTGTGTGTCTTTAGGTAGCAATCCTTCTTTCATGCACATTTCACTGAATACGACAGACAAGGTGCTTTGATTTAACTTTTTATACAATTTCTCATGCGATCTAATAATTTTGTCTTTTGAGATGCTAAATTATATAACAACTGTCCGATGGTTCTTTTTTTCCGAGCGCCTTCGACTATACATTTAGCCATTTTCAAGGATGAAATATTTTAACTGTTACATATTTTATATATATATATATATATATATATATATATATATATTTATATATATATTTCGATGGGTTAATTGTCGTCTAAATTACGCAAAAATAAAAATTACACTGACATCCCATTTTAGAAGATATAATTACCAAATTTAGACAAAAATACCTTGAAATACTAAAGAGTAAATTTATTCAGTAAAATCGCCATTGGCTTCAACCACAGCCTCCTGACGACTTCAAAATCTCCTGTAACTCTTCTGGGTGGTCTGCTTGTTTAATTTGGTGATTGCTTCCCTAATACTTGCTTCCAGTTCTTCTTTGGTGTTACAAGGAGTTTTGCTGGTTTCTTGCTCAACTGCGCCCCACGCATAATAATCAAGGGGGTTGCAATATAAAGAGTGGCCAGATGTAAGGGGTGATGTGGTTGCGGAAATTGCCAGACATCCATGACAGGGTTCTCCTGCTTGAGTAGCATAGTGTAGAGTCCTGTGGCCAGACATGGCGTCTTCCAGCAGCCACTCTCTTGACCCAGGGCAATACTACCTCCTCAAAGCACTTGATGTAGGCCTCCGTTTTGAGTCTGAGGCAATCACTAACAAATTCGGTAGTTCTTTTCATATCAGATCAGAGTCAGTTTTCTGAGCTGCCGTACCTTCGTAATCACCATTAGACTCAACCAGCTCTTTCCGAATCCTCTACACTGTCCTCAGGTTGATACCCAAACACGCTGAAATGTTCGCATTGGAGCTTCCGGCGGGAATCCCAAATTGTACAGCATGCCGTTTCCAAATTTCTGGTGGAGCGTCTTTTCCCACAGATGATGGCCAAATGACCCTACTATACTGTGCAGTCGACAAAATCAAAAACAAACAATGCGCATGCGTGAAATTAAAAACATAAAATGGATATGTGTGTGTGTGTGTGTCTGTGTGTGTGTGTGTGTGTGTGTGTGTGTGTGTGTGTGTGTGTGTGTGTAAATAAAAGAAAAAAACAGTAAGATATATAATCTGGTGTTCTTATGGATATTTTTATTTTTACAAAATAGTGCTCAATGTAAATTTACAGAGCATTAATATTATAAATTAACTGATTTAAAATATGATGTTTTTTTTCGCTATACAGTTCTAACCATGTTTCAAAAATGGAAGCTAAAAGCTTCGAATTTAATTTTGTAATTAAATTAAAGACATTAGTTCAATTTCATCCTCAAGCGAATTTTGCAGTAACTTATTTTTTTAAAAATCAGTTAATTTCTATATATATATATATATATATATATATATATATATATATATATATATATATATATATATATATATCGAGGCTGCCATGTTTGTTGTGGGCATTTCAGGAGACACACGTGTTTACCTGAAATGGTAATACGGTTTATTCCAGGGAAATAAACAAACAACTTTTTGTACAAAACTTCGAAAATGCAAAATTATATAGATTAAAATATAATGTTTACTTTCTTTTTCAAATAATTAAGTCTGTTGTATAAAAATACTAAAGTACTAAATAATTTCACAGTGATAAACGAACAGTCGTTGAGATTTCAATATCGAATATAATAAAAATAACGGCAAATATTCATAACGGTGAAAACTTCGATAATACCCATTGAAAGGAAGTCCACGGTCACAAGAGTTAAATTTTACTACTGTTGTTTAAAATGAAGATATTTCTTTTTTATGAGATTTTATGGTGTCTTTTTATTTTTTGTTTTTTGAAAATTAGTCTGTTTTTTTTTCCCACTAAATAATCATAGGATGCCCGTCTACGAGGGTGGCTAGCCAATTCCTGTTGCAGACGCCTGCTCAGGAACATTTGTGCTTGTTCATCACCCAGAGACCCCAGTTGTGGTTTATACAGCAACTATGCTGAGTAGACCTTAGTTACATTTTCTGCGAGAGAACGCGTTATCTAGTGTGATCAAGACTCTGAACAAGGCTAGCACACTCAAACCCTCGGTCACTATGACTTGCAACTTCGTGCTAGCACAACCACCTACGGCTCCCCAAGAGTTCAGTCAACCCAATTTTCCTCACAAGGCTTGGGTCAAACCGCGGTATGCTTTTCAGGCGCTTTCTAAAAGTGCTGCACGCTGGGATAGCCTCATCAAGAGGTGGGATCGCCTTATCAAGAAGTTACCTTTCTGACAAATCAACTTTGCTGATTTTCGAATATATATATATATTTATATTTATATATATATTTTGAAACTCAGCAGAATCTAATATATATATATATATATATATATACATGAAGAGATGTAGATATAGCACAATAATTTGATCACTTAATATTTGTTTATGGAGGCACGGTGGAGTAACTGAATAAATGGTGATGAATATTTGCCTGTATTATGCTGGCAAAAACTTCGAATCCTGAATCCATCATTTTGACCAAACCCGAAACCCATACCTAACTAGGAAACAAAGGATAAACCTCTATTCCCGATAATATATATATATATATATATATATATATATATATATATATATATATAATATATATATATATATATATATATATATATATATATATATATATATATATATATATATATATATATATATATATATATACAGTATTTCTTCCATATTGTTTTCATAACAAATGAAGAAATATATATATATATATATATATGTGTGTGTGTGTGTGTGTGTGTGTGTATTGAGCTCTCTGGGGACGAGGTGTGGGTTGGTAAACAGTGACTATTATAGCTATATAGCGAGACTCTTCGCAGATGCGAATTGAGTCACTGTCGGTCACTGGGCGTGTTTATAAAAATAAATACGCTAAACAATTCACTTGCGCCGACGGCTTAATGGTTGGAATCTCCGACTGACGCCAATTCAGTTGGGTTTCAATCCTAGCTAGAGGCAACCGGATGTCACACTGATGAGCTGCGAAACAGTCTGTCTGTGGATGTCGTTATATATATATTATCCCGTGACTCTAAATATATAGAAGGCATCCTTCTACAAACTGATACCGTAAGCAGTTTGAAAAATCCTGCGTATTTTAAAATTTATTCGGTGAAAATTCGTAGGTGAAATAACTATTAGTATCTTAATTCCAACTGTAAGGTAGATTTTGCTCTGTATAATGAAAAACAAAGACATTGAGCGCTCTTTGTGAGTTAGTTTTAACATATTTCAAATTCTGTTTTATGTTAATAGGACTCGCCTGTAACGGATTACTGCTTATATATATATATATATATATATATATATATATATATATATATATATTTATTCGAAAATTATAACATAAAAATGTTATATATATATATATATATATATATATATATATATATATTCCGTGACCAGTATGAACGTATGAGCATCATGTGTAGTGCAGCAGCAATACTTGTGTTTCTTCAAGATTGCTTGACACTCTCCATGCCGGTTTTGAATTTAGAGTTCTTCCTTCTCCTAGACCGGTTGCCATCCAGTCTGTCCTGCAATATACCCATTGGGGGCGGGTGAAGAGGATTCATATCTTTCCCAAGGGTATTAGCACGTAAGTGAATGTAATGGACCCGACTGTAATTCGAACTCAGTCTTCCGATTCCTCAATCCGCGTCGCTATCCGTTATATTCTGTTTTTCTGCTGCAGCGAAAAAAAAGAAGAAAAAGAATTATAATTTGGCTTAATCCACCATGCAACAAAACCGTCAGAACAAACATCGGTAGAACATTCCTAATAGAAAAGCACTTCCTCCTAGCAATAGTATTTCGTATTTGCCCTTAGTAATAGTATTTAGCAAAAAGAGCGTAAAAGTTAGCTACTGCTACACGAGGAACATAACACAAATAATAAAAATAGCATAATCATAGACCCTCAATGCAACTACAGAGATAAAACCACATGTCCTCTACAAGGAAACTGCCTACAAATGAGTATAGTATATAATGCTAAGGTAAACGTAAACAACACTACAATTCACAACATTGGCGCCACAGAAGGAACATTCAAGCAAAGAAAATACACCCACGACCTCTCATTCTCTAACAGAAAATACTCTAACAGCACCACACTATCCACATACATACGACAACTAAAAGACAAATACGTCACACCAAAAATAACCTTGGAAGTCATGAAAACTGCACCTGCCTACAATAATATATCAAAGAGATGTCTACACGAAAAAGTGTCAATAATTTCCCACACTCAACAAAAAGAATTACTAAACCAAAAATCGGAAATAATTTCAAAATGCAGACACGAAATTAAATATCTACTGTCACAGTTCATATCAAATGGATAATAGCTAGAACACAACCAGGAAATAACCTACCGAAAAAAATGGGAGAACACTAAAACACAAGAACACCATAACCGTATAACGCATGCATGTGTATCTGCGCCTAGCCTCACATTATTTATATGGGTGTGCTTGTACGAACTAAAATGCATACGGCTATATGTATATATGGGGCACCTTGATGTGGTGTAATGGTTAGAAAGCTTGTCTTGCTAGATCAATTACGACTGAGTAGTGAGTTCGATCCTCACTGGGTGCCCCATACATTCGGCCTTGTGCCACATCTAAGCCGTGTATGTATGTATGTGAGAGTATCATCCGAAGAAAAAGAACAGATGGAGTAAAATTCCACTTTTCGAAGCATTTTAAAAAATGCTCAATACAAAGTAGAGCAATATATTATTATTATTATTATTATATGAGATTATAATATAAAATTTTATTATAATATATTATAATATATATATATATATATATATATATATATATATATATATATATATATTATACAAATATAAAATTTGTCACTTATTTGAATGATATTATAATTAAGACTGTGACACCAGTTTTCGGAGATGAATCTTTGTGTAATTGTTCTGTCCACGTGTCAAGAGGCATTAACAAATTCTGCCAATTTTCTCGTAGTCCTTATATTTATATAATGTTTTAAAATAATACATGCGCTTTTTATTGGGGTTAGGCTGACTTTTCTGTGCGAGTGTATGCGTCTATGCGTACGCCTGTACGTGTCCGGATGTTGTGGTTCTTTCTTCTTTTCATAATTTTCTTGTCTCCTTATATTCTCTCATTATTCCTTTTCTTTCTTTCTTTTATCTTTTGGCTTTCTATTATTGTTTAAGTTGGTGAATGCTGCCATAATCCTTGCCTTCAGTTCATATTTGGTGTTACAAGGAGTAACCCTGGCTAACTTCACACCAAGAACTGAGTCTCTGTTGAATGATATGCATAGCCCCGCACACACACACACACGCTCTCTATGGTTTATACTCTCATCTCTAATCTGGATCCCCACAAACCATGTGGACCTGATGGTATCCCTGTAATAGTCATTAAGAAGTGTGTTCCTGTTCTCTCTAAATAAGTGCCTCGCTCCCTCTTGCTTTCCGGCCTGCTGGAAGTCATCGTCTGTTGTTCCAGTTCTGAAGAACTCGGGTGAACCGACTAACACTTCCAACTATCGACCTATTAACCTCTTTTGGGGAAACTCCTAGAGATTCTATTCCATGCTGAATAAGCATCTGACAACGCAGCGTCTTTTTCTCAGACAAACAACATGGCTTTCGTTTCTCCATATCAACTGCTGATGTACTGGTGATAATTGTAAAAAGATTCTATCAAGTTCCTGATAAAAATGGTGAAGCCTCTGCTGTAGCTTTGAACATCTCGAAAGCTTTCAACAGGCTTTGGTATACAGGTCTTTTCCACAAGCTGAAAAGTTATAGTGTCGCTAGATGAATTTTTGTACTGATTCAGTCTTTCCTATCAAATCATAAAATTAAAGTAATCCGGAACAGCTAATCTTCCAGTTCCTCTCGTACTAATGTAGGTGCTGCCCAGAACTCCATCTTTAGTCCTACTTTGTTTTTAATTTTAATTAATGACCTTCCTAATAGTATCAGCTCTCAACTTGATGTCACAACCATTTACTCCTGTTTTGATAGTAAGTCTGATCAGTTTGATAAGGTCAAATTGGCAGCTGATATCCAAAACAACATTCAGTTTGTTGCTAACTGGAGCAAAGAATGACTTGTTAACTTTCAAACCTCCAAAGCTAAACTGTTCTGTATTATTCATCTTGGAGACGCTTCTCTGCCTTCCATCAGCATGGCTGATGCTAACCTCCAGAAGAGCGACTTGTTGCAAATCTCATATTATCGCAATGCGAGATATTTAATAACAAAGAAAACGAATCAAAATGAAATTGGCTAGATTATATACCCAAAACACATTAGTAATAAACAAGCCTCAAAGACCTTATTAAAAAAAAAAACAGACCTCAAAGTCCCTATTTTTCTTAAAAAAATGTATGGCTGGTAATATTATTTTTTTTAAAAACGTATTGCTGGTAATAGTTTTTTGCTTCAGAAATTTATTTCTGGTAATAATTTTTTACAAAGTATTTCCGGTATTAAAACCTATTTTTACACTTTTATAATGGTTTTTACCTCAGTTTCGGGGTTAACTATTTGCCCATAGCTGGGACTATAACAGGTACTACCACCCCGGGCCAGAGCAAGCCTGGGAACACCAGCAATTAAGAGGAGGTTCCACTGTCTTCAAAGTCTTCTGATCAGAGGCCTTCCTGTTGGACGTAGTTTATTGTCTTACCCTGGACGCGGATGTAGTTTATCGTCATACCCAGGACAACACTTTGTTGTATATATATATATATATATATATATATAATACCAAATTGTAATTGGTAGGGATTATTCCAAAGAGAGCTCAATGTATGATACAGAGCAAATAATAATATATATTAGATAATATTTGACGAGATTAATATACTATATTCAGCAAAATAGATTTATTACCCAATATAGATTTTTAAGTTTTATTTCCTAATTATATATATATATATATATATATATATCAATGTAAGTTTCGTTAAAAAAATAAACACGTTTTGTCTATTTATTTCAAGTAAATTCCTTTCATATTGCCAAATAATCTTTTTAGTATTATCACTGAAACACGAAAGAAAATCACCATGTTGATACATGTTTTCATTGTTAATCCTAACCTTTCGGTTTACATAAGTCATCATCAGAGATTAAAAGTACATTACAATAAATTAAATAATAAATTAAATGACAAAGACGGTAATTTTTGTTTTAGATTGGTTATGCGGACATTGCAACAATGATAGTTTTTTTTGTTTGCATGGAAGATTGCTGTACAACTATAAATAATACAAAAAAAAATTATTCGACAATATGAATGGAATTTACTTAAAATAAATAGACAAAATTTGTCTATATTATTTAACGAAACATACATTAATGAAAAAATGCTGCCTAAATACACACCATATATATAAATATATATATATATATATAGCGTCTGTGTATTTAGGCAGCATATGTATATATATATATATATATATATATGTATGTATGTATGTATTTAGTATATATGAATGTATATATATATATATATATATAT
Source organism: Acanthosepion pharaonis (assembly GCA_903632075.3). Classification (NCBI taxonomy): domain Eukaryota; kingdom Metazoa; phylum Mollusca; class Cephalopoda; order Sepiida; family Sepiidae; genus Acanthosepion; species Acanthosepion pharaonis. The sequence continues at coordinate 3,326,578 of CAHIKZ030003358.1, read as the reverse complement.
ATATATATATATATATATACATGTATGCGTGTATTTAGGCAGCATATATATATATATATATATATATATATATATATATATTTATATATACTCATACACATCAGACAAAACAATAATATGCAGCATAAGAATTATAGTAATATTAAACAATCAACACCAAAATACTATCAAAATCTCACAAGCACCAAATTACTAATGCCATCAAACAGTAAACACAGATATGATCCTTGGAGCAATACTCATGCAATAAAAACAACCATCTACAAATAAAAACAATTTAGGAGCCGGCATTCTCAAATGTATATAAATAAATAAAATATACACACACACACACACACACACACACACACACACACACACACACACACACACACACACACACACACGTCACACCTCGCCTGCCTCACAATACTCACCTGTTCTATAAAACTTGCCATTTGTCGCTAGCAACAATAAGAATGACGTAAGCAAGTTCAAAGCTTGCATCATATTCCTTCCAAAATTAAAAATGGACAATTTCGGGCGGAAATCCCTCCTTACCTGAGAAGGATTATTCCTATTTTGGAAAAGTCGACCAATAAAATTAATCGGCACAAAATGTTTGTTACATTTAATAACATTTGCCTCAATATATATATATATATATATATATATATATATATATATATATATATATATATATATAATGTAATTAATATCTGTCGGCATTATTTGTTAGCACGATCTAATCACGCTTGAAGGATGTTGCTGACACATCAGTGAAGAACATAAAATTAATTATTGGGAACTATATAATGTGACCCGATTTCAGGAACATTAAAAAAAAGCCGAACATTTAACATTATAGGAATGAATTCCTTTTTAGGGTAAAAGATATATATTTAAGCATGGTTTTATATGTAGGCGTGATCTATACTCGGTGAACACGAACTTAATATTTATTTAAATTTTGCAGGGGCAGAAAAAGACATTGACGAATTTTCTTTAATTTATAATTGTCTGTTCTTTCGTATCTTATGGTACTCTTTTAGATTCTTTTAGAATCGACAATATCTCAACGCAGAAATGCCTTCAACAATGAACGACTTTTATAAAAAATCCAATAATCAATGGGAAAGGGTATTTAAGAAAAACGCCGGTGGGCAAGAACTTAAACTTTGGGAGAGAAATGTTCCAGAATAGAAATCATTTCAAGAGAATCACAGACAATAACAACTGTCATAGAACGAAGAACCTTCTACAAAGACAAGGATATCTGTCGGAAATCAGAGCTCAGACTATTGGTGTATTGGTCTTCTTAAGCTTTCAATCTGAGACATTAACGGCAAAAGTACAGCGATCCAAACACATGAAATGAGAGGCTACAAAATCATTCCAGGCAGACTGCATCATAAGTGATGATGTTTCGTATGCTAATATTTTTTTATCCCGGGCATCATGTGTACTGCAGTCGCAGTGATGTTTCTTGGGCAAGATAGCCTGACGGAGCCTAAACCTCTCCAATTTTTAAATTCAGAGTTTTTCCTTCTCATAGGAAAGGTCTGTCCTACTATTTACTCATAGTATAGGGTATGATCACGTAAGTGAATGTAATGGATCCGACTAGAATTCTCTCCGATTCCTCAATCTGAGCCGCTATCAACTACTCCACCGTGCCTCCCATGCTAACATGCATGACCACAAAAAATTTAAAATATTAAAAGAAAACCGTTACCTAAGACCTTAAATATTTTAAATAAATACATAAATAATTAATCAAAATAAAATAATAAATACATTAAAACACACACACACACAGACTGTTTCGCTGTATCACAGATCCTCAGTGTGGCCAGACGTCCGATTGCTTCAAGCCGGGATCGGAACACGACTGATTTGATATCAGTCAGATATCCTACTCGTCGGTCATCGTCACAGGCCGAAACAAAGGGCATTTTACCGTTTTTCTCTATACAGCGGCTCCGAGAACAATTCATACTTGAAGAGTAATACTTATATATATATATATATATATATATATATATATATATATATATATATATATATATATATATATATATATATATATGTATGTATGTATGTATTATGTAAGAGCGAACGATCGTATACAGATACGTATATAACAAGATAAATACAGAACTATTTAATATATATATTAAGAAATATGCATAATACCTTACATTAATTGCCCAATGAAAGTCGAAATTTTGCAATTAATGTAAGAAATTATGTAAATACTCTGTTTATAATAAACAGTATTAACAACATTTACCGGCCTGAAAGACCATGCTAACCAGTCGCTTCCTCTTTAGCTAAATGGTATAGCACGTCAAGCCAAATGACGGTTCCATGTAGGATACAAGTTCGATTCTTGTCGGAGAACACATATTTTCTATGAAATTTCTCAGACATTCAAGCCGGTAAATGTTGGTAATAAATTCAATTGTTACGTTTTGAAACAATACGTTATGTTTTTGAATAATTATTCTATGTCTTGTATTAATTGTTGTAGATGGAAGATTATTGAACACACACAATTTTAAGCCTTCTGATAATTCAAACCTTCTATTCCTCTCCAACACACATCACACATCCGCAACACTCTACCTTTATAAGAGCCAGATAAGAACCAAAACGGTGTACTGCTGCCAAATATGGACAGAAGGTATCAAGCTTTCACTTTCCAATCTCGATAGAGTCTCAAAGTGTCGCTGCGTCCTTGTGGGTGATGAACTATCTTCCTTCCTATAACCACTTCCTCACAGACGAAACCACACAAGCCTCTCGCTGCTCTATTGCTATTTCAATGGAAAGTGTTCAAAGAAACTAAATTCCATTGTTCCCCAGTTGTAACATTCACAGAAAAGATCCGACATGCCACGCACATTGCTGCGAACCACCTTCATTCACTTCATATTGCATCGGTGAGACGTAAGTTACACTCGAGCAGCAGCTTCTCTTCTTCTGTGCCACCGACCCCCAAAAGAACACTTCCCTGATCACTACAATCTTAACCTGTTCAAGTCTAGAGTTAACCGTTAGCTTCCCCACGTATGAATATAAACTGTGCCTCTTATTTTGTATCCCTCTACTTGAGTGGCTCTTGGGACAGAATAAAAAGTAAAATGAATATAATATATATATATATATATATATATATATATATATATATATAAATATAAAGCTCTTCGGTATGTCGTTTTTATATTACGTACATAATGCGTTAAAAATTCCCTTGCGAATAAATCTAAAATGAAAAAATTATCTTAGCCGACGCGTTTCATTACTCGATTGATTTTATCAAGGCAAATGATTTTCCTTTTCTCTTTATTCATATTGACCTTTTACAGATATATTTTAGTTATATCTTAAATCTCTCTCTCTCTCTCTCTCTCTCTCTCTCTCTCTCTCTCTCATACACTCACACACACACACTTACACACGCATACACATATACATTAATTTTAATTTAATATATCAACATTTTTGACTGTGCAACGTGTCTATGTTAGCAAGTACACAGATTATATATTAATCAACAATAGCACGGCTACATCATGTTGAAATAACGTTTGCCGTGCGATCACCGAAGTTAAGCAACGTCGAGCCTGGTTAAATCCTAAATGGGTGACTGCTTGGGAATACCATGTGCTGTAAGCCTGGATTTGTGGGTGGTGTAACTGATAATCGCTCAGTATTTTAATCAGAGAGCTGAATGGTAATTCTGGTTAGATTCTTTATATTATATCACGCTGGTGCTCCTACGACCCTGATGTTCCAGGAGTAACCCTATGGAGAATGTGGTACATCATATGTTCCATAGCGGAAACACATGAACTGCAGCCGCAGTAGAAGTTATGTTATATAGCCTGACGGAGGTAGTTTTAAATTCAGTGTTACCTTCTCGTATAAGGTATAGTCTGCCCTGCTATTTTACTCATAGCCGGGGAGAAAAAGCGGATTCATACCTTTCCCAAGATATGTAAGAAAGGGATTCATACCTTTCCCAAGGCTCGTAAGCGAATATAATGGATCCGACTGGAATTCGAACTCAGCTCTCCGATTCTTCAGTCCGAACTGCTATCCATTACTCCACCGTGTCTCTTTATCACTTACGTCCATACACCCTTGTGAAACGTATGAATCCACTTCTCCTCTCCCAACTATGGGTTAATTAGCAAGACTTGTATTGCTAAAAGTATTATTATCTCAAATAAAATACGTAAAAAATATTTAGATGTCGGCATTAAATAACTCAGAATGGTTGATATGCCACTAAACAAATCAACAATATCTGGCACGTCCGCCACCAACCTTCTATATAATTAGAAAGCATACGTTACATACAACTGTGAGCTATACACGAATGTTTTATGAACGCTACCTGCACACCATTTTCAATATGAACTGAAGCGACTAACGTAAATATCATCTATGTTCGAAAAGAATTCACAAGTATGAAGGTTATGCTCGACAGAACAAATCTCAGGTGTGTATGTCACATGACCAAAATGGACACCAAACGTCTACCAAAGAATTTACTATTCAGTTAGCTAACCAGTGGTCAGCGCAGGGCCTTGTCGAAATGGCTCATTCGTCACCTGAGTGCTTTCTAGCAGACGGAGTTCAGATCAATGCAAACGAGGAGTAAAACTGTCTTATATTAAGGCATTTTTCTTAAACATTTCACTCCAAGCAAGGCGATAAAGCCACTAAGATGCAAGGGGGTTACTGAAAGTGAAGGAACCTGAGAAAACGTCAATTAATAAAAAATAAAAAAATAGGATTCAAGGAGATGGGGGATAAGGAATGTTGCATTTAAATTTATGATGATCGTAGTTGACATGAAAGAAGCCAGGTGAGAATTTCACAGGTGATAAGTACGAGAGAAGAAACTATTAGAATAGAACTTACGGTTTACATCTAGCAATTTCAAAAGTAAAATGCGGGGATCTTGCCGCCAATCTAGTGCTGCGCTTAAATTCGTGAAGTGAAGGTACAAAAGAGAAATGTTCATCAGAAAAATTGCAATGAAAATATTTGTAAAGGCTCTGGAAGTTACGTTACGCCGGTCGGAAAATAAACGAAGCCGAGATGCCATGTCAGAACCGATAACATTGCAGATTCTTCTCTGGATTTTGTCAATAAATTTGTGTGCATTCGGGCACTCAATTTGGGATAAGAGTTTGTCTGGAGAATAAAAAAAAAAAAATTTTTTTAAAGCCATTTCACCCCAAGCAATAAAACCACCAGAACGCAAGGGTTTAGCGCGTGTGAGAGAATATGAGGAAAACTTATATTAAGGAGAGAGGACGATAAAAGATTAGGCATTAAGAAGAAAGAACATAACGATTGACATTGCAATCAATTTTTTCAAGAACAAAATCTACTGCAAAGGAAGAAGCCGAAAGATACTTCTACAAGCGAGAAGTGCAAGATAAGAAACTGTTAGCATAGAACTTACGGTTACATCTAGCCATTTCAACTGTAAAATGATGGGACCTTGCTGCCAATCTAGTACTGCACTTAAATTCATAAAATCTCTGTACCATAGCGAAAAGTTCATTAGAAGAATTACCATGAAAATATTTATAGAAAAGGTGCAGGGGAGCTACATTACGGCGGTGGGAAAGGGACTGAAGCTGAGATGCCAGGTCAGAACCAGTAATATTGCAGATTCTTCTTTGGATTTCCGCAAGAATCTCTAAATATATAACAGGAGCACCAGATCAGATGTGACAGCAATATCCAAAGCAAGAACGTATGGTATACTTATGCAAAATAGATTCTAGCGAGAAAAATTGTCTAGCATGAGAAAGGGAAACAACTTCCCTAGCAACAGACTTAGCAACTGATTCAATATTAACTTTCCACTTCATGTTAGTGGAAAACTTCAATCCGAGAAGGCCCAGTGACTTACTCTCCTGGGGATTAGTATCAGCCACGATGATAGAAGATAAAAAGGGCTCCCTCAGATGATTAAAACAGAGATGTTTCGTTTTTGAGGCATTAAAATTAACAAGGCATTTTTTGCCCCGGTTAACAACAGACTGTAAGTCGCCTTAGACATCAACCGCCAATATGAGATTATTGAGACAGATGTAAATGATTGTGCCATCAGCATAGATACCAAGTTGAGAAGTGATGTCACCAGAAATGTCATTGGTGAAAATTAAGAACAAGTTAGATCCAAGGATAGAGACTTGGGGGTCACCTGCATTAGGACCGAAGGGCCTACGACAGTAGCCGTTCAGAAGACTGAGTCATTGCGCCTTCTGGGACTTACGTTTTCAGCTGACATGAAGTGGAAACATATATAATTTTAACGCCTCTAAAACAAAGCTGATCTCTATTAATCATCTGAGACATTCCTTTCTACCTTCCATTAGCAGAGCTGATGCTAACTCCCAAGAAAATAACTCGTAACGCCTTGTTGGGTTAATTTTCACAGCAAACATGAAGTGGAAAGACTATATTAAATCCATTGCAAGGTCAGCTTGGTTCACTGCAACGGTCGATGCATTTTTCTCTTCAGAATGTATCTTATATATCTCTAAGTTTACCATTCGTCCATGCTTAGAGTTTTACTGTCACATATGGTCCGATGCCCTTGCTATTTACCTTGAGCAACTTGATAAAATCCAAAGAATCAGCAATATTAAATATGAAGCATATTTGTCCGTCGCACAAAATGTTTAATATCTAAAACACCACTAAACTAATTGTGTTTCTTTTTCCAGTTTTTCAGATAAGAGATTCGGCCATCTTGACACCATTTGTCGTAAAAATTACTGAAAAAACCTTTGAGCTATTCAGCATGAAAGTGTCAGCACACCTGTCTTCCCAATAGAGCGATGATGAGAGGAAAAAGATCATTCAGGCCTTCAGTAACGGTACCAACATTCATGCTCTGATTTTAATCTTCAAAGTCCATTCAAGAACCATCCAGAGAACTGTAAATGAGTTTAAAAAAGAAGGAACAGTCGAGAGGAAATCTGGGTCAGGAGGTTACAATAGAAAGAGGGATCATCATTTCAAGTTAAATAGATCAATTAGAAAAGATCCAACTCAATTCATAAGATGCTTGGTACGAGAGAGAGGAGTTTCAGCTATGACAGTCCAAAGAGCAGTGAAAAATGACTTGAAAATGAAATCGTACATGAAACCTGTGAGGCACCTTGTTGCTCCAGGACAGAAAGTTAGAAGGTTAGAGAGGGCGAAGATAATTTTAAATATGTTGGGAAATGAAATTAGAACAATATATATATATATATATATATATATATATATATATATATATATATATATATATATATATTGTTCTAGTTTCCTTCATGAGCTTCCGATCCTTAGCTATGATTAATTAATGATGAACATGTCATTTTCGTTTATGATCGATTTCATCACGATACTTCTTTTAAGCTTTGAGAGTAATTATAAATTCTTATTGTTGAATGTCGAAATCCAATAATGTCATAAAAACCTAGGTGAATTCCAGAAAGGTATCTTTAATCATTTCTAAGATACAACTTAACGCTTAATTTAGCAATTGAACAATTTTGCTGTTACACGTTTTAGACAATTTGGTGTTACATATATATATTAATGTTAATGTACTAATTAATATGTACATAATACTGGGTGTGACAGAAACCTCTTATCGAATGGTAAGATATCGGTAACAATGATGTCTTCATCGCACTAATGTCTTACCATTACGTTTGAGGAGTTATATGCGGTAGATATTTCTGTTGCAGCCTCTATATATCATTTTATATATATATATATATATATATATATATATATATATATATATATATATTCTCTAATAATACTAATAACAAAAAAACGTATTCTGCTTAACAAAAACCCATAAATTACGAAAATGCATCGCGTTTAAATGCGAACAGATTTTTGAAAAGTATGTGATCAATATCAAAAATAGGGCTGCAGCTGGCAAAGCAAAGAAAAATTCAAAAGATTTATCTGACGACCGATTTCAAGTTTCGTAGATATACCGCTCGTCTAGGTGTGTATATTATTCCTCCTGTCGTCCGGTTTACACTACTCTCCGGTTTTTTTTTTTAAAGGAATAAAGCTTTATCCCTTGTTTCCTGTTCAGGATTGGGTTTCTGATTTTTTTTTTTTTAAGTATTTTCCTTAACTTCTTGGTATTATTCCGTTGCTTGGAGTGAATTGATTTAAAAAAAGAAAATGATCAGAAAATCTCCTGCGCGGTGTATCTTCGAAAGTTGGTCCTAAGATAAGTCTTTTAAACTTTTTTGAGTATATTTTTCTCTATAAAGTTTATTATTAGGATGTGGGATATTTAATAATATGAAAATAAGGAAATAAATTATAAGCAATTGAAACCTGAATAAAATATTGCAATATTCTGGAACATTTCTCCATAAACATTAAAAGGTCCGATTTATTTCTTCACGATATACCCCACCTTTTGTTTTAGAAGTTTTTCTTGTTTTTCTGTTTTTTTGTGTGTGTGTGTAGGTGATAGGCGCGAATAGGAGTGGATATATGTCTCGGTTGATACTGAAATGATTATTTCAAATTGCAGACATTGATTGTCCACATTTACCTGTTCTTCTGAATAGAGATATCGTCCTTGATCAACACTGAAGATCCTGTTAGTCTTACACCCGTAAGTAATTCTTTACTTATAGAAAATGTCTTTACAAATGGTCTTTTTGTTGTTTGCTTTTCTTTACTGGTAGACTAAATGCATCTCTTTGCTATCGTATTATGGCTTTTTTTAAATTTATTTTTATATGGCAACTTTGATAATATTCTTTTATAGAGTAACGTTACTTTAAAAAGAAACCTAGAATTTCTAAACAAAAATTCACAAGATTTCCTTACGATATGTAAAATCCATTTTTCTGTTTTGTCCAGTTCCGAGTGTTCTTATAACAAATAATACTACCACCGTCTTCCTGTTCCACCTTCGTTGAAAGCCGTTATCCAGACCTGAATATTTCATAATCATGTTTATATCTGAATTTGTAGGATGAGTTATTATCATTATTTACATTCAGACTAATATCCTCATCTTTGTCCTCAATGGACACAAATAACTGAGCAATGCTAAATACCAACTAGACGAGTTCTCTCCCTTGGACATGGGCAGGGGGTTGAGAACAATCTAGCCGCATAGAATAAATCGTGTTCAAACCAAAATTCGCTGTAGGTTACCTGGATTAACAATCACCTGACGAAAGCCGGAAGGTACAATGGTCGAAACGTTGCAATAGCAGTAACGAAGATGAGGTCAATAGACCTCATGTAAATAATTTCATAACCTTATCTGATTTTTATAACATCACCGATAATTCAAAAATAGGTTCGTCTTTTTCCGCTCCGTCGTTGGCGACAATGTCTAGTCGATTGGTTTACTGTTGCCTTGTCTCTGTCGAGAGCCGTTTACTTCGTGTTTCTTATATTCCTAATATTTCTCATGGCGTGAGGTGCGTTTTTATTTTAAACCCAGAGCTCAGATATCTCGATGTTGGTGGAGATCTAACCAGGACTGATAATAAGCCATTCTTTTTTTTTTTTTTTTTTTTTTGTGAAGATGCTTACTAGGTGCTAACACCAACAATCCAGTCACTCATCGAGCTAATATATATATAAGGGTGTTTCATTCAGACGGATCAAAGTCAACAGTAAATAAATCAGTGTTATTGGCAAAATTTTATTTATTTCTCTATTGGATCATGTTATTTAAGTCATGGCAATTATGTGTGAAGAATAATATCCCCCCAAAAAGAATATCTGTGAAAATTTCTCGGACATTCAGGCCGGTAAATGTTGTTCAATACTGTTTATTATAAAAAGAGCATTTACTTAAATATTTGTATCTATAAAAAGAATGTATAAACATAAAAATGTCTTTAATATATATATATATATATATATATATATATATATATATATATATATATATATATATATATACCCTCCTCTCTCTATATATATATATATCCCTCCTCTCTCTCTCTCTCTCTCTCTCTCTCTCTATATATATATATATATATATATATATATATATATATATATATAAAACTTTGCGTATACTTGATGAGGTCCGTAAAAAACGTGTGAATTTCTTTTCATTTTCATTTCAGCTTTTGGAAGTAAAGTCTGATGATCCAGAACCCTGTTAAAGGGGTTATGGTGAAATAACTTATTACATGGAATCTTAAAGTGATCTGTCTTTTTTATTCAAATATATATATATATATATATATATATATATATATATATATATATATATATATATATATATATATATATATATATATATAGTTAGGAGTGGACATGTTTAGTATACTGTACTTGCTACCAATCTCTTACTTTGGTTACTTTTCTTCTTTATCTACGGGTGTTTAGTTCTCGATATTTTTCTCACAGTCAGTCATTGTATTTCCTCTTATTCTATACAAGCTTAAATGTTGCAATCCGTGTGAACTTTTAAGGTAGCTCCTGCTGGGGGATAATTGGACGGCCAGCCTAAAACTACAGGAAACTCTGGTTTAGCTTAGAAAACAGCAATGATAATTTTGAAAAAATTACTTTGAATCCCTCAATACATTACATGGCACTTCAAAACCTCACTTTAACTCTGATTTGGGCAATAATTCCAATTCCGGTCAAAAGATCGATTTGGACCGAAACTCCGGGTTGGGCTAAAATTCCAGATCTGGCCGAAAATTTAGTTCTTCAGATCACAACCTCTGCGGAACTTCAAAACCTTACATCACAAAACCTCCCACCTTAACTCTGATTCCTTGGCATTTTGCAGAAATAAAACTGATTTCCTTAATTTACAAACCTTTGGCGATATTTTAAACTGAATTTAAAACAAATATTTTTAAATTTCGTCTTTAAACTCAATATAAATTAAAAACTTTTAAAATCACTAAAATTTTTATTTTTTTTAAAAATTCGAATTTTTAACTGTCCCCTCCTCATCTGGATACAAATCCCAATGCTGGATATTCAGCACCAGATGAAGGGAAAATATTTAATCCTGGGATCACCTTGATTCCAAAAAGGTATAATATGTCTATGTATAGAAAGTTGCCTGAGTTAGAGGAATTTCAGACACGAACAGACAGACAGACAGACAGAATTTGTCATTTATTTATTTAGATTTCACATTTCTATTTCTTTGTCACCGTCTCCTTCTACTTTTCCTTCTGCTATTACTATTTCTTCTTCTTTTCCTCCTTCTCCCTATCGATCTTCCTCCCCCTCCTCCAACTCCGACTCCTTCTTCTTCTTCTTCTTCTTCTTCTTCTTATTATTATTATTATTATTATTATTATTTCTTTGTATTTCTGGAGTGTACTCATTTCTTTCAGTGTTCCGACCAGAGACCTAAGGTCAAAAATGTCATCATGACATTTTCCACTGAACAATTTAAAACACACACACACACGCACACATACACACACACAAACACACATGCATACATATTTTACATACATAAAGCCCGCCGTAACTTGTGGGATGTATTCGTGCGAACATTTTTTTGTATTTTATTATTATCATTCTTCTTCTTATTATTATTATTATTATTTATATATTTTATAGGAAATACAGAATGCTATTATAACTTTAAAAATAGACATATTAAAAAGGTATATATAAATGCATAGTACATACTAACTAAAATACATAGTACATATTAAAATATTGGGAGAAAGATAATGAAACTTATTTACCGTAAAATTTTAAATCGAAATATAATTTGAAAAATAATAAATAATAATAAAAATATAAAGTAGATAATAAAAATAAAGTAATAAATATAATAAAAATAATTTAAAAAGTATTTTTAAAAAACCCTTAAACAGTTATTTGTCCTCACTCTTCATAGCTCAATCGAGGACAAAAAATAATATTAATATATACTTGTTAATATGTCCGTATTAAAGCTATATTATTATTATTATTATTATTATTATTATTATTATTATAGATAGCATTACACCAAAGAAGAGACGCTGGAGTACAAATATAATATTTCATTTATATCTATTTTGATTGTGATTATAGTACGCACATTTTTATAATTATTGAATGCAAGAGCAACACGCTAGCAATGTGATGCTGGGATACAAATCTACGAAGCCCAATGTACCCATCATGACACCAAATCTGATAAGGGGATACCAGGCGTAACCATCACAGCCAAATTGTGTGTGATATTGTTATAGGTTTTATATAACAACAAAGCAAATCCTTGCATGAGGGTCACAGTTAAATTTCAGCTTGGGTTACCCAGTCCGCTCAGACGTTCTCTCCTTGAGGGTGTTCCCAAGCATCTTGATGTGACTCCCATGTTGCCTTGGTTGCCTCATCCTTAAAGCTTACTGTTGCAGTATAAATACAGACGATAATGCGTATATCCCCATTCACATAAATACAGTAGTAAATACTGCAGTTGGAGATTCATTGTGGAATTCATTTAACTCACTTCTAGCAGTTGACTACTCCTTCTAATGGCCGCTAGCCGCTTCTTATATGTGTTGTTCGTGTCCTAAGTATTATCGTTCATTACCAACCTTCGTGTGATTATTCTATTCAGTAACCTTCCCTAGGTTACAACACTTACAAATAAATATTTCGAAACCAGACTATGCACCCCAATATTCCTGCACATGAAAAGAGAGTGTGTCTGTGATTTGGTTATTTTCAGACAACTAACAAGCCTATTACTGGTACGAAACGGAATATTTCATAATTTGTTTTTTATATAACTGCGTAACAGAAAAGAAAAGAAAATAGTTTGTGCACAAAGGACACTACCAGTTAGGAATTTTGTGGGTGATACACGTACGTGTCTGTGTGCATGTTTGAAAAAGTTCAGTTTATAATGGGAAAGATATCACAATGTCGGGCAGGTCAAGCTTGGCGTTGTCACTTCTACCACATACTAGAAAGAAAAGAAGAGAAAAGAGAAGAAAGACAGGAAGTGGCTCATTTTTTTTATAGGTGCTTTTGGGTGCCCTCTAACAACTTTTATGGGCACTCTTAGCAACTTTTATGGGTACCCTCTAAGAAAATTTATGGGCACACTCCAACAACTTTTTGGGGCACTCTCTAACAACTTTTATGGGTGCCTTCTAACAACTTTTAAGGTCACCCTCTAACAACTTTTATGGGTGACTTCTAAGAACTTTCATGGCTCCCCTCTGACAACATTTATGGTCACTCTCTAACAACTTTTATGGGCGATCTCTAACAACTTTTATGGGTGCCCTGTAACAACTTTTACGGGAACTCTCTAACAACTTTTATGGGCACTTTCCAACAATTTTTATGGGAACTCTCTAACAACTTTTATGGGTGCCCTCTAACGACTTTTACGGGCGTTCTCTAACAACCTTTTGGGGCACTCTCCAACCACTCTTATGGAGACTCTCTAACAACTTTTAATGACACTCTTTAACAACTTTTATGGGTAACTTCTAAACACTTTTATGGGTGTCCTCTAACAACTTTTATGGGCGCTCTCTAACAACTTTTATGGGAACTAACAACTTTTTATGGGCACTCTTTATCAACTCTTATGGGCGCTCTTTAACAACTTTTATGGGTGTCCTCTAACAACTTTTTGTTGAATCCACAATATAATTAAGAAAAGCAAGAAGAAAAGAATTAAATAATACAGATTTCACAACTTTCAAGATAAGCGTAGCATTTATTTTAATTTAGTTGTTACATCCTCACTATTATTATTATAAGTGTGAGAGCAGCGTGCCTATAAAGTGACCCAGAAGTACAAATAGCTGAGGTGCAATATCAAACCCATTACAAGTTCCAGTTTGATAAGTGTTTACAAAGCACATTGAGAACAGCCAAATATATATCGTGATTAGTTTGGATAAAAGCAACATGGTGGGACCCAGTTAAAAATACCTTCATGTTGGAGAACCCTGTCCGCTCAGATAGTCACCGATTGAGGATGTTCTTATGGTATATAGAGATGAAGGTTGGGCTAATACATAAGTAAAGGCCAATTTCACTGTCTATAGTACCATTTTATTGTTGACTCCATTTGTTTACAGTGGTTAAAATGGGTGACTATTGTTGTACTCCTTTTTGTGATTTGAGAGTTCATGCAGGGTCATTGTGTTTTTGGCTGACAGAAATTAATTTGTTGAATTCATCCTTTCTTCTTTTTCTTCTGGAGTTGTACGTCAGGTCAGACTCACAGCCAATGAATCTCCAACCTTTGCGTCTCAAACTGCTACATCGAACCAATTTCCCCGCATGTGATTTTTTCTTCGTTTGTCGCCTGACACATCCATGTTTTCCGTTTGAATTTTGGCAGGATGTGTTGTCATTGGTTAATTTTTTATGACATTCGCTGTCCCACAGAAGCTATGTCCAGGTTCTGTCAGTTACCGAGGATAAGAACAATTGAAGGAAAGAAAAGGAAGTATGTGAATAAGAGAAGATAGAGAGAGAGAGAGAGTTTTCTTTGTCACTCTCATAGTGAAAAGGAAAGTGTATAGTTCCATATGGTTGTTACTACTACCTAATATATACTATATACCAATGTATCTAGATATGACTCCTAAGACTCTTTTGTCTACCATATTCTTGAAAACTTAAAAAGCAAAAAAAAAAACTCTCTGAAAACCCGGTAATAATATTCCCCGATTACTCCGTCTCATAAACAGATAAAATTCATCAGCCACTAGGTGACATGCCCAACTGCTTATGGGCTGGCAACTTACAAACAACTTTGTTACTGAACAGTATCTTTACTGTATCCCATCTTAATTCACCAAGACCAAAATGGGTACGTGTTAACACCTCCACTCAATTAAGATAAGAAGCCACGAGAGCCATACCAGATAAAGCTGTAGGGCATTTATTATTATTTATTATCATTTCTTTTGATTTCTGTTATAGACTCATTTCCCCCGGGACCCAACCAGAAACCTAAGATCAGAAATGGCATTATGACATTTTCCATTGCAAATTAGTGTAAAAAAAAAACTACAAATATATACACATTTTATATAGATAAAATTTTTCTTAGGATGTAAGCTGTGTTGGTTAGAATAATTGTTGCATTTGTTTAAGGCATGGGCCGCCGGTGATCCATTCAATGAGTCTATTCAATAGAACCTAAAGCCCCCAACCAGAACTGGAAATATTGATGGATTCATGTGCCACATTATTTAAATGTATACTTCAAAATCTTTGTATTTTGATAGTTTTAGGAAGATATTTAAAGTTACATTACAGCCTGTATTGACTGCCATAGCAATAAAAAAGCACATTCTGTTTTTGTGATTTTTGATCCCGATGTCTGGGCGGTTAGCTTTGTTCTATATTTGTGTATTGTAAAGTCCCATAAAATTGTTACAGGTCCTATGTCTGTAACCGTGTCAGGGTGGAGTTCATACGAGATTATTATTATTATTATTATTATTATTATTATTATTATTATTATTATTATTTCTTTGATTTCTCTTACATACACATTTCCTTTTCTAACCAAACACCTAATATCAGAAATGGCATCGTGAGATTTTCTACTATTTTTTTTTTTTTTTTTAAAAAAAAAAAAAAAAAATTAGACAACCTAAGAACACGTATATTTTACATATATAAAGTCCTTCCTAAGGTGTGAGCTGTATTTGTTAGTACAATTTTCTTCTTTACAGAATAGGCTACCAAGAATCCCTTCAATGAGTCTATCAGAATGTTTTCCAATGAAACTGTAGGTTCCAACTACAACTGGAACTATTGATGTTCCCACGAGCCACATTTTGAGATTTCCATTTCAAGATCCTTGTATTTTACAGGGCTTTTGTTTCTTGAAAATCTTCAAAGATACATTACAATCTGCAAGGACTGCCATGTCAATAAAAATGCACATTCCGTTTTTGCTGTCTTTGATCACGATGGCTGGGCGATTAGCTTTGTTTGTTCTGTCTGTGTATATTGTAAAATCCCATAAAATTGTTACAGGTTCTGTCTGTAACCGTGTCAGGGTGGAGTTTATACCCATTTTTTAAAGTTTCCTCTCCATAAAATTTATAGATTTTCCAATGCAGACATTGGCCCACCCTGTCATACTAAGTTTTATATTCAATGGGTACTAATACCGTCCGGCCTGATAATTGCTTCTGAATGTTTTTCACATAATCTGCATTTGGAATCAAAACAGCTATTCAGTATGCCTGCTTGGTAATTTCTAGTCAACAAACGTTGGTCCTGTGCAGTAAAAATAAAACCTTCAATTTCAACTTTTAATCCAGAATTGCGCAACTACATGGATATGGGGTTTACCTACATCAACTTGTAGACACCGGTAGAGTATTAGCCATGAAGAGGCTTATCCCGCCATCATTTCTGAATTTGGGCCATTGCGTTTACATTTGCCTTCCATTTTAGATTGTTTACTTTGAAAATAGACATATTAAAAAGGTATATATGAAAACATAGTACATACTAACTAAAATACATAGTATATATTAAAATATTGGAAGAAAGATAATGAAACTCATTTACTGTAAAATTTTAAATCGAAATATAATTTGAAAAATAATAAACAATAATAAAAATATAAAGTAGATAATAAAAACAAAGTAATAAAAAAATAAAAATAATTTTAAAAGTATTTTTAAAACCCCTTAAACAGTAGGCAGATTATGGCTGACTTTTCCTCCCTTTTGAATTTGTTAGCCTCATTTATCACGGAATAAAGTATCTTGGTTATTTCATATTCTTTGACACAGACTAGCATCCAGGCTTCTGTGGTTTCTAGTAACATTAGAAACACGATTGTTGCTTCTTTTTTTTTCTTTCTTTTTTTTCTTTTGTAAGACCGTTCTGATTGAACTATTTCTCTGCCCTCTTTGGATCTTAACACATACAGACGATTAACACCGTCCTTAAGATAATGAATGGAGTCGAAAATGAGGAGTTTTCTCGTTTTGACATCCATTCACTTAATGTCAGCTATTCTAAGGATGTTGAAACCTCGGGGAGGGCTAAACCGTTTATAGTTGATGTTCTGTTTTGTGAATTGAACTTGGTATCCAACACCAGATGCACACGCCTCAAGCATTCTCCTCTTACTTTTACCTTCATTTCGCTGACTCTTAGGTACGTATAAACTCCTTCTTCCACCATTTTCTTAATCTTTGTGACAAAATCGAGATTTGTCTATATTTCTGAGATGAGGTATTATGTACATTATTTACATTATTCGGACTATTGTCCTCATATTTGTCGCCATATTCATCACAACGTTTCGGCCGTTGTACGCTCCGGCCTTCTTCAGATGGTTGGAATGTCGAACTGAACCCTTTATTTCGCTCACCGGGGTAGACTGTTCTAGTTCCACGTGCCATGTTTGATGGATGTCAGTTATCAGTTATCTCCTGTTAATTTCCCTCTGAAAGTTCTCCACTGCCTTAACCGGGTATTGAACTCACACTCTTTGGGTCCTGTCACTGGATCTAACCAACGCCTTTATCCACTGATAAAGTGGTGAGCGAAATAAAGGGTTCAGTTCGACATTCCAACCACCTGAAGAAGGCCGGAGCGTACAACGGCCGAAACGTTGTGATGAATATGGCGACAAAGATGAGGACAATAGTCCGAATAATGTAAATAATGTAAATCAAGATTTATTGAATGTGTTTATGTAATTTTCAGTATTTCTTGTGAACATTTATTTAATCCGAACTTCATACCGATGCCATCACTGAAATATTCTACAGTATAAACGTGACCTTTCAACATTGTCGTCTTTGACAAAGAGTTCCTTTTTGTAGAATAATTAACTAAAGATTTTACTGTTTATTTTATACCAATAGTTGTTATTGTTTAATTCATGCGAAACGAGGCTTAGAAAGAAACATAACAGAATGTGGGACATCCATGAATAAATGGTGCTTCATTAACTGTTTCTGTTCCTTTGTTAGCTTGTAACTAGATTTCGTCTGATTTAGAATCAGAGCCAATGGCAGCATTATAATCACAAATAAAAGCCGGGTTCGCGAACCGCCCTAAACAAATCTCACGTTTAATTTATATCTCAACAAGTTCTTTTTTTAATTAATTCACCCCAGGCAAGGCGATAATGCCACTAAGACGCAAGGGAGCTTATGGGAATGAAAGAGAATGTAAAGACTTTAGAACAAACCGGAAGCCCAATCTTAAGCAGGAAGCAAGGTATAAACCTTTACACCTGTTCAAAAAACTAGGGAGGGGATTGAACCGGGCGATAGTCGTACCTATCTACTCCTACTTCCAACTAACTACTCGTGCTGTTTCATATAATTGTTACAATGTCCTTAGCCATGCTAACCATATCTTCTTTTCTGCGTCGTATCTCTTCAGGACATGACTCTCCACAACCTCCTATCTTTTGTAGCTCTGAGCAAGGTTTGTCTTTTTGCTATCCTTTCGAGTCCCTCTTCTGACAACTATTTACTCAAGCTTGTTATGATTTTTTTTGGAGGACGGGGGTACAGTAAGGTTCATCCTGTACAAGGCCCGGGAGCCACTCGAGGTAGAGGGTTACGTTAACATGCAGTTTATACGGATAGGATGGGAAGATAACGGTTAACCCTAGACTTGAATGGGTTAAGATTGTAGTGATCGGGAAAACATCCTCTTGGCAGTCGGTTCCACAGAGCAGTGGTTCGCAGGAAGAAGCTACTTGAGTAGTGCGTAATTCTCACGGATGGAATACGGAGGGTGGTTGGTTACAATGGGCGTAGCATGGTGGATCCTGACCGTCAAGCTCGTACGAGCACTTTCCGTGAAAGTAGCGATAGGGCATCGAAAGGTATGCCACATCCCGCCTGTGAGAGAGAGAGATTGGAAGGCGGAAAATAATTTGTCACCCACAAGGACTCAGAGACGCATTTTAACTCTATCAAGCCCAAATACGATCAGGTTATTCGTCACATTCCCTGCCCATCTCACCTAAAATATATCTTGTGGGTTTCAAATTCTCGAAGCCCTCTTTTCTCGTTATGCGCCCTAGGTATTTCAATTGACTCTTTCTGATTCTAAGTATAAACGTTCTGTCTCTTTGTGTTTCCTTAAAACCTCGTTATTGCTCACATGTTCAGTACATAGTATTCTCAGTATCCTTCTGTAGAACATCATTTCTGTTGCCTATACGTCTTCGTCTGTGAGTATATTATCTAGCATTCATTGCCATATAGGAGGACTGATATTACGTAACTGTACGACACTCTTCTCTTTGTTTCTAACGAATTTTCCTGTTTCTTAATACTTTGCTTAACTTTTTGAAAGCACCTTTCGTTATTCAAATTTACCTATGAATTTCTGCAACACATTTCCCCTTAAAACACTGTCCTAAATATTTGACTTTTCTTACTTGATTTCTACATCTCCAATTCACATTTCTCATCTTGTGTTGTCCCTTTGACTAACAACCATGCATTCTGTCTTCTTGTAATGCAAAGAAATCAAGATTACCAAGCAGTTCAAATATTTGTGAGGTACTTTATCAAAAGCTTTTACATAATCTATAAAATATTTGTTTAAATCCATTATTTAAATCATTATTTGCTTAAATCCATTATTTGCTTAAATCCATTATTTAAATAGTTATTTGCTTAAATCCATTATTTGCTTAAACCCATTATTTAAATCATTATTTGCTTAAATCTATTATTTATATAGGTACATATCTTTTTGTCATTTTTATTTATTTTGTTTAGACATTATTTTTTATGGAAACTTTGTTGTTTTAATTAAACGATATTTTTATCCATCTACATCTACCGGCTTGAATATTCGAGAAACCTTGTCAGAAAAATATGTGACTTTATTTCTATTGCCCTTGCTAATATAATTCTGAACATAACTATCGCCTTACTTGCTCCGGTGACTTTAACGAACCCGGACTGTTCTTGTTCTATTTTCGGTCGAATTCTGCTATGCACTCGTCAGAATTCGGATGATGAGTTTCGTTATGTGGCTCATTAGGCTGATTGTCTGATGGAGTTCGCCTTCATTTGCGCCTGTCGGCCCTACTGATGCCTTCCGTTATATCATTAGAGTCGTGTTTTAACACAAGTAAATAATAATTGGAATATTATTGAAGAAAACGTCTTTAAATTAAAAGATGGATAAAATATGTAGAAATAAATAAATAAATATATGAGAATGAAAACACGAAGAAATCTGACATATAAAAGAATAATTTCAAACTCTTGGGATTGATTTTTTAATCTTCAGTTGTACAAAACTCTTCTTTCTACAAGACATTGAAGAATTATCTAACAACTGAATTCTTAATAAGTTTATTTACAATCCATGAAGTTATGTCGTATTTTTCCTGCTTAAACATTTATCGGCTTTACTGACCTAGTCTCTTCCGTATTGGTTGAAGCAATATTAATGATAACGGGGATGATAATATCAGCTGTTTCCTTATAAGGAAACATTCGGCATTCATTGATCGAGCACGCAATGCTACTTTCGGTTGAAATTTATATAATATTTCTCTTAAAACAATTTTTCAGGAAAATAGGTTTTTCAAGTTCACTGTTATCAATCTTTCCAGTATTGATGATGGATTCCTTCCTACCTTTTTGTTTAAAGTCATGTGGTAGGTCAACATCTTATGTCATTATTTTCATTTCGACTTACATTCATTTTAGTTGTTGCTGCTGTTGAAAGTCCTCAAGTGATATGTTTTATGTTATTTCGGAGAGTTATTTGATTGTGATTCTGTAGTGCCAATCCACGCGGTTCGAAGGATTGTCCTTTGAAAAAATGGTTGTATACAGCTGAGGAAATATAGACGCTGATGTCGGAGTGAATGGACATGTTTTTTTCATTCGTCAAAGAAAGCGATGTATTTTTAAAAAAAGCGAAGTCTTTAATTATTCATTTTTTGTTCTTATATTTTTCTTTGTTTATTATATTACTATGCATTTACAATATTTAATTATGAAAATATTTTTGAGCCGATGTATACATCGATTTTTTTTTCTTTTATTTTTAAAATCTGTGTTTTAGTAAATTTACTTACTTTATTAAGAATGTCTGTTATCACTAGTAATTGTTATATTAGGAAGATTTATTGCATTTATTAAATTACTTATACACTGACATAAATAATACTATATTTATATTTAACCGTAACATTTTTCATTTTTTATGAAAGAGGAAGTCATTTTCGAAATTGTAGGAAATGCATTTCAAGTGATAATGTTTGTTTGGCTGTTTGTTTAGTATCGTCGACTTCTTTATCTGTCATTTATCATCCAAACATTTAACCAACATTTGTAAATTATTTTATTCTGTTTTTCTTTTCTTATTTATTAATTGTAGTAACGTAACATTTTTATGGACAAGGAAGTATTTAAAAATGTGTAGGAAAAGCGTTTCAAATCGTAATCTTTTTTTGTTCAATAGTAAAATTCTTCCTTTATTATTTATCACACAAATATTTATTTTTAGCAACAACAATAATAAAAAATGTTCTCATATATTTAATGATAATTTTATACTTTTTATTAGCTTTATTTATTTTTTAATTATTGATTCGCTTCTATTATTGTCATTAAAGTAATAAGTGGTACATGTAATAACGAACTATTCAATGGAATATCCAGTGTAAAATATATATGGTCGTTCCTTGTCATGGTAGAGGGCTTATTTGTCCCAGTGATCCCAACGCTGTCTAGAGTTTCAACTCCTGTAGAGCCACCTATGGCGGCAAGATTGAAGCAGAAAGACCAGATTAAAAGCGACCTCCTCCCCAAGGTTCCATCGTTCGAATAGTCAAAGATCTATACAATCTGAATGGCTAAACCAACGGAAGAGGCCAGCGCAAGTCAGACTGGCCCAACCAATGTGGATCTTGACAGCCCGATGCACCGAGGTTTGCCATATCTCGCTTGTCTCAATCCCTTTTTGAGCCGCGAGAGGGTGGGGATCAAATATGTGGGCTTGTCCGTCGCGCAGAGTTGTCTACCAAAATCAAATTCATGCAAATGGCCTCATCAAACTCTGTTTAATTCACAACCCTCTCCCAAACCGCCACCAGAGAAAAGAAAACGAATAGGGACAAAAGATGACGAGATCCCAATGATCGGATATGAGCGGGTGCTGACAACAGCAACAGCTGACAGTTTACATATTCCTAAACGACACTCTCCATTAATTGGGTGCTGCTTAAAACCATAATTTTATTTCTCTTCCATATTAATAGAATATACAGCAACACGTCAAAACTTGTTTTTTTTTAATTCTGTTTGCCGTTCCCCGTTCTCTGCACAGATTTAGAGTGCTTATCGACGTTCTACTGGAACAAATTCTATGACGACGGCGGTTGTCATTTGAGGAGATAATCTTTTAAAGTCGTTTCTATTTGCTGAAAAGATTTTGGGCGACATGGCAATTTTTTTTTTTCTCTTTTTCATTAAACCATAGAATTAAAGTTCGTCAAGTGAGGTTCACGTCTAATCTGCCGTATATAATTGTATTCAGAAATAAGCTTACACACAAAATGAAATATGCCAGTACCCTAGTTTTTAAATAGCTAACGCCTTCAGCTATCTCTTGCGGAATAAGCCACTCCTGAATTAGAATCAAGTACGCCATCTTAAGTGACACTACAAATTAGATAACAGGAAACCTTGAGACATTTGTAAACATTTCGTGCAAGAACTTTCTCACCACAAAAGGGTATGAGAATAATATAATTCTGTTTATTTCTTCTTTCCTTAATTAGTTAGCACGTCCTTTACCTCCTGCCATTACCTGACATAAACAATAGCCCATTCCTGTTTGAATGTGAGGATGTAAGGATAGACTGAAGAAAGAATTTGTCAAATGTGCTGTTCAGTTTTAAAGAAAGAAAGAAAGAAAGAAAGAAAGAAAAAAAAAAATAAAGAAAAATTATGAAAGAAAGAAAAAAGAAAAAAAAAGAAAGAAAGAAAAAGTAAAAGAAAGAACGAAAAAGGAAGAAAAATAGAAAGAAAAATAAAGAAAGAAATTAAAAAGAAAGAAAAAAGAAAGAAAAATTAAAGAAAAAAAAAGGAAAAATAAAGTCAGAAAGGAAAAAATAAGTAAAGAATAGAAAGGAAAAAAGACAAAAGGAAAAGGAAAGAAAAAAAGAAAGAAAAGAAGAAAAAAGAAAGAAAGATGTTGTTATAAGGCTCTAATATGTTTAACGTCTGCTTTAGTGAAATGGAAAACCTTGTCAACTTTTAATCTTTTAAATACTGACCTACATTCATATTTATGATTGCCATTGAAATATTTTGTTAAAGTTTTTAAGCTTAAATATCTAATGATGCAAAAGTTGAAATTCCATGGGTAATCTATAGTCTTGACACTTGCAATCATAAAGTGAAGAATTAGGATTCATCGGATAATTCAAGTAGGAAAACTGTGGAAATTTCACGTGTATTGCTAGTTGTAATTATTTTAGAAGTTTGTAATATTAAAAAGCATTACATTGAAAGCTGTGTTCAAATCTCTAAAAGTTGAAGCATTTCTCTGCCTTAAATATCCCTAAGCTTATAAAGAATCTACAGATTAAATATGCTATTTTATATCCATGCGGTTTTGTTCTTTTAGCTCACAAATATTACAGAGAAAGATTGTAATGAACCGTTCTCGGCATGGAGTGGACAGTTCTTGTTTCATATCAACGTATTTGTAGCTGATTAACACTGAAGCGAAAAATGCGTTAGTATTTGCAGCGTAACAACAGTCTTCCTCTGCGTCACACAAAATGACAAAAAAAATCGAGCATCTACCCGACCATTTATATGCTCCGAATTCAGAAATAACAATATATAGATAAGATTTGATGATTTTCATTAACAATAAAAAAAAATTTAAAAAAAAAAAGTTGTTGATCTCACTGTTACATGATTGACCGTTTAAAATATTGGTTGGTTAAAAATTGTTGTCTGGTCACCAAATAATCATCCGGTTTCGACATATCCTGAATTAATATTCTGTATTTTCTGATAATTTCAGGCACTTATAATCGATTGCTGTTTTCAACTGATCTCACTAATCTTTTCGAATCGTTTGCTTTACCAGAAAAATGCCAATTCTACCTTATATGCAACATTACGTTATTTGGATTTAAAACCGCATTTGATACAATAAAGTGTGGTTTCTTCTTCTTCTTCTTCTTCTTCTTCTTCTTCTTCTTCTTCTTCTTCTTCTTCTTCAGGAAATAGGCAATCTTCACTCTTCGCAACTTCCATTCACGTGTGGCTCTTAGCTTTTTTTCCACTTTATATTTTATCTAAACACTATTTATATTGTTCGGACTGTTGGCCACATCAAATTCACGACGTTTTAGCCGTTGTACGCTCCGGCCTTCTTCAGGATCTGTCTACATCTCTGAAATGAGGTATTGTAACTATTTACACTACTTACATTGTTCGGACTGTTGTCCTCATCTTTATTGCCATACTTACGACGTTTCGACCGTTGTACGCTCCGGTCTTCTTCAGGATCTGTCTATATTTCTGAAATAAGGTATTGTAAATATTTACACTATTTACATTGTTCGGACTGTTGTCCTTATCTTTATTGCTATTCGACTCGGAATTTTGAACCAAATTTCGTCCACCGGTAAATTGTTTTAGTTCTTACTGAGTATCAGTTATTTTCCTTTAGTAACTCAACTCCCCAAGTTTTTGTTCACCTCTGCTGTAGCCAGGTATTGAACTCACAACTCATTGGGTCAAGTCGCTGGATTACTTCAACCAACGTTTTTTCTTATCCACTGGGTCACGTAATAAATAAGTGTAAATAATTACAATACCTCATTTCAGAAATATAGACAGATATTTATCTAAACTATCAACATATGTTCGATTTATTGATAATGCTTAATAAACTGTAAAAAGCAAATCTATATCACTTTATAAATAAAGTAAACAACTTCACGGGCGGTCGTGGCTCTCTACAACTTCCTATCTCTTTGTAGCTCTCAGCTGTTTTTCTCCCTTTGCTAAAAGTCCCGCCGCTCGTTCCACCATATATTCACGCAGACTCACGTCAGGCAAGCAGTTCGCTGCCTTCCCCTGTCTCTCTTGCTCTCAACATGCCCTCACCCCCGTGAAGGTTCAGCTTTCACCAGGGTTAAGCAAAACGTTTAAATTGCGGACTACGCTCTGGAATAGGGTCCCATGCGCAATTCGCGATTCAAAGCCAACAAAAATATTCCTCTTTTGAAACTATATTTACCCGGCTCCTCACCAAGGTTGGATGTAAACCACAAACAACTAAGAATCTAATCTATTGGGGATATTCTTAATACACTCCCTACCCGTCGTCTTCTATAGTGTTGATAATTCTTAAACAATATTATTATATGATAAGTATGAATTTCGCAAGCCACTATTGACACGTTCGATCATTTACATTACCTTCTCCATAAACTGGATACATCTTCCTTGTTATGCTTTTGAGGCATATTTTTACCTTTCTTAAAATAAAATGCGCCATAAATGTTGCGGAGGTGAAATGGGTGGATACTGAGAATGAGAAATCGGAGAATTGATTTCGAATTGCCGTTGAGTTCGTTACGTTCAATTTCGTGCAAACGCTTTTGCAAACATCAATCCCCTCAGCTATGGATTAAATAGTAAGACCTGTATCTGGAAAAATTATTGTTATCTCCAAAACATTATTAATGAAATATTCACTCCCCAAAATTCAAAATACGTTTAGGTTTTAAATGACCCACAAAGTGTTGATAAGCTGTAAAAGATAAATGAGTATAAGTAGCTCTTCTTTTTTCTCATCTTCAACATTAAAAATCAATAAACAAAAATACGAGTTTTTTTTTAATTCCTTAAAAAAAGGCACATTGATACTATAACTATCAAAGGCGAAAATTATTGTACTGTATATAAAACGGAATGTTTCGATAGCTATTACAAGCGTAACACATTTGACTAACAAACTTGTAGTCT
This sequence comes from Acanthosepion pharaonis, assembly GCA_903632075.3. NCBI lineage: Eukaryota > Metazoa > Mollusca > Cephalopoda > Sepiida > Sepiidae > Acanthosepion > Acanthosepion pharaonis. The sequence continues at coordinate 3,300,581 of CAHIKZ030003358.1, read as the reverse complement.
CTAAGGGAAGATATAAATAAAAAAAAGCTACATTTCTAAGAAATAGCAACCTGAAAAAGAATAATTTTAATTTACAAGGTGTCCCAAAAGTCACGCGACAATTGGCAAAAATCATAGACTTGTAGAAAAAGCAACCAGGGAAAATTTGCATTACATCATCTACCATAATTCGGCCAATAAATTTTCTTAATATTATATTGTCATATACAGAAACATGGTTCCATTTGATAAATGAATATAAAATTTAAAAGGTTATCAATGTTAATGCGAGTTTTGGAAGGCCATGTACATTAGTGTAATGACATTTTTACCGATTAAAAATTTTAATTTAAATATAAATGTTTGAGAATGGTTTCATCTTAAAGTATGTGCTGACGCCTACAAAGTATTGTCCGGCATTATTTTTATACGGCCATAAACGACTCGCCTTTAATATACAAGATATAAATGAAACAATTTACCACTTGAAAGGACAGTCTCAGTTCTTAATAATATATGATTATATATGAAAATAACTTCAGCAATGTGTACTACTTTTGAGAAATAACTAAAAAAAATGTAGGCATCAGTTTATCTCGTAAGATAAAGGTAACACCCTGCTTGTCAAAATTCAGCTCTTTGGAGATGTGGCTGCAATGATCTCTCCAGGGCGAAGACCTAGGCGATTGCACATGGATTCCGCGTGCTGTCCAGTCTACATGGCCTCATTCTCTGTCGTTCCAATAAAAGCCAAAGAAATACATATTACATTCGAAGACGGCTTGGCTGCAGAAGTTGTCGGAATATTGTCAGTGTTGACAGCTAACTACCTTCGGGGTTTCACTCCGGGTTTTCTGTCTCGATTTACTTCTATAGCCTCTTCCAGGCTTTTGATATAACCGTAAGGCAGCGGGAGAGGGTTAAAATCAGATGGACTACCTGACTGGGTTGTCGATATCTGTCTACTCGAAGCAGCTGGTCATGAGGCGCCAGTTGGTATTTTAATGCAGTATTTCTGAAACATTTTTTAATTCAGAGCGCATTTGTAGAATACCTAAAACGCTGGTGCGCACTTTAAATTCTAATAAGGAAAGATTAGTCATGATATTTGAAAATAATAAAGAAGTTTCCTGAAATAAGCATTTATTTTTTTTAAAGACATTACATCGTATATTTAAGCGGGAGAGTTTTCATTCAAATGGATTTATGAAGAATCTGATATTTTTCTTTTTGTATGACTGATTTAAATCGATCGAAGAAGGAAAAGGATTATCCACTCCTTCTTAAAGATTAAGGAATTTAGCATCCAGTTTGAAATATCAAATGACTAAGATTTGACTTAGACATGGAAGCCATGTGCTTGGTGTCTCAAGCTTTTTAAAGATAATTTTTTTTTTTAGATATGAAAATAATTAATAAATTACTCTTCTATTAATTTGGGGCGCACCTGGCTACATTTCAGGACGCATTAGTGCGCCCGTGAAGGGAGAGATTGATTAACACTACTTTAATGAAATGAACATGACTGTTTTAAACTTCCACCGCTTTAACTTCCACTGCATTACACACACCACGAATTTTCTATACAAATCGAGTATTCACTTCTTTCTCTTTATCGACCATTTATACACTCTGGCTTTCAGAATGATAAGATGTGATATTGTTGCTGTCAGAGAGCAGAGTCTTCATTCAAGATATTCACGATTCAATTTATACCTGGCTACCAAATAATCATGCGATCTAGTCGTATTTTGAACAAAAAAATAAAATTCGCATTTACGGTTAATTACAGACATTTATGGTCGGTATTTGTCTTCAGCTGCTATATGCAGCAGTACTTGTTCGAACTAATCATTTGCTTCACCGGAACGTTGTCCTTTCCAATTCAACCATGTACACAGCATTACGTTCTTTGTATTTAGAATTGCATTTCGCACTCTAAATTACATTAATGTTTGATTTCAACATTAAAAGAAAATGTAGATGAACAACGGTCAATAATTATTTACACTATTTACATTGTTCGGACATTTGTCCTCATCTTTGTTGCCATATTCACAATGTTTCGGGCGTTGTCCGCTCCGGCCTTCGTCAAGATCTGTCTATATTTCTGAGAGGAGGTTTTTTTTAACTATTTACACTATTTATATTGTTTGGACATTTGTCCTCATTTTTGTTTCCCTATTCACGACATTTCGGCTGTTGTAGGCTACGGCCTTCTTCAGATGATTTTTTAACTCAACCGTTTATTTCGTCCATCAAGCTATATTGTTCTATAGTTAGGATTATTTCCGGTGCTTGACGAAAGCTACGCCTAGCGCAGCCTATTCCATGTTCAGTTTCCTTTTCTCCTATACTTAATTAGTTATAATTGATCCACACACCGGGTTATTTGAAGTGTAAAATATTTATTAATTCCGTATTCTGGCATTTTTATGACGGATTCAAGATATATACCATCACTTCTTTCATTCCAAATCCAGATCATAGTTTCTGTTTTGGAAAAGTTTATCTAGAGTCCTATTTTCTTGGAACATTTAGTAGACGATGTTCAATTTCTGTTCAAGATCATTTTTTATCCCAATAAGGAATACCTATATCATCATCTTATCCGCCATCATCATCAGTAGATTGATCTCGAGATGGGAAGCGGGATCGTTGTCTTCTATTGGTTGATTCGTTTGGGATGTAGTATGGAATGCCTAAATGGTCAATGCCCATCAATTTATATCTGTGTTTGTATATGCACAGGGAATAGTCCAGGAAAAGATTCCCCCTGAAGCCAGTAAAAAGAATCATCTTCACATTGATCACTTGTTAACCATCTTCAGGCAGCAGTTAGCTTATCTTGTAATTGTATTACGCTGAATAAGTCTGACATAACCTCTCTTATCATCATTACATTGGCTTTGAGAAGGAAAGCAAGAATATTGTTTTCTATTAATAGAGGTTTATTTGGGTTGGGGTATGCAATACTTAAATGATCAGTGCCCATCTCTTCACATCTGTGCTTGTATATGCACAGGGGGTAGCCTAGGAACATATCAAATAGACTGAGGGAGGGGCTCTCATTCATACTTCGGATGAGCTTTGAAATATTTCCGTATTGGTGTCCTCAACAGACATGTAAGATTTTATGTCAATCATGGCTTTTCATTAAGTTCTATAATTTCTAGAGCCAAGCAATGTTTGTTCCCTTCCTGTCTCTTCTTTATCTGCCATCCATTTACACAAGCTCGTTAGGTAGGTTACTCGATTGATTGATTGATCTGTGGTTTGTTTTTACGGTTTATCAGCCTTTTGTAGGCTATTTAAAGCCAGAAAATAATTTTAAAGTGTAAAAATGTCTTTTGAGGATAATAATCATTTATTGATAAATGTCCTACTAATTAACCCATAGCTGGGGAGAAATGGTGGAAGGCACAATGCCAACCTTTCCAATCCCGAATTTCCACAAATTCTGCGCTGATTTTGGTAAATTTTCTCTTCACGTTTTTTTTTTTTGTTGTTGTTTTTTCTTTAAATTGCTTTTTCGCCATAAACGCTAATATAGAAATGACAATTCTCAAATTGTTTACATAAAAAGTGTGCCTCGCTTTCAGGTTTGAGTAAATTTATCTGGGAGTGTTTAATAGCTATAAATATTTATCTTCTCTTTAAGTTCTAAGGGACAAATGTTATTTTGGACTCATATCGCATGCATATCAGGCGGCATTTATATGTTTAAACAAAATGTATTATTATTATCGTTTCCGAGAATTTTGAAGGAAACTACAAAAACTATTAAAATCACTTTCTATTCTTGACTGAACAGACGTGAAGCTTCAATGATCAAACAAAAAGGTGTGACAACGGCGACTGACATAACTGTTAATATAATAAACAGTACCGAAGTATAATGTATAACGTTAGTGTGAAGTGGTTGAGGTTGCGTAAATCAACACCGTAGAGCTATGAGAACAAACCACAGATGTATTTTCAAATTTCAGGATATATTTACGTTAAATATTAATAAGAGTTTCTATTGGATATAAAGCCAAATTTTATTATGCAAGTCAATGTTTTCACAATAAAATTGATATTAACAAAATGATGCTGGCAAAACTTTCAGGATAAATTTACCTTAAATATTAATGTTTCTACTGGATATAAAGAGGAGGATCGGTTTTCTATTGCTATTAAGTAATAGACTGATCCCCCACTAGAATAACTACACAATGCCAGATTTTATTATGCAAGTCAATGTTTTCACAATAAAATTGATATTAACCAACCAACATTTGTATATCTTTCAAGATATACTTACATTAATATATATATATATATAACTTGCATTTCGGCTTATCTGATTTGATTTAATAATAATTATTTACAATAACTTATTTGGTTGTGCAAGATTTTATTCTAACAAAGTCTAAAATACATCTTCATGTCAGGAATGCCGTAAAGCTGCTAGGCGCAGCGTCCACGTGTGCCGCAGCAATCTTCAAGCTGGTCTTGAAATGAGAGTTTTCATTCTCCTTTCAACATTGGTGGCCACAATTTTAACAACATAAGATACGCAGATGACACAATACTGGTAGCAGACATGGAAAAGAAATTACAACACCTCCTACAGAAGGTAGAGAAGGAGAGCAAGAAGAAGGGACTAAGCATAAACTACAAGAAGACAGAATGCATGGTCATCAGTAAAAGGATGAGCCCGAAATGCGATTTAAAGGTCGGGAACACTAAAATCAGCAGGTGCAAAAATTTAAATATGTGAGAAGTGTTCTGACAGAAGTCGGTAAGTGCGACGCTGAGATCTGAAGAGGTATTGGGATGGCCAAAGACGCATTCCAAAAGCTAGGCAGATTTTTACAAGACAGGAGGATTTCTTTAGTAACAAAGAAAAAAGTACTGAACTGCAACGTGACATTTGTCCTTCTTTACGGCAGCGAATGTTGGACGGTCTCCTCAAAGATCAAAAAGAGACTCGAGGCAACGGAAGCATGATTCTACAGAAGGATGCTAAGAATATCATGGCTCGAGCGATGAGGTTTTGGAGAGGATGCAAACAAGGAGGAAGCTTATACTTAACATCAGCAAGAGGCAGATGAAATTTCTGGGACATGTAATAAGAAAGGAGGGCCTGGAGAAACTGATACTCCCATGTCGAATAGAGGGTAGGAGAAACAAGGAAAAGCAACGCATGATATACCTGGCTAGCGTAAGCAAGTGGGTGACAGAACGTGGTCTGGAGGATGTGGCAAAGGGACGAAACTTATTGAGAAGTACAAGGAATAGGGGGAAGTGGGGAGCCATGATCGCCTATGTCCTGAAGGGACACGGCACATAAAAAGAAAAGAAAATCAGTCAAAGGCAAACTACGGTCCGTTTGGTCTTCTGAATGACACACCTAATTTAATGAGGAATATAACGTTTATTAAAATTTATTATCTCAATCTTATTCTCTCGCACGCAAATAGATTGAGAGAAACGAGTGACAAAGATAACTATTAAATGTCTGAGTAACCTCCCTTACTTTTTAATGCCTGTTGCATTGTTGGGTAGGTTCGTCTCAACTACATATTTAACAATGATTAAGTATGCTGTTTCTTGAATTTTGTAATCTTTCGTTGAAGGTAAGGTTCTCAGTATTTTGAACTATTGATGATTTTCATTAAGGAAGCTCATACGTTTAAAAATATTGTTTTAGAAACGTTCATATTGATTAGGGAAATTTTTTTCTTTTAAAAAGATTCTTCTATTCTTAAATGAATCATTTAACACAGCAGTATGTGTTAATCACAGTTGCTATCAGTGATATTATAAGAAATCTTCAATTTTTAAATTGTAGAAAAAATCAGTCTTTTCCTTATTTCTTAAGGAGATGGTTGTGTATATGATTTCCTGTAGTAAAAATGGCTACTTTACTTTCAACGAAAAATTAGTTTAATTTTTTTTATTTAGTGCGGCCAACGTTATGATGAACCATATCTCATGCGGCCCACTGGTCGGAAAAGGTTGTCCATGCCTGTCCTAAATCGAGTAAGCTCTGATATTTAAGCAATAATGGATTCATGCCTTTTCCCAAGAGTATCTGCGTGAAAATTAACATAACGGACTCAGCTAAAATTCGAACTTGGCTCGTCGATTTCTAGTTGTAATTCTCTAACCGCCACGTTACTGGTATATACGCTAGATTTAGGTGTCTAGCTCTGCTGAGTGAAGATAGCTCAGTGATAGAAGCTCTAACACCAAGTCGGTTGGGCTTCGATCCTGGCTTTCGGATGTCTAATCGCACTGAGGGGCTGCGAAACCGTACTGTCTGCGAATGGCACATATGTGTGTGTAAAAATTTCTCAGAATTAACCCGTAGAAAAAAAAAGAATATGTATTAAGGACGAAGACAATATAAAACGCGATTTTTTCCTTAATACATACACACATACACACACACACACACACACACACACACATATATGTGTGTGTGTGTGTGTGTGTGTTTGTGTGTGTGTGTGTTTCATCCACAGACAGACTGCTTCGCTGTATCAGTGTGGCTATACATCTGATTGCCTCAAGTCAGGATCGAAACACAACCGATGTGGATTTACTGCGATATATTTCCCCTCAGCTATCGGCTCCTCGCTGAGAGGAAGATGAATTTTTACGTATTTATTTTAGAATAAACACGCCAGTGACTTAGAGAGCCCAATTCATAGAAGAGCATTTGTATCAGCAGTAGCAGTCACTCTTTGAAAATTCGCACTTTTCCCTCTAAAGTACTCAACAAAATTTTATTTTTTCGGGGGCGTATTTATATGCATCCACACACACACACACACACACACATACATACATATATATATATATATATATATATATATATATATATATATATATATATATACGAAGTCACAAGTCACTGTGACCAAGGTTTTCAGCTTACTCACCTTGTTCAGAGAGTTGATCACGTCAATTAATGTGCAGTAAATAAAATCCGCTCGGAATATTTGCAGAATGAACCACATATATATCGTCAGCCGATCGAGCACTCTAAAGAAGGGTTAATTTTAAAAACTGTGCCTGCTGCTGCTATTAACGCATCGCTCTTCAGTTACGAATTGAGCTCTCTTGGCTGCTGGCGTTTGTACATATCTTGTATAAAACACGTTAAAATTTTCCTTTCTCTGCTGCGTGCCGATGGCTTTCGTTTCTCCAGGTCAACTGCTGATGTACTGATGATAACTGTAAGGAGTTTTGTTGGTCTCTCGCTCAACTGCGCCCCATGCATAATAATCAAAGTCGTTGCAGTATGGAGAGTTAGTTTGCCATATGTAAGGTGTGATGTGGTTGCAGAAATTGTCTGACAGCTATAACTAGTTTCTCCTGTTTGTGTGACATGGTACATAGTCTTGTTATCAGACATAGGGTCTTCCTGCAATCACCCTCTTGACCCAGGGCAGCACTACCTCCTCAAGACACATGATGTAGGCCTGCAAGAAATTTGGGAGTTCTTTTCTTATCAGAACGATCAGAGTGAGTTTTACGAGCTACCGTACCTTCGTAATCATCATTAGACTCATCCAACTCTTTCCAAATCCTCTGCGCTGTCCTCAGCTCAGGCTGACATCTAAACGCTCTGAAATGTTCGTATTGGAGCTTCCAACGCGAACGCCTGGTAGTACTGCTTGTTGTTTCCAAACTTCTGGTAGAATGAATTACGTCATTGTGTTATTTTTCTCACAGTCGATGCCCAAGTGACCCTACTATAGTGTGCAATCTAGAAAAGAAAACAAAGAACGCGCATGCGCCAAATTAAAAATATAATGTGGAGACAATTTACCCATCGCACCCTCTATATGTTAGTATCTTATATTAAGACTATAAACTCTCCTGTGTCTTATAGGGCCACAACCTCATCGCACTGGTAATAGGTGTAATGCAGGATGTCTAATCTGGGTGATATTACTCACCGGTGGGCGACTCCAACTGTTGGGTGGGCGATGAGCAATTGAACAGAAAATGGTAGACGATTGGAAATTTTAGTGAGCAATATAGGATTTTGAGTATTAGAAAGGTTATTTCAATATATGCTACCCGAAAAAATATTCAATGGAGATATGAAAATAACCTGTATAAAAAATTTTTTTAAATTTAAAAAAACTGGAGGCGAAATGGGAATAACTGGATCACATTCCTAGATAAAATATAAATATCCCCGCAAAAAGGAATACTTTGGTATTTTCTGGATAGTTTTTAATGGTCCCATTTGCTTCGTTTGTTCTTTAATACGATAGTGGCAGCTGCATAAGTCAGCGTTATTTGGTATTTCTTTATTGCATCATAAAGTCAATTTACGAAGCCGTTACAAACTTTTACCAAACAATGTTGGTATGTTTTTGAACATCTGCCTTACAGGTGGGCGGTGGAAAATTTTTCCATGCGAAATAGGGCAATGATTGCAAACAAGGTTCAAGACCTCTGGTGTAATATTTCAGGCTATTATCGCAAATAGTATAATTATATGCCGTTTAAAAGAATAAGATCATGTCTAAATAAGCACAGGGAATTCGTGCAAGATTTTGAACAAGGCGGTTCATTTTAGCGCTCCAAAAAACACCTGACACCTTCAGCCATGCATTATCTTCACAGGAGTCTGATTAGACCCAAACTGAAGAAGTGTGCTACATCTGGGTTGGAGCTGCACGGTCTTCTTTTTCTGGATTTAATTGCTTACACGGTCTTTTAAGAGGTGACTTATTTCCCACCCCACAGTCTCTTTTCACACACACGCAATGTCGCAAACGTATTGCTGCTCTATCCCCATTTTCATAGCAAATGTTCACATGAAATACAGTCTTTAGTTCAAACATTTACAGCTACAACGCGCCATGCTACATCCACGAAACCAACTCACCTGTATTTCCTCCATATTCCAACTATAAAATGGAAGTTTCACTCACACATCTTTTTCCCAATAACTGCTACTTTGTGGAAGGGGCTCCGGCGTGGTTACTTCCCTTAGCATTGCAATCTTAACCACTTCAAGCCAAGAGTCAATCACTATCTACCTTTATTTTCATAATTTTCACTTCCTTCTATCCCCCTTATATTCATATCACGCAACTTATGCATTAACCTTCTACCTTGATCACCACTCAAGCCTTGCATCGGGTACACTTTAATATATATAAAAAAGTAAGTTTTTGAATAGTGCAGGCCACAAATATAATTCTCCTTTATATTCTTTAAAACTGACGGTTGCCCATCTTTCCAAAATATAGAAAGGTAAAAAAGACAAAAAATATTAAAATGGCCTCCATCTTCTCCAGATATTAACCCAATACAAAAGTTGTGTTCCATTGTTAAAAGAAATGTATATGCAGATGGAAAACAATATGTAAGCCAAGTGGATCTCATGGAAAACAATAAAACCTGCTACAAATAATGTTACAATCAAAAAAAAGGTTTTAAATTTCTTTCCAGAAAATAGAAAGCTGACGATAGCTACATAATATTAATGGACACATATTAGCATGCAAAACAATAATTGTTCAGGTATATATCAGATATCAATAGATTTCTATGACTGATATGTTTGGGATCAATTTATAAATGATAATTTATGTTAGAGTTCGTTAGCCTAATGTAACGGGAGAACAAAAATATGGATTACCACAAAATTGTAAAATCAAAATAAAACAGAATTTACAAAAAGGAGACAGCTAAACCAGTTTATCTATCGACTCTCTTCAGAAATAAGAAGGATAACCTAAATACATTACTTTAAATTCAGTGAAGTTTCTCTGATTATTTACTGTGTGTTGTAAATTATACAGCTTCACTTAAGGTAAACTTCCAATTGAGCATATTAATCACAAATCTTTGTGAAAGAATAAAGTTTTCCATCAAATAACATCCTTTCCATCTAAAATATTCTAATGTATATATATATATATATATATATATATATATATATATAAGTTTGCCATCAAATAACATCCTTTTCATCTAAAATATTCTTATATATATATATATATATATATATATATATATATATATATATATATATATATATATATGTATGCATGTATATATAAATAAAAAGAAAGAACAGTAAGATATATAATCCGGTGTTCTTATTGATATTTTATTTTTACAAAATAGTGCTCAATGTAAATTTATAGAGCATTAATATTATAAATTAATTGATTTAAAATGTTTTTTGCGAAAAAACATTTTTAAATTAGTTAATTTATAATATATATATTCAATAATATATATATATATATATATATATATATATATATATATATACAATATATATATATATATATATATATATATATATATATATATATATATATAAAACAAAGTTTTCAAGCTGCCGAATCTTCGTAATCACCATTAGACTCTTTCCGAATTCTCTGCACTGTCCTGTGATTGACATCTAAAGACTGAAATGTTCGTATTGAAGCTTCCGATGCCAAATAGTATAGCATGTCGTTTCCCCATTTCTGGCGTAGTGAATTGCGTCGTGGTGCTCTTTTTCTCACAGACGATGCCCAACTGACCCTACTATACTGTGCAGTCGGCAAAATCAAAAACACACAACGCGCATGCGCGAAATTAAAAATATAAAATGGCGATAATTTACATATCGCACCCTTTTTATGACATTATCGTATGTTAAAACTATAAACTCTCGTGTGTCTTATTGGAGCACAATCCCATCGCACAATTTACACTTCTCACCCTATATATATATATATTACCCTAAGTAAGTACACTAAGGAATAATCATATAGGAACAACAATTTTGAATGTTTTATATTCCCTTTGTTTTTAGAAATATTACTATGCACAAGTGGACACTAACACATGACTGTATATATACAACCATGATAATATATTTGCACACTGAGATACCTGTTGATATGTACATGTATATGTTTTTATACGGAAAAAGAAACATACCGGTTTTTTTTTTTTGGGGGGGGGGGGTTGTGAGTGTGGAGATGTACAATTAGTTAGGTACTTATATGTTTTGCCATAAATATGAAAGATCGGATAATATTATATGTGTAAAGACATAGATAATGTAATTAAATACTGAGATAGTCTTCGAACGCAGGCATAAGTGGTTGCACAGATGGACATGAGAATAGGGACAAAGACGTAGGTAGAGATATATATAAGTGCAAATTAACGTATGTGGGTAGATAGAAGTCTGTAGATTGCGTATGCATGTGTGTGCGTATACATATATGGGTGTGTGTATGTATGTGTATATGTGTATACGTATGGATGTGTAGATATATATATGTGCGTACGAGTATATATGCGTATGCAGATGTCCTTGTGTGTATATATATATATATATATATATATATATATGTAAGTATAAGTATACATGGAGACAAGTATGGAGACATGTGGATGTGCGTTCTCTCTGCAGGGGTATATGTGTAAAGATGGAAATATACATATATCGTTTCGTGGGAATGTGTGTGTAGGTGTATATAGGAACTCATAGACATATAAGACGATATAGGTATGTGGTTACAAATAGGGGGTTGAGACATGTGTAGATAAGAAAATATAAAAGAAGGGCCTAAAAACAACCACGAGTTTACTTAATGAACAAAAATCAAAAACAATCACAGGTTCACTTAATGAACAAAAATCAAACGAATAAATGTCAACCTAACCAGCTATAAGATAAAGGCTTTAGTGGAAAAAGTACTAAGTATAAATTGGATTACTCTTTCAATGTTCTGTCTATAGATCTTTCCAATCGACTGCTTCATGGGAAATACCCAAAACTCCACCGAATTTCAAATTAATTTCTTCGTAGATTGTTTTTAAAATTTTAGATATTTATCAAATCTTAACCTCCCAAATATGCACGTTAAAGTAACGCGAACTGACAGCGTCTAGGAATTTGAATGAAACCTGTCGGATAATTTATTGGGGCTGTTTTAACGCGTCTTCCTCAATGTAGCCTTTATCGCCCACCCCTTAACCACCTTTATCTAGAGACGAGACGCTTTAGATTAGAGCAACATCCAGCCGACACACGGGGGTTAAAATAGAAAACTAAAATGATACATATGACACACTCACATCCTCTCTCCCACCTCACTTCCTCACTTCGTTAACTTTGCGTATACTTGATGAGGTCCGTAAAAAACCTGTGAATTTTCTTTTCATTCTTCATTTCATCTTTTGGAAGTAAAGTCTGATGATCCAGAACCCTGTTAAAGGGGTTATGGTGAAATAGCTTATTACATGGAATCTTAACTTGGTCTGTCTTTTATTCAAACATATCTGCTCTGAATTTTACATTGAGCTCTCTGGATATCATCCTCCTCAGGTCTACCCATACGGATTACCTAAATTTGAATAAACTATATATATATATATATATATATATATATATATATATATATATATATATATATAAAGTTTATTAAAATATAAGATTAGGAAAAATACACACGCAACGTCCTACCCAGGTTTCGACCTTACGATCTCGTCAGAGCAGTTACTTATGGATGGTTAATCTGTAACACTATTCATGCCCGCCTCAGTAAACTGTCAAAGTGCCTGAAATCAGATATATCAGAAGGGGAGAGACAAGGGAAGAGTTGGAGGAGCCAAAATTAAAAAAAATTGTTTAGACCGTTGGTTTAACAGGTTGGTCTTGTCTGGGTACATCAGTACTAGCTGTTATAGTGGAACACACCTATTCTATAGTTAATAGACTCTCCCACCTATAATAAGTAGGAGTAGTAGGAGTCGCTCAGCGGGTTGGGTCAGTCGATGCCAGACGACCGTTTGTAGGATACTAAAGTATCAGCGACCACCACTAGATTTCTCTGCGTCATTGCCTATTATATCAAGTTCCTAACGTTTTGTACGTCGAACCTATTTTAGGACCAACTTAGTACAAATACAAGCCTCCACTGTTAAACCACTCTATAACACTAGCAGAGGCTACAAATATTATGAATACATCCGTAATGCACACCATTTTATGCTGGGAATTTAAAATTCTTTTTAAATTCCCACACATAATTTGTCTGTTTAGTGCAACTGCTGTGGCTCTTTAATTTGAAGAGGGATTTATGGTTGTATCATCTTTTCTTCTTATTTTTTTTATTACCAGCTCTACAAATTCAAATTTTCTGAATTGTGTACTGAGAACTTTTAAAAACTATGCAAGCATTGGCCTGACTCTAGTTTTGCCTACTATTTTTCTTTTTAGTATTATATTGAATTAATTACTTAGCTTTGATAAGATTCTGTATATGCATGTAGATGGGACAGCTATGGTGAATCCTTTGAAGCCGACGTTATTCTGATTTCACAATTGAATACATGGTAGATGATACTCAGCTTTTGTGTAGAGACATACATGTGTGGGCATAATTATTAGAGGTGGTGATGTGTATGTTTTATGTTGTAGTTTTGTTGACGTTACATTTTGAAATGCAGTTTGATTTCTTTAAGAAATTGTAAGATATTATATGGATGAATGCCATGAAAGAGTTCTTTCATGTTGGTTGTTTGGTTGATTTTGTTTAGCGGCATATCAACACCTCTATGGGTTATTTGATGCCGAAATCTAAATATTTTGAACACAATTGCATGCCTTCAACTACTGATAAAATGTATTGGTGGTCATTCCCTCATCCGAGCAAAGATCAAAGTCTGATAAACCGGTTCAGCGCTGATGAGAGAGGACCGATAAAATGGTTCAGCTATAATAAGAGAGGAGCGATGATCGGGTTCATCTCTGATGAAAGTGGACCGATAACCCGGTTCAGCTCTCACTTGAGAGGACCGATAAACCGGTTCAGCTTTGATGAGAGAGGACCGAAAAACCGGTTCAGGTCTGATATGGGAGAACCGATAAACCGGTTCATCTCTAATGAGAGAGGACCGATTAACCAGTTCAGTTCATTTGAGAGAGGACCGATAAACCGTTTCATCTCCGATGGCGGACGACTGATGAAGCAATTCAGCTCTGATGAGAGAGAACTGATAAACCGGCTCAGCTCTGATGAGAGTGAAGCGATAAACAGGTTCAGCTCTGATATCAGAGGACCGATAATCCGGTTTAGCTGCTTTTTTGTTAATCGTGTTGTATTTCCATATTACCATTCTATGGTAATATAATCGTGTTGTATTTCAATATTACTATTTTATGGCAGTATAATTGTGCTGCATTTCAATATTACAATTTTATGGTAATATAATTTTTGTTGGTCTCACATTTTTGTTGTAAATGTTCTTTTAATATGCCCGTTTTTATCGCATTCCTCCCTCGTCTTTTGAAAAGGAGTAGAGGTTTATCCCATGTTCCCCGCTTCGGATTTAGTTTCTGGTTCCTTCTAAAGTTTTCTCATTCTCTTTCACTTCCAGTAGCCCATTGTGTCACAGTGGCATTATCGCCTTGCCTTGAATGAATCAAGAAGAAGAAGAGGTTTGCCCGCCATACGGTTGTTATAATTCTATATAATTATTTTTACATTCACAAGTACCGTATATTTTACACACACACACTCCTTTTGTTTCTTCTTTATCTCTTTCTAAGAATTTTGAATGACTTATTTTTTTTATCTTTCCAAGAATTTTTCTTTAGTGTCCGTTGTAAGTCTGTATTTGCTGAACACCGTTACATTAGTCACACCTCCACGAAACAACCTCGTTCGGCGATGAAGCATTGATAGCAGTAAAAAAAGCGTTCAAATTTGATTTTAGTCGTAAACAACTACTTTGAAAGTTTCTTTTTTTTATCAGAAGCAGTCTTCACACACGTTTTATGTTGTTTTAATGCTAATTTTATTCACAAATAGATAAAAGAAACAATAAGTTGCCAAGCTTTTTTTGCCACATCCTTTTATATTTTCACCTGACATAACCTTATTATAACGGGTCAAAGATGAAGACTACACCCAAAGTGAGCATTATTGTTTTTTTCCGGCCAATAGTCCAGGTTTTAAGAAAGAAGGAAAATTGAAAATATCGTTGGGTTTTTCAGCTTCGTGCTGTCCTGATTGTCATTATGTTGTTTTTTTATTATTATTTTGTATTCATGACACATCATCTAATCTGATTCGCTTACAATTTATCTACTTTGTTGAATATTTGCCCTTTTTATTTTTCGCTACAATTCTCCATTGTTAAAAGTGCAATCATGAAATAATTTTTTACTTTTTCTTGCTTTTGTTATTATTGCTTTGGTCTCCTACACGACTCTTAGATGTTTCGGCCGGGTGATGATTTCCATCACGCAGAAGCAGCACCTACTCACAGCTTAGAGACATGTAAAACTTTGCTTAGCACATTAGCTTTTCCGAGCAGTTCTGCCAGCTACAAACTCACAGTGATGTCGTCCAAGAAATCTTGCGAGGCAGAGAGATTCTTGGAAATAGTTCCGAGGGCGTCAATCACAAAAAGGAACAAATTCAGCTTGTTACACCTATTATTATTATTAGTAGTAATAGTATTAGTATTAGTATTATCATCTTAGTATTTTTCTTATTATTTCCTCTGGTAATTAATGCATGGATGTGCGTTGAGGTATAATGGATATCGGCTCGGAATGATAACTCAGAGATCTGAGTTCGAATTCCAATCGAGTTCGTTAAATTCACTTACACACAAATACCATAGAATCCATCTCTTCTTCCCCTCCTCCCACCAGCTAGGACAGACTGGGTTCCTTAGCCTTCGTTGGCTACCAGTCTACTGCAGAAATAAATGGCAACCTACTACGGGAAAAAATATCTGCATTATCAATCATGTGTCGAACGATACATGATCGCCAAAACGTATATCACCTGATGACACTTGACTAACTGAAATAATGCCAGGTTAACGAGTTCAAAAGCTTCAGTCCCAAGCCATTTTTTCTGACTTTAAATGTTCATCACTTTCTGACTGATTCTTGTCGTTCCTAAGAGGTTTTCTTTCTGCAACAATTCCACTGGGCAATCAAGGCCAATTTTCTTTATCCATGTCTCCATTCTTTCGATCGCTCTACCAAGTGAACCAATGAAAAATGGTATAATATTGACTTTCTTCAAATCCCAAAGTCTCGTGAGTTCAAATTTCAATGGGTCATGGTTACTTTGATGAACTTACTCACTTCCATCTCACAGCATTAGATTAAAAAAACCAACAAAATGAGATAGATAGATAGATAGATAGATAGATAGATAGATAGATAGATAGATAGATAGATAGATAACAGAATTGCACACTTTCACTAGCTTCCCCCCTACACAGCCTGCACAAGGATAATTAGCGGTTCTATCAATAGCCTTCTTACACTGCAGGTATCATCCCTTCTGTTTCTTTCTTCAAGAAGCCGTTCTTCGGCCACCTATATGAATCCCGGATCTGCCACCTCATGGGTTTCTCCTCCAAGACTTTTTCCTTCCATACAGACTTTCTCATAAATTCTCTTTCTATAATCTCCCAACTTTTCCATCTCTATAATGGCTTTTTTATTTCATTCAACACACCTTCATAGCTATTTTGTACTCATGTACTTCTGCCCCTATCAAATTTCTATATAAAGCCTAGCTACATTACTTAGGATGTCTCTTTGCCTACTCTGCCTTCACGATGTTCTTATCACAAGATACCGCAATGTCTATCAGAAGCCATTCATGGCTGCTTTTGTGCACAGGGCGATTTCTCTCCAAGCACTTGTCAGTCAAGACGATCGTATTCTACATGAGATTCACCTCACCATGCTGGACTACCAACGGTGGGGAATGCTCGTACCACTTCTCGGCGCACTTGAAACCATACTTCCTGCAGAGTTCCCAATACATTCTGGGGGATATTTTGTTATGGGATAATTTTGCGCCAGCGGTGTATAGCCACTGACAGTGTGTGGCATACTTTCATTAAATTTTCTGCACAACAAGCTGTTTTAGCAATAGCGTAGTAGATAGAATTTGCTTCTTAAAGCTCTTAGGCTGCACATATCGACTCTTCTGTTTTCTTCTTCAAGAAGCCATTCCCCAGCCATCTCCATGATTAAGGACCTGGATTTGTGCAGATGTTCCGTACAAGACGTTTTTCTTCCATGCGTCAAATTTCTCATCCTAAAATTTCTTCCCATAATCTACGGACCTTTCCGTCTTCAATGGCCTTTTCATTCGGTGCATCTTGGCTATTCTGTAAGTACTCATGCAAGGACTTACATTCTGATGTTACACCTCTTCTACCTATATTAAACCACTTCCGCCCTCTTTTCGAGGTATGTAAAGCCAAACTAAATTACTCCTAGAATGTAAACATCTATTGATGGTCGTTATTTTCCTTGCCATTCGGTCCAAGTTTGCTAGGTCCTCTTTGGTCAGTTCAACAATACCTGCACTATACCTTACAAACCTGATTGCACAAGTATTTATGCCCGAAACCAAACTTCCACTGTTATATAGGAATAAAGTGTCGCTGCCAACACGGGAGTTTGAACACAGATCACCAGAGAGCAAACACAGGCGATCCCATTTTGAATAAGTAGATCACGTGATGGTAAAGGAAATGTATATATGGGAATAAGCGTGGCGTCTAAGTGATCACTCTCCGAATTACTTCGGAGGTGCGCTTGTCGAACTCTCTGCCTCTGGGCAGAGAGGAACCCAGGCGAGGCTATACCAAAGGGCAGAGTCTCGTCTGGACTGGTAGACAGCTACCCGACCCCGTTTTTTACGGGGTCTATGGGGATATTTTTGCCCGAGCCTACATGCTTGGATACCCCACAATAAACTCGGTCTTGTGCCACATCCGACTGCGTGGGGCGGTAGGTGAATATCATCACTCTCCGAATTACTTCGAAGGTGTGCTGTTCAAGGGTGGTAGACAGCTACCCGATCCTGTTTTTACGGGGTCTCCGGGGAATTTTTTCCCCAGCCTATACTCCACAATAAACTCGAACTTGTGCCACATCCGACCGCATGGGGCGGTTAGTGAATATCATTACTATTCAGAACACTATTCTGTGGTTACTATTCGAGCGATTATTATCGACCAAGTACTATTAGTGCGAGTGCTATTCGGTGGCTGGGCATTAAGTCATTTTTCTCTACCACTGTTCAACCGGTAAGTGGCCATTACGTCATTGTTTTGTGACGTTCCACCCAAAAGTTATGCAATAATCACTGCAGTCAGTAGCCTGACACCGATATTTATACACCTGGCGGAAAACATATATTTATAAGTCCAGAGTGTCACGCTCGAACCTCGGTGTCGGTAGTTACTCATTTTCTTCTCATATGACATATTGAGAGTCTTGTCCACCTTGTTAGAATATAACTTAAGATCACCCGTGAATAACAGTTAGTTGATTGCCTGTTTCGGATCCTTTGCCATCTTGTAGTCAGATTTCGTCTCATTAAAAAGCAGTGTTAATGACAGCAAAGATAGCGAATCGCCCTGGAAAATCCCGGCTGAAATGAGGGGTGGGGTTCTGTGTGTCTTTTATGGCGACAAATACGCCAAAGTTTCTGCCATTTTTGTTCATGATTACACGTTTTCATTTTTGTTTTTTATCTTCCTAATGGCTTGTGGCCACATCAAGTTTAAACAACGGTTCTCGTGCGATCACCGAAGTTAAGCAACATTGAACCTCTTGGGAATACCAGCTGCTGTAAGATTAGATATGCCGGTGGTGTAATGGATAACGACTCGGAATTGAATAATCCGAGAGCCGAGTTCCAATTCCAGTCGGGTTCATTATATTCACTGAATCCACCTCTTCTCCCCCCACAGCTATGGGTTAATTAGTAACACTTGTTTCATTAAGTCATTGTTATCTCAAAAAGATTCTCCAAATTTAAAAATATTTTCTGACTTTAAATAACCTACAAAAGGTTGATAAGCCGTAAAAGAACAAATGAGTATATCTTTCTTATTATTATTAGCAAAGAAAACGATATATGTAACTCTTCCAATGTTTTGCAATACTTAGGGAATACCTCGATTTAAGAAAATAAAAAGACATGGTCTTTAACAATGTTTAACAATAACTAAGTTCTCGGTATGACGACAAACTATATCGTGCACAAGGCCTGTGTTCGGGAGAGCGGAGGTTTTGAGGAGCCATATAATTGGTTGAAGCCTTAAAATTGTGTTCAAAATATTTAAATTTCTGCATTAAATAACCCATAGAGGTTGATAAGTGGGAGGCACGGTGGAGTAATGGCTCGGATTGAGGAATCGAAGAGACGAGTTCGAATTTCGGTCGGAGCCATTACATTACTTACGTGCTAATACTCTTAGGAAAAGTATGAATTTTCTTCTCCTCTCAGCTATGGATAAATAGCAGGACATACTGGGTTCTATAGCCTTAGTGTCAACCAGTTTAGGAGAAGGAAAAACTCTAAATTCAAGACCTGTCTGGAGAGGGTTGGGCTCTGTCAGGCACTCTTGCCCAAGAAGCATCACTACAGCCGCAGTACACATGATACCACTACGATCCTACGGGTCACAGGATAAAAAAGAAAGAGGTTGATATGGCGCTAAACAAAATCAACCAACCAAATATTTTTTTTTCAAAAGCTTTTCCATATTTTGAAAGAAATGGAACGTTCTTGTAAAGCTTCTCTGAAAAACTTTTATAATTGTATTATCTGGGGTGCATGACTTTCTCTGATGGTATTAATATAAATCGTTTGTTCATAGCAACGTTTCTTCTCTGACGTAGCTATGACAGTGGTTACGTAAATATTTTATCCATATTCATGTTTGAACAAGATCCCAAAATTTATCGTCTTCTTAGAAACAGCCAAATAATTCGACCATCAGCAAAATGGCGTATAAATGAATAGAGTACTGCTGCCTATCCACTGAAGAGTTGCTGAAAATAATAAATGGCCGCCGATACTTTGATTACTGCGTCTGCGTGCGTGGAATTGTGATTATTTTATCAGTCTCTGTTTTGTACAGGGATCTGACTTTACTAGATTTAGACGAGAAGCAGGAGTGGGTCATAGAATCTCGTTCATGCTCTATTTCTCGTCAATTCCAAATACCAGTAAACAAGCCCGTAGAGAAATAGGCAAACCCCCACCCCCAGAGAAAGTGAAAGAGATAAGTCAGCGTAGATGGGGGGGGGGTAAAAGCAGAAAAAGAAAAAGCAACGCAGTGGTCAAACTGATGACGCCTGTTTTTTATTTTTTTATTTTTTTTTTTTTATCGCTTCTTGTTCTTACGTCGATTGCGTATTACTCACAGAATATGGTCGGCTTTTTGTGCGATTTCTTACCTATTCCTCTAGAATGACATTAATGCATTTTCCTTTTAGTTATAAAATTGATTGCCATTGAATGTTCTGTTTTGAACGCTGACATTAGAAATGAGATTCTGTCAGCGTGAATATGATTTAATGATCAAAAAGATATGAACATTGATTACATTACAGGCATTTTATTTCATTTAGCCGCTTTCTCGTTTTTCATACGTTTTTTTTTTTTTGTTGTTTTTTTTTTTTTTTACCGAAAGTGCCTTTTTCAGAATTACGTCCAAAACATAACGTTAAAAAACTACCTACAGACATGTTTATACGTCGCTCTTGGGTATTTTTATGTCATTCTGAGCTTGAAACAAGTCCAATTGTCAACTCATAGGTCTGGTAGAGGTGCTAGCCACCGCTAGGGTACTTCAAGGTACCTCAGTTTTTTTAGTTACTATATTAAAAACAAATAAACATATTCGTCTGAAAATAAAAGGTTTTTCCCAAAAGAATTGGCGGGAAAGGTTATAAAAAAAAAGTTGTTCATCGAAAGTTTTCCAACTGGGAACAGAGCTATTGAAAATTAATAGATGTATTTGTGTGTGTACTGTTAGATGTAGAGCCGGCGCGTACTATCCCCGAACATCTTGACCGCAGGGCGACTCGTGAAGCCTGATTGGGGGACCCCTGGGCAGTGCTTTGTGACCCTCGCAATTTTATCAACATCTGCATTTTTTCCTACCTATATTACAAATTAAACTAAGCACAACTGACTATTGTTAAAAGATGAAATATTTTCGCGGATTAACATAATTCTGATGGTCTTTTTTCTTCCAAATCCGTGAATTTGTTTTTGCTCGTGCAGAGTCTCGAAAAACATATATATATATATATATATATATATATATATATATATATATATATATATATATATATATATATTTAATTGTTTTGCTCATGATGAGTCTCGAAAAAAAACTCGATATAAAGTTCACTATTTTTTGTTATCCATAATGTTGAATGTGTTAAAATCATTCAAATTTTAACAAGAATTGATGCTAAAAATTGCCGCAAAACATTGTTGAATGTAAATTTATTTCAGAAGGAATGAATTATTATGACAGGTCGCTTATTTGCATTTAGATACATTGTATTTATTTTCAATTTTTTTGGTTGAATTGTTCACCTATATTGCATTTAAGCTAGCTCCTGTGGAGGGATCTTGATTGGACTTTCATCGCAACAGGCAGGGAGGAATAGATGCAATAGGAAACAGTATACTACAGAAGAACTCAAAATGGATCTCTGCATTTAAGTATTGCATTAATATTTAAGCTTATCTTTTAAAAATTCAACAATAATTCTTTTGCCGCCACTTAATTTAAAGACAATTTGATGGACGTAGGTCCTTAATATCTGTACAAACAGTTATTTTTATTCCATGGGTGACTTTAGCTGGATTTCGAAATTAATTTTGATTATTCCCAAATGTATTTCCAAGTTATAAAAGTTGTTATCGTACAAAAAAAAAAAAATGTCGCAAAACTCATGTAAAAAAATATCGCCGAAAATAGTTGCAGTAATGAAAACTTGGGAATCCAAAATTTCAGGATTACGGGTCTGGATCCGACCCGGAATGTTTTTAATTTGCTCACAGAGTCGTCCTGATTCCAAAATGGTATGACATATTGGGCTACGGCCTCTCGGAGTAAAGTTGAAAACATAGACTATTTTATTTTGAAACACAATAATTTGAAAACAGTAATTTTTGTTCATTTAAAATGAGCTATTGAAAGATAGAGAGTTTGTCCCTTTAAGTTGAAAAAGTGTGACACACTGACATTACATAGATGATCCATTACTGTACATAATTAGGTTAAAATCAAATTTGTATTTTATATGAATACTATCTTTTGAAAATTGAGATATAGTTGAGTGGGGGGAGTATCATAGATGAAAGTGGTTGTACAAGACCCTTGCATCAGCCCGGGTTAGATACCTAATACAAAGGAAGTCTTAATGAATGAGGTAATAGGAATTATTTTCTATATACGATAAAAACAAGGGTCTTAATAAAAGTGGAGGAATCACTGAAAAAGTTAAAATTGGAATTGGAATTATAGCCGTATCCTTATAAGGAAACAGTCCTGGGTATGACGATAATATAGATCTGGCAGCAAGGCTTCTGATCAAGAGACTGAAGGTTTTGAAGAACCATCTTTTAATTGCTGTTGTTCTTAGATTCATCCTGACTCAGGGTTGTAGCAACTGTTGGGGTCCCATGTACGGGCAAATAGTGAAAACCCAGACAAAAACAAAACACTATGAAAGTATAAAAATATATTTTTATAGTAAAATTACTAGTAATATATTTTAATATTTTAAAATGACCAGCAATACAATTTTATAGAATTTCCAACAATACATTTTATAGCAAAATGGCCAACAATACATTTTATCTGTAGTTGAAGCTATACAGTCAAGTTTAAAATATATTTAGTTGAAACCATAAAATTGTCTTCAAAACATTTAAATTTTGGCATTAAATAACCCATAGAGATGTTGATATATCACTAAACAAAATCAACCAACCAACTTATAAGAAAACATTCGAAATACATTGACCGAGTAGACAGTAAACTTTTCTTCACTCTCTGGCCATCTGGTTGGGATCAAGGTGTAGTATCTGTTCTTCTAATCCTTACTGATAATATTAGCCGTTTCTTTATAAGAAAACATTCGGTATTCACTGACCGAACAGCCAGTGTTACTCGAGTTAAACCTTTCTTAACTACTTGGCTATTGGTCTGGGATCAAAGTGTATTTATCTGTCCTTTGGCGGTGAAACATCATTTTATCTCTCAATTGTGTCTCTGTTTCCGGACAGAGCGTAACTGAAAATCTTATTGACAGGTGAATAGCTGTCCGCGGTAGTATCCCGCTCCATTGCACTAAAGAGTGAGGATCGGTAGTAATACCGACGACAGCACCACCAACGGTTGCAGGTTCTGGGATATTTTTTGGGACATGGTCGGGGTACACGCGCTCGGTCTCTCCACATTAAACTGACCATGTGTCACATCCTACCAACATGGGGCGTCAAGTAAACACAATCTGCCTCCGGACGGACAAACTCAATTGTGTTTCTGTTTTTTGGACAAAACAAATAAATGAGGGCTGCTTGGTTCTGGAGATTCCAACCCTTTGGCAGCACCTCATTGCACCATGGGTTAATTAGCAAAAATTGTATCACTAAAGCATTGTTATTTCCAAAATTAAAATTGCGTACAAAATATTTAGATTTAGGTATTAAGTAACCCATAGAGGTGTTGATATGCCGCTAAACAAAAACAATCAACCAATAGGTACCCTATATGTGTGGCATTGTGCCTGAACTAAATTATTCTTAATAAGAAAGAACTAAGTTTCCTGACCCAACCCAAACCTCATTTATGGGGCATTTATTTTATGTTTATTATTTCGTAATATTTCCTCAAGGGTTTTGATATTTTTTTATTTAGTTGTTTTGTGTGTTTTTTTTTGGGGGGGGGCGGAGAGTTTTTGTTTTTTGTTTTTGATAAGCTAGCATTTTTATCAAATTTATCGCCATTTTTACTAGACGACATATGGTCACAATATTCAGTGAACGAACGGATATTAGACTTATTAAGTTGCAACGACATCTTCAGGTGGAAAGAATTTTCTGCTACAATATAGTAAACCAATTTTCCTAGCAGCAGACGTAACAATTGACCCGATAGAAATATTCCAATTCATATCAGCAAAAAACCTCAGATCGAGAAGGCGCAATTAGTTATTCTACAGAAGAATAACTAATTGGAATATCAGCCATACTGACGGGAGGTAAAAATGTTTTACTATGACTAATAAAAGTGGACAGTTTAGTTTTGGTGGCGTTAAATTTAATAAGTCATTTTTTGCTCCAGAAGGTCATTTTCAAGATCAGCTGCCAATAATTAGGCGTTTGTAATCACTTTCGTATTATTCAAGAGATCAAACGAAAGCACCATAAACCTAATCAAGCTGACCTCATTAAAAAAAAAAAACAGCCCTTCCAATGGGTGCCCATAGATTTGAAAGTACCTCTTCTTATCCTCCAAGTATCTGTTATCAGTTATTGATGACTATTCTTGATTTTACTATCTGTGTTTCCTACAAGGAATTTATTATCATCTCTAATTATTAAAAGTTTGACGAATTTTTGCTTCTCCGTTTTCTGCTCCGATTATGATCGCCCAAAATGGCGTCGTTCATTGAACTCAAAAGAATTTAAAAAATCGGCTTTTCTTGAAAAGGATTTACAGCTAGTAGCGCAATTGCGTACAATCCTACAAAGAAGAATGATTCAATGATATTATTTGAAACTCGGATGGTTTATACCACTCAAGAGAGTGGTATAAACATTCTGATTCTTACCAGTCACAGCGATCCGTCCCTGTGCTGATAGTATCACAGCCATAGCTAGCTTGGACCGGCTCTGACCAGCTTGGACAAGCTAAGATCAGCTAAGACTAACTTAGACCAGCTCTGATCAGCTTGGACAAACTATGACCAACTAAGACCAGCGGCCCGAGTAAAGGCACTCGGATCCCCACGTTAAAAAGCGACCTTATGTCACACCCTGACTCAGTAGGGGGGGTCAAGTAAATACAAACTCGGTTCTACAGGCAGCAGTAATATAAGTGGTGTTCCGAGGTGAGAACGAGTTCTTCTGGAGGAACTTCGCTCAATAAGATATCTCTTGTGTACTTGTTGTGGAGTAGTTTTCACAGTGGAGCCTTGTATTTCAATAAGTCGTCCTAAATTAGGTTCGACGTACAAAACGTTAGGAACTTGAAAATAAGAGTTAATGACGCAGCAATCTAGCTGTGATGGTTGGTACTTCAATGTCCGATATCGTCTGACTCGCTCAACACCACTGAGCCGAACTGGCGACTGCTACTACTACTTATTATCTGTGGGAGAGTCCATTACAATAGAATAGGTATATGGTATGACAGTACTGCTATTAACAGTCCACCACACGAGCAGCTATTCAAGTTCCAAATGTAATCATGTCTAAGTAGCCCTGGTTCAATTCTTTTGAAAAGAAATCTCCATCAAAATATACTCCATAACCTTGTCAAATCGTAACTTTCATATTGTGTTATTCATGACATCAAACCAGATCAGAAATATCTAAACTGTTAGCTCTATACAACCGCTTCCTCAAATCAATGGTGAGAAAATACTTTGAACAAACCTGAGTGGTTTGGCAAAAACCATCCTTCTTTGGACATTGTGGATTGGCGCTATACAATCACAAAGAACTATACGAAATGACATAAGCCATATTACTTGAGGATTACCAATAGCAGTAACAACTAAAAAGAATAACAGCACATGTAATTCAAAGAGAAAATAATGACATAATCAAGATGTTAACATTTCATATCACTTCAAAAAGAAGTTTAGGAAGGAAACCTTTATCGGTACAGGAAAGAGCGATAACAGCTACTGGACTTACAAAACCAGATTTTCCAAAAAGTTGTTTTAAGAGAAAGATTTTATATATTTCAACCGAAAACACTACGGGGTGCTCGGTAAATGAATACCAAATGTTTCCTTATAGGGAAAGGGATAATATTACCATTACCATTAGTTGCTGAGGTAGCTCTCCCAGTTTTTTCTTATCAGATCATCCAGAAACTATTGCATCCTTTGAATAGTTTACTTTGTTTAGTGTCATATCAACTCCTTTTAGGTCATTTAATGTCGAAAGTTAATTTTCTTGCGAGCATTAGTAATTTCTTTTAGAAAAATGTATTGCTGGTAATATTTTTTTTGTTTTTAATGTATTGCTGGTAATATTTTTTTTGTTTTTAATGTATTGCTGGTAATATTTTTTTAAGTGTATGACTGGTAATATTTTTTCAAAAATGTATGGCTGGTAATATTTTTTTAATGTATTGATGGTAATATTTTTTATTTTTACAATAATGTTTTAATGGTAATAATTTTTTTTCAAAAAATATATTGCTGGTATTAATTTTTGTCAAAGGTGTATTCCCGGTAATGTTTTTCTAATATATTGTTGGTAATATTTTTTTTAATGTATTGATGGTAATATTCTTTTTAAAGTATTTCTGGTAATATTTTTTTCTTTAAACATGCATTGCTGGTAATATTTTTTCAAATATATATTGCTGGTAATATTTTTTCTTTTTACAAAACTGTATCACTGGTAATAACTCTTTTTTAAAAATGTATTGCTGGCATTAATTTTTTTCAAAGATATATTGCCGGTGATATTTTTTTAAAATGTATTGCTGGTATTTTTTTAATGTATTACTGGTAATATTTTTTCTTCAAAAATGTTTTGCTGGTAATATTTTTTCAAATATATATTGCTGGTGTAGTATTGTATGCAAATGGAACACAGTTATAAAAGCATAACACCACAGTGAATGTCAGTCAAGCTTCCATCTATTGACCTGACAACGTCTATTTCAGAGATTACTCCATAACAGCTGGTAATATCTATTTTCTTTTAATACAAAATGTATTGCTGGTAACATTTTTTTTTTCAAAAATGTATTGCTGGTAAAAAAAATTTTCATAAATGTATTGCTGGTAATATATTTTTTTTCAAAAATGTATTGCTGGTAATATTTTTTCAAAACTGTATTGCTGGTAATATTTTTTTCAAAAATGTATTGTTGGTAATATTTTTTTCAAAAATGTATTGCTGGTAATATTTTTTTCCAAACTGTATTGCTGGTAATATTTTTTTCAAAAATGTATTGCTGGTAATATTTTTTTTCAAAAATGTATTGCTGGTAATATTTTTATTTTAAAAATGTATTGCTGGTAATATATCTCTTCTAGAAGTCGAAATTCCATTTTGTAGATCTCTGCTTAAACAAAAAAGTTCTAGAGCATTTGGGAATATAATATTTATTTATTTTATAATATGAATTTATGAATGAATCAACAATTAACAAAGGTAGAATGTTGTGAAATAAATTGAATAACTTGTATAAAAACGCGTTAGATTCGTTGTCGTTTAAGCAATAAGTATAAAATAAAGTATAAATATAAACTCAAGTTTGGCTACGATTGCAAATAGCGAAGGTTTGAGCAAAATATCTATCTTCTCGGTATTTATTTATAGTATTTAATAGAGCAGTAAATGTATGCATGACTTTACAGCCTTTAATATAGCATTAATAAGCATTCATTTCTTTATAACATTAACAGAATTTATTTATAGCCTTTAATATAGCATTAATATATGTATTTCCAAAGAAAAGCGATACTAAAAGTTTAAAATGAATTTTTGAAAATGAAAAATCTTTCTTGCAGCTTTTTACTTTCAAGCTAAGATATTAAATTTAATATTTCCCAAAAGCAAAATACTTTGCTGTATTTCAAAATTTAAATTGACTGGAATTATTTTTAATTGCTCAAAATCGCTGATTCTGTCCATATTTGCAGTTTTCTAAGCACAGCAATTCTTTTTATTTAAAAAATCTTTCAAAAATAAAACGTACTTTTCTGAAACTTTATTTGGAGAAGGTTAGCTGATTTAAAGTTTAATCTGAATTGAAACAAATATTATTTACTTTTTTACGTAGAATATCGCAGAAAAACATTTTTAACAGTGATGTGGGTGTTTTATGAGCTATTGACAGCTCTATTGACAA
The DNA here is from genome assembly GCA_903632075.3 of Acanthosepion pharaonis. Taxonomy (NCBI): domain Eukaryota; kingdom Metazoa; phylum Mollusca; class Cephalopoda; order Sepiida; family Sepiidae; genus Acanthosepion; species Acanthosepion pharaonis. The sequence goes on along the minus strand of CAHIKZ030003358.1, from coordinate 3,272,651 downwards.
ATTGATGTTTGATTAACTTTTTTCTACGGAAAACATATCTGTTATCTGTAAAAATTACTTGGCAAATATCATCTGAGTGCCTTGTTGATATGATTTTTTTTAAATATACAGTAATCATAAAATATTCTAGAAAATATTCTCTGCAATCTAATGTTTTATTGAATTTTAGGTACTTCAGTTATGTGCCATGCGTGATACACGCTTAGGCGATCATGTATCTTTCGATACATGGCTGACGAGGCAGATTTTTCCTGCAGTAGGTTGCCATTTCTTTCTACGATAGACTAGTTGCCATCCAAGTCTATAGAACTTGGTCTGTCGTTCTGTTTACTCATAGCTGAGAAGAGGATTCAAACTTTTCTCAAGGCTATTAGCGCGTAATTGAATGGATTCGCCTGGAATTTGAACTCGGCGATTCCTCAGTCCGAGCCGCTATCCATTACTCCACCGTAACGCTTTTATTTTCTGATCATGTCGTGTATAGACATCCGTATTTATAAAAATCGACACGTTTATGCACACACAAAAAAATTGTTTTTTTTTTTTTTAAATAATGGAGGTCGCTGAATTGTAGTAACCTTTTCCATTTATACTTTATAGCAAATATAGTTTTTACTTAATAACAAAATCACCTAACCGGTACAAATTAATACAGAAATTTAAAAGATTTAACACTTTATAAATTATTCGAATTAAAATTATTAAAAAAATGAAAATAATTCTTATAAAAATTCATTATTCATTGAATATAACTGTTCCGAGGTGAGAAAGAGTTCTTCTGGGGGGCACTCCACTCTCTAAGATCTCTTTTGTGTATTGCTATTAACAGTACACCACACGAGCAGCTATTCAAGTTCCAAATGTAATTGCTTTGTTTAGGAGTCCCTGCTGTTTTCTCTATCTGCTATCAACACGGTGTCATCTGCAAATCTTACGTTAAGATTCTGACAGCAATAATAATAAATCCTGATTGTAAACATTTTGACATATTCTATGTTTGCGTATTTGCCTGAACGAGTTTAAATTTCTGTACGTGTATGTTTGTGTGTGTATGCGTGTATACATACTTCTTTCTGATAGTGTACGTGGTCGATTTTCTGGTCGGGATTCAACAGGGTGTGGTGAAAAATTCGTGCCTAATGATTGAATAGGCTCAATTCCAATCGTGACTGAGTTCACTCTATTAAAACTCCCGTACTGATTCATCAGAAAAGAAAAAAATATCATCTCATACTGCGTGACGAAATATAAAAATGTTATCAAAATCCATAACACACAGGTACAGCTAGTGGGATGGGTGTGCGGCTGACGTAACGGTTAGTGGTTCGGAATTCAAACTCAGAGAGCCGAGTTCGAATTCGAGTCAGGTTCGTTACATTCACTTACGCGCAGATACCGTTAGTGAAAGTATGAATCTATCCACTCTCCTCCACCTATGGGTTAAATATTACGACTTGTATCTGAAAAAATAATTTTTATTCTTAAAAAATATTTAATGCAATATTTACTTGCAAAATAACAATTATTCTTGCAATCCTAAATATGATTCAGCGTTAAAAAATACACAGTGTTGATAACCCATACAAACAATTAAATTAACAAAGTTAGTGGGATTTGGTACGGCAAATTATACAAATGAAAGATATACAATTGCATATCCAGAGCCACAAACACACACACATTTTCATATTATAAAATATTTTTAAAATCTTTTTTAAATTCCGATTTTTATTTATTTAAATAATTATTTTATTTTATTTTTACCTTATTTAAGTTCAGATTTGAAAAATGTTTATTTAAATTCCAACCAATAAAGTGCTTATTTAAATTACGGTTTAAAAAGTTTTTATTTAAATTCTGATTTTAAAATCCCCCACTTAAAATTCCCATTCAAAATATTCCCATCGAGTATAATGTAATTAAATTCCAATTTTAAAAATGCCAATGGTAAATTCCGGTTTAAATAATTTTTATGTAAATTCCTCTTTTAAAATATATTAACTAATTCCTGATTTTAAAAGTGCTTATTTGAAATCCGATTTCAAAGCTTAAATATGTTTCACTGCATCGTATGACCAATGTATTGCTATAATATATTTTTTAATCGAATTCATGCCCCATGCAAGGCATTAAGGCTACTAAGACACAATAGGGTTCCTGGGTGTGAAGGTAGTATAAAACAGAAACATTATTAAGGAGAGCCAACCAAAGAAGAGTAATCAGGAAGGCAATAGACATTGTATTCAAATTTTTGAAGATCAAAGCTGGCCGAAAAGCATGGAACCGGAAGTGAGTTCCACAAGCGAGAAGTGCAAGAAAAGAAACTGTTAACATAGAACCTATGGTTACATCTAGCCAATTCATCTGTCAAATGATGAAACCTTGTTGCTAATCTAGTACTGCTCTTAAATTCATAAAATCTAGGTACCATAGCGAAGAGCACATCTAAACAATTACCATCAAAGTATTTATAGAAAAGGCACAGGGAAGCAAACTTTATGGCGATGAAAAAATGGCTGAAACCGGGACGCTAGGTCACGACCAATAATATTACTGATTCTTCTTTGGATTTTATCAAAAAGCTCTAGATAAATAGGGTCAAACCATATGTTGCAGCAATATTCTAAGCATGAACGAATGGTACACTTATAAATATGTAAGATAGATTCCGGAGAGAAAAATTGTCTACCACGACACAGTGAACTAACTTTCTTAGTAACATACCTAGCAATGGATTCAATATAGTCTTTCCGAATTTAGGTAAAAATGGCAGCGGTAAAAATGGCAACGGAAAAAATGGCAGCGGTAAAAATGGCAACGGTATAAAGGGCAACGGTAAAAATGGCAAAAATGGATAAATAAAAAAAATGGCAAAAGGAAAAAAATATAGATGAATATCTCACAATGAGTTTATTAAAATCTTGGATACAATACATAATGGAAAAACATGAGAAGTTTGTCAAGTTAAAAAGAATATTCAGCTAAAGCTCCCCCCTCCCATGAGATTTTACTTTTTAGGCGATTACGTCTGAACACACTGAAAAACTTTGGGAAAAAAAACAATTATAGATCCACTTGATGAAACCGAAAAAAAAAAACAATGAAACATTAATTATTTCAGAGGCTATCAGACAACGATAGGGTCAGACTGGTGCCAGTAAAATTTAAAATCTTGTCTGATGCGTTTTCAATCTTTTAATACTCAAGTGTGAAGTCTCCGAGAGGCGTCATATAAACATTTAGCAAATAAGTGTGAACAGAAATTCAAAAGGTTTGCTGAGAAATAAGCTAAGTGAACTCTAGAATATTTACTTCGTTTACCATAATTTACCAATAAAATAATTAAATTAGACTCTGAGAGTCAATAGGAAATCTGTAAATGGGATTCCTAACCTTCACCTTTACGATTTTTCCGATTCCTATTAATCGTCCCAACACTAATATATATATATATATATATATATATATATATATATATATATATATATATATGTGTGTGTGTGTGTGTGTGTGTGTGTGTATATATATATATATATATATATATATATATATATATATATATATGTGTGTGTGTGTGTGTGTGTATATATATATATATATATATATATATATATATATATATATATATATATATGTATATATATATATATATACTAAGACACTTATTTTATATATATATATATATAAAAACACTAATACATTATTATATATATATATATATATATATATATATATATATAATCTAATCTAATGTCAGCTATCGATTAGAAAATTAATTATAGTCATCAAATTCACTTAAACACGCTACGATTTGTGCTTTTACTGCAATTAGTAGTAGGAACCTAGCGCCCCCCAATAAACCTTCTAAAATCGACATCGAAAATTTAAAAAAATGTTTTTAATACTAGGAGCGGGAACTTAGTCCCTATTTAAAACAAGAAGAGAAGGAGCCTAGCTACCCACCCCCACTAGAGTAAATATCTATTTAAAAATATTTATTTTAAAATATTGAGAGGGGGGACTTAGCCCTATTTTAAACTAGAGGGATGGGAGCTTAGACCCATCCTTCTCGAACGGTCATAATTTTCTGTTGTCGAATTGCCATTTTTTCCTATTTATCAACTTTTGCCATTTTTACCTATTTATCCACTTTTGCCATTTTTACCGTTGCCATTTTTACCGTTGCCATTTTTACCGCTGCCATTTTTTTCTGCTTCATTTTTACCGCTGCCATTTTTACTGAGCACCAGTCTTTCCACATCATGTCAGCCGAAAATGTTAGAAGTCGCAACGAGTCATTCTCCTGGAGGTTAGCATCAGTCATGTTGACGGAAGGCAGAAAGGGAATTCGCGGAAGATTAATAAAGCGCAGTTTTGTTTTGGAGGCGTTAAAATTAACAAGCCATTCTTTGCTCCATTTAACAACTGACTGTAGGCCATTTTTGAAAGCAGCCGCCAATTTCACAAGATCGAACTGATCAATTTAACTATCGAGGCAGGAGTAAATGATTGGGTCTTCAGCATAAATACCAAGTTGAGTGCTGATGCCATTACATGAAAGTTTCATGTTTCTAGCATACGAGTGTAAGATTACCGTTTTAAAATATACGTATATATATATATATATATATATATCTTTCTTTCATATTATATTATGTAAGATTTATTTCGGAAATTCATTTTTTAATAAAAAATTGATATTAGCCAACTTATGCTGATAGAATTTTATGTATATAATTATTATTGGGTGTAGTGAAATATTATCATGACGCTTAAAAGTGGTTCATCATATCGTGTATATATATATATATATATATATATATATATATATAGAAGTGTGTGTGTGTGTGTGTGTGTGTGTGTGTGTGTGTGTGTGTGTAATAATATTAGTGATCTGTATGGATATTTCCAAAAGGATATAAATCCAAGGTGAGCTCAGTTAGAGCAATAATTTTTGTTATAAAATGCAAAAACACTTAAATGTCATAGGTAATAATTTATTTTATTGGGGTCGTAAAAATGGCACGAATTCATCAAACCTTTTGAAGTCCAGATAAATTGGGGCCGTTTTTACGACCCCAATTAAATAAATTATTACCTATGTAGTTTTAGTGTTTGTGATTTTTAAACAAGTACGAGACAACAGAAAACTTTTTGTATCACAACACATCTTCAAATGTAACCAGGAAAAATTTTAAATTATGCCAATATATCAAACAGACAATTATTCTTATCTACAAATGCAAGAAAAAAACTTCATAAACAAATTTAAACCAGAACTAAATAGACCATAACACCACACGCAAAAGCACACAACATGCACACATAGTGATCAAATACAGTGACCAAATACAGTGATCAAACCACTCACATACATGCACGCACGCTCACATACGGGTGTTTGTGAGGCACGAATATATATATATATATTTATTTATTAAAAGACATTTTATGTTTAACGTTGTTTTTTATAGATACAATGTTTTAAGAAAATATCGTTTATGATAAACAGTATTCGAACTTTGAATAACATTTACGGATTGAATGTCCGATAAGCAGTTCATTCGACCTTGTCTTCGGACGCCCTTTTGTGGCCGATTCGATAAGGCACGTCATCCTAAATGACGGTTCCGTATATAATACAGGTTCGAATCTTGTCTACGGACGAATCCTTTTCTATGAAAATTGGACATTCAGGCCGGTAAATGTTATTTAATACTGTTTATCATAAACAGACATTTACTTAAATACTTGTATCTATAAAAAGAACGTTAAACATAAAAATGTCTTTAATAAATAAATTGTCGGACTTTGTCCATTTCTTAATATATATATATATATTGGACAATCAAAAAGTATAAAAAAATTAAAATCTTCAGACACACAGGGTTGTATATTAATATTCTTTCGTTTTTATCATTATTTCATCTAGATTCCTTGATTAGTTTCGGCCAATATGGCCATCATCAGGAGAAAGAGTTGCATTTTTTTCCCACAGACCCTTAGGAAGTATGTGTGTACATATATATGTGTGTATGTGTGTGTATATACTGATTCCATGTAACTTGGGAAGTATGTGTATGTACGTATGTGTGTATGTGTATGTGCGTATGTACTGATTCCTTATAATGGAACGGTATGTGTGTGTGGGTGTGTGTGGGGAGTGTACAGATGTGTTCACTGATTCCTCGTAGTGAGACAGTGTGTATGTATGGAGAGAGGATATATACATATATACACGCATGCTGACAAAAGCACACGAAAATGAAAATAGATCTAAGAACACAAAGGGGTCATTAAAAGATAAGCATGCCGATAACATCATTTCTTGAACTAATCTTAATTGTTTTATAACCCTTCACGCAGAACTCTTCACTGCCAGTTCAAGAAAGACGTTTGGATCACTAACACAAAAAAGAGAATATCTCATATCAAGAATATTTAATATCTCTACCCTTTGCCTGTATATATATATTTAAACATATGTTGTTAAATATAACAGACAGCGAATGTCTATTATGTTTGATCATGAGCCGTTCTAAACTTCATATATTTGCTTTAATTTCGGAAGAAAATAAAGACAAGATTTGTCCTACATTTGTTCATGCTGTTCATTGATCTAAACTTTCGGCTCACATGAGCCATCTTCAGAGTGGTTACATGGACATTTAAACAAAGATATTCACCATCAAAGATGATATTCTGTTATGTTACTATAGAAGATTGTTATATATATATATATATATATATATATATATATATATATATATATATATATATATATAAAAAAAAGGACTAAACATCAATTACAAGTGACAGAATGCGTGGTTGTCAGCAAAAGGAATGGCCTAACATGCTGCGTGAAAATGAACTCTGAAGGGATACTGGCATGGCCAAAGATGATTTCCAGTAGCTAAGAAGGATACTAAGAAACAGGAAAACTTCGTTACAAACAAAGAAAAAAATAGATAGATAAACAAGAACAAAATTGAACTGTTTGATTTTACTATCTCCTATTTGTAAGAACGGAATTAGATAGATAGATAGATAGATAGATAGATAGATAGATAGATAGATGAGAAGAGAGTTAGATATAACCAGATTTATATAGAGACAGACAGATAGACAGAGACAGAAAGAGGGAGATCAGAATTACTTGATAACAACAGAAAATCAATCCTTCCCATTATGTCCAGCACAAAGATATTAATATTTAAAGTAAATATATCCTGAAAGGTTTTGAAAACATCACTTGGTTAATATCAACTTTAGTCTGAAAACATTAACTTGCTTAATAAAATCTGACATCGTGTAGTAATTAAACTTGGAGATCAGCTTATTACTTCATAACAATAGAAAACCGATCACCCATTTTATGTCCAGTAGAAACATATTAATATTTAACGTAAATCTGTACTGAAAGTTTTGCCAACATCAATTGGTTAATATCAATTTTATTGTGAAAACATTGACTTGCATAATAAAATCTGACATCGTGTAATAATTCTAAGGGGTGGTGGATCAGTTTATTACTTAGTAACAATAGAAAACCGATCCCCTACTTTATGTTCAGCAGAATCTTATATTAATATTTAATGTAAATATACCTACCTTTAATGTATCTACCTTTAATATTTAATGTAAATGTTATTACCTTTTTGGGATGGCCGGGTGGATTCTTAATACGTTAAGTCACCTTTCTGCATTAAGTGTCACATTGTAACCTTTTCGTTATCCATCAGGTGTAAAATACGTTTTTTAGCCTATTCTGGTTAAGCAAAGGCGTCAAACACGTTTGCAATATTTCTCGATGTCTTGTTCTGCTTGTAAACATGACACTTTCAAACGTGCACGAATTTCATAATGCTTGATTGATTTGTTTTACAGGTTATCGACCCTTTTGACTTAGTTAAAACCTAGTAAATATTTTCAGATGATTTAGTGATACAAGTCCTACTAATTAACCCATAGCTGGAGAGGAGCAAAAGTAGATTCATATATTTCCCACTTCGCGTAAGTAAATATAACGAACCTGACTGGAATTGGAACTCGGTTCTCCGATTTCAAAATCCGAGCCATTATCCATTACACATCCCACGCATCCAACCTTACAGAACCTGTTGTTCCCAAGCGGTGATCCAACTAAGTTACGGCTACATCTAGCTAGTTCAACTGTAAATTGGTGATCTAGTATTGCGTTTACCATTTTTGGTCTAATCTGACATTTGAGGGCAAAGACTAGTTTCCTTTCCTGAATGATAAAAGGCGAGAACCGATGTTTGATCATGATATGACCGTAAGGTGCAAGCATTCAAAGAAAGACATCTTATAAACTAATTCCAATTTCTCGACTTGACTACGAAGAATCTCTTCCGCCACCCGAAGAGTTTCCATTTTTTCCCACAATCCTAATGATATTTTAACACGAAACATTACTTCCTTAACACAATGCTTTCTCCATTTTTAGTAGCTCTTGGACACAAAGCATTCAGAGTTAAACATTAATACACGAAGTATGATGCGTAGGTATATAAGTTGAGGGAAAGAGAATGAAACAGGTGCGCCTCATCAATAAAGCAACATAGAAATGACACAATAGAAATGATTAAATGCTTTCAAATTGCAGTTTATAAGCTTTCTTCTCTTTATGTAATGGAATCCGAAATACAATGAATCTAACGCCCTATTTTACTGTGGCGGAGTTTTACATCACCTCTGATAAAGCTGTCAAAGTAAAGCGGTTGAATAGGCCAGGCGAAGGAAAAATGAGAAAGGTTGAAATTGAGTGACAGCTATGAAATACACATGCTCAGGTACTACGACATATATATATATATATATATATATATATATATATATATATATATATATATATATATATAAATATATATATATATATATATATATATATATATTAAGAAACAAATAGAAAACGTTTATCAAACGATCATCTTTAACTTTTTTTTATTAACACTTCATCAAAGAATGAGACATGGAGAAGTTTCCAGGTGCAAACAAGATGAATTGGTATCGAGCACAGATCAAATATGGATTTTTATCCTATTCCAATTCAGATTCTGTATTTATTTGATTATATTTATTATATATATATATATATATATATATATATATATATATATATATATATATAAAGTTGGACACCGAGGTCAATATCTAGCAGTGAGAGTCTGTTTCCATGCTTAAACACAATCTAAAAATTGACAGTTGCCGCTGGGTTTTAGCCTCAGTGTCAATCTTATAGTTACATATGGTCTATCCTTGATTTTAAGCATTTTGATCCGTAAAAGAAGCATACCTTAAAACTATACTTTAATCATATATATATATATATATATATATATATATATATATATATATATATATATATATATATATATACACACGTTTCATTGAATATGAGATAATGCGCTTTGATCAGGAATACAATTCAATAAATACAATATTATTTACGAATTTAAATGTCCATTAAGGAATTGTATTCCTGATCTATCAAAATTTGTAATCAATTATATAGACCGCACTACAACATGTTTGACAAGAAGACTCACACTACAACTTTCTGATCATAGCTCAATTAGGTCTCATTTAAATACTCATAGGGACCTACTAGACCCTATTTGTAATATACTAGTTGATAACACAAGTATAATAGCATCGTCTACGTGTAAAAAAGGCTAAAAATAATGGAAGCCTTATTTATAAAAACAAAATAAAACAACACTGAATAATATCAACTATGAACATATTTGATATTATTGAGATATATTGACATAATATCTTGACTGTGTTTTGAAAATGAAAACATTATATAAATACACACATACATCAATCTATTTCTTGTTAACAGTTACTATATTTCAACCTTAAAAATGGCTAAATGTGGAAAAAAAAGAACAATTGGACAGTTTTTATCTAAATTATCTACCAAAAATGAAAAATATTATAAGATCACATGGGATATTGTATAAAAAAAACTAAATCAAAGCACCTTGTCTGTCATATTCAATGAAAGGTGCATGAAAGAAGGATTGCTGCCTAAACACACACACACACACACACACATATATATATATATATATATATATATATATATATATATATAATTCGCTTGAGGATGAAATGGAATTAAGGTCTTTAATTTAATTACAAAATTAGATTCAGGGCATTTAGCTTCCATTTTTGAAATATGGTTAGAACTGTGTAACGGAAAAAAACATTTTAAATCAATTAATTTATAATATTAATGCTCTGTAAATTTACATTGAGCACTATTTTGTAAAAATAAAAATATCTATAAGAACACCGGATTATATATCTTACTGTTCTTTCTTTTTATATATATATATATATATATATATATATATATATATAACACAACGAGAGCATATGTCTAGAAAACCACAAGTCAAAATGACTACAATTGAAAGGAAATAGGAAAAAGAAAAAAAAAGAGAGAAAAGTTTTTAGAGGCTAGTGTAAAGTAAGAAAAAAAACGAAAAGGACGAATAACCACGAAAGAAGCACGCACGCGAACGTCCACACACAAGCACGGACGCATACGCACTATGAAAAAAAGAACTTGCGCCAATGCATATAAAATGAAAATTCGAGATGTGTAAGCAGTCATTTGCTGATACCCACTGATACGTGGATTTTGTGATTCCCGAAACGTCCGTCTATGAAACACTGGTGTCGAGATCCTGAACTTAACATCAATCAGTTAAGTGAAAAACCTTTTAATTGTATATATATATATATATATATATATATATATATATATATATATATATTTTATTTAGCAGCATCTTTTCATTCATACGTTTCATTAAATAATATAGACAAGTGTTGTTTATTTATTTTATGTAAATTCTTTTCATAACGTCTTTAATAACATTATCGTTGAACGAAGAAAGAAACTCACAATATTGATCCATATTTTTTAATACAATCTAAGCTTTCGGCTTACATAAGCCATTATCAAAGATGTCAATTACAACATATTAAGCAATATACGGACAAGACAGTGATGATAGTTTGTCATTGTTTACATGGATGATTTCTTAGCAACGATAAACACGTGCTTATAGGACGCTAGAAGCGAAAATCGCACTGCATCACATGACGTCACACATGTCCACGCGAGAGTGAATTGGAGAAGTATGAAGTATGGGAAGCCGTTGGTATCAACCAATGGCTTCTGTTACCAATTATAGACATTTAAGGATATTTGTAGAGATTCCATAATTAATATATATATAAACTTGGTTGTCTGTCTATATTTCTGAGATGAGGTATTGTAATGTTTTACCCTTTTTATATTGTTCAGACTGTTATCCTCATCTTTACTATCATATTCACGATGTTTCAGCCGTTGTGCGCTCTGGTCTTCTTCAAAATCGAACCCCGAGGACACAGGGGACAAAAGTGTTGGTTGAAGTAATCCAATGTCTTGACCCAAAGTTTTGTGAGTTCAATACCTGGTCACAGCGGAGGTGAACAAAAAAAAACATTGAAAGTTGAGTTACTAAAAGGAAAATAATCGAAACTAAGATATCCAGAAAGCATGGCACGTGGAACTATAACAATCTACCCCTGTGGACGAAATAAAGGTTTCGGTTCGAAATTCGAACATCTGAAGATGGCGGGAGCGTACAACGGCCGAAACATCGTGAATATGACAATAAAGATAAGGACAACAGTCCAAACAATGTAAATAGTATAAATATTATATTTGACGTCTTTTATCTTTTTTTGGTAAAGCAAATGAAAAGATGGAACTGGAATAATGAAGGGAAACGGTTTGTGGCTAGCGGAATCAAATTCTTAAATTCCAGCATTTCGGAAATTCTTCCCCCTCTATACAGTTTGTTAGGAAAACTGTTTTCACTTCAGAAAGTGAATCTCCCAGCAGAATTGTTCTTTCTACTTAATAGTATATACGGTGGAGTAATGGATAGGGAAACAGATTGATGAATTGGAGAGCCGAGTTCGAATTCCAGTCGAATCCATTACATTCACTTACGTCCTAATACCCTTGGGAAAGGTATGAATCCTCTTCTTCTTCAAATCCCCCCCACCCCACCAAGCTATGCATGAAAGATAGACCGGGTTCTATAGCTTTGGATGGCAACTGGTCTACTGCAGAAAGAAATGGCAACTTACTGCGAGGAAAAATCTGCCTCGTCAGTCATGTATCGAAAAATACATGATCGCCTAAGCGTGTATCACGCATGGCACATAACTGAATGATCTAACACTCAGTAACTCCTTGCATCTTAGTGGCTATATTGCCTTACTTGGGGTGAAATTAAAAAACATGGAATTAATTTACATATATTAGGCTTAATCTTTCCTGTTAACAGAACAGATTCGGCGCATTATAAAAATAAATTCAACTTGTTTGTAACTAGATCGTTTTGTATATATTTAATTTTCCGAAGTAGAAAGCTCGAAAGCCACTCGAGGCAGAGTTCTCCATTTAAAATTGTAATTATGATAAGGAGCGAATATTATGAAGATAAAGACGATGTCGATTGACACTTGACTCGAAAAAGTCAAGATTGTAGTTTTCAAGAAAGCACTCACACAGAGGCTTGAAACACAAGGAGGGAGTCTTTTCTTTTTATATTTGGAACACGGAGGGAATAAGAGCGATTCGGCTCTACGGATGTAGCATTAAGTGCTCTATCTATAAATGTTTTTAGTGTTGAATCGAATAAATGGCGCTCATTTATTATGGAGATAGCAATTGATCAGCGACAGATTTTAAATTTTGCACCTGTGCAGAAATAGGTGGAAATAAGTCGTGCAACTATGCAGATTTTTTTTTTTAAAGCAGGCAAAAATTAGAATTTTTAAAAACACAAATGCGATTCCAGATAGTGACGTATATTCAATTCTAGATTGAATGTATTGTGCACCAGAGCACTATTTTTTGAATTTAGTTGCAAAACCCGTTTTAAAAAAGTTGGCCTCAGTAATCCGTTAAAAGGAAAACAAATAACAATACACCTACATCAAAGAACGCATTTCGTTTCATTATATTTGCTTCGATGACCAATTTTCTGTAACATTGAAACTTTTTCATATTTTTGTCAGTCATTCCATTCTTTGATTCTTTGTGATTTTTTCAAAACATCTATGCGAGATCATTTTAAGAGCATTTAATTTCAGGCTATTAAAACTAAACTTGTCGCAAGATATTAAATAGGTATCATATTAAGTCATATTGAGTCTTATATTCAATCTTTTTCGTAATAAAATTCTGAGCGTATAAATTTTTCAAAAATTTATGAAAATTAAATTCTTTTTGATATCCAGGAATAAAAAATAGATGAAGGGTGCCCACAATAGCCCGATGGCTGACAAATTAATCTTGAAGTAGAGTAACTTTTAATCTTTCACAACGTCACACAATTACTCCCCCTCCAGCCGGTTAAATACCCACCTGACAGATTGAGGGGAAAAGGAAAGCAGCGCGTGACATGCTTGATGGGCTTGAGTAAATGTATGGTAAAACGGGATGTGGGATAAATAACAAGACAAAACTTATTAAGACCTACAAGGTAGAAGAAGATGTGGAGGGCTACGATCGCCTGCGATTTGAAGGGATGCCATAGACAGATATTCCTTTTTGGTAATAAATCATAAATTTTAAAAAAATCATAAATTAAAAAAAAACAAATGAAAGTAGAAAAAAATTATAGAAACTTCTCTTTCTTGTAATGCTAGAATTTTTTTTTGAACCCGCTGACGCTTGTTGAAATCCTCACAATATTTAATATTGTTAAAGTTACTGCTAACACTTTTTGTCGAGATTTACAAACTCCAGCCGGTTAAATACAGTATGTTCCAAAAGACTTGGAAACATTTTAACATTGAATATCTCGAAAACTATTAAGGATATAAAAACACGCCTGATATATTCTGAAAGAACTTAATCTCAAGTTTTACAAGGAATGTTCAAAGATGTTCAATGCGTGCACCGTTGGTCACACGGTACACATCAAGCCGATAGCCCAATTCATGCCAAACGCGTTCCAGTATTGCGTCGTCGATGGTTGCATCAGCGTCCCGTTCTCTTAACTGGGCTCAAACACCCATCCTTCATGAATTTACCATGCGATTTACCATATGAACTTCCTTTCTGGTGCCTCTTTTCGGAATTTTGCACGAAATGCACGTTGAACAAGTGTCTATGATTCAGTTTTTGCAAATTCAAAAACGCAAAACGCCTTTTCTGGTTGAGTGAACGCCATTACTAGATCTGAAAAAAATATGAAAAAAATCATTAGCATTACAAAAAACTTAATGAATTTAGCTTTAAACTGGTACCAGTTTCATCTTACTACCATTCATAGTTCAGCAGATATGATGACTTGAAATGTGCCCAAGACTTCTAGAACACCCTGTACTGTCAGCGGAGGACGTTACCAAGTGTAGAGAGATCAACTTCGATTAGTAACAGATAAGGTTTTTGAGAAATAATGATTGGTACTTTGGTGGAAAGAGAACAGGATATGCTGACGTTCCGTCTCTCTCCCTGATTGGCCAGATGTGAAATTATCTTTTTATACTAAAGTTCACTTAATACAAGGCTGAAGACCCACTTATGCTAGAGGATTATTAAATGAGGAGTGTGATATGATACATAACAGAAGATTTGGAGGATAGATAGCGACGAATGCTTGACTTGAAGAAATTGAGATTGTAACGTTCAGGGGAGCATCCACCTGGGAGTTTGTTCCTCAAAATGGCAGTTCTCAGGAGAAAAAATGCAGTGATTTCACAGTGGAGGCTTGTATTTGTACTAAGTCGGTCCTAAAATAGGTTCGACGTACAAAACGTTAGGAATTTCATATAATAGGTATGACGCAGAGTAAATCTAGTTGTGGTCGCTGATACTTTAGTATCCGACTAACGGTCGTCCGGCATCGACTGACTGACCGACCCACTGAGCGACCGGTTACTCTTACTACCCCTACTTATTATAGGTGGGAGAGTCTATTAACTATAGAATAGGTGCGTTCCACTATAACACTATCTCAGTAGAACTTTCTCTTGACAAATGGATTGCAAAGAGAACGTGGGATATTTCACTCCCTGGACATAGCACGGCGATTCCTGGTTGTAAATGTTTAAACCAGTGTTTCTCAGCCCTTTTAAGTAACGGCACGCCTAGGAGCAAATAAAAATATCACGGCACACTTAGCAAAATTTTTAAAGGCTATACATTTACATGTTATGAAATAAAACCATAGATTTTTAAAGAAATAAACTCACAAATATGAACTTACTTTATTTCAATGTTTCTATTTAAACGTTTGTGCAGCTTATTTAGTGCAAAACCTGTGCCTAGTGATTTTTTTTTTTTGCGATTTCTTCAATGTTTGGTCGAATGTGCGATAAGCAGACCCTCATTTCTTCTCCAGTTGAGCGTAGTCTTTCTCGCTTCTTATTTTTGATGTTATTTAGGGTTGAGAAGCCTAATTCACATAAATAAGAAGTAGAAAATTGTAACAAAACTGATAAAACCTTCATAGCTAACGTGGGATATTGCTTTTGTATTGAAATCCGAAATGTATCAATGGGTACCTTCGAATGTTTTATTTTTGGGCTCTTAAAAAAATAAAAATATTTTGAAAAAAATAGAAAATTAAAACAAAGTATTTAAAATAAAATAATCGAAAAATAGTGAAAAGTATTATTTGAAAAAAAGTTTAATAATTATTCGTTTATTCAAATACTAACGCTGTACCATTACTACTTCCACACACACACACACACACACACACACATATATATATATGCTGTGACACTATTTCGCGGCACACTTAAGAGGATCGCGTGGCACATCAGTATGCCGCGGCACGACGGTTGAGAATCACTGGTCTAAACTCTGGTAACTAAAAAGTGGAGCTCGTCTGAACATTTGCCTTGGAAGTAGCGATAGGCTTGCAACTGTGCGACTGTGGGGAAAGAGACTGTAGAGTGGAAAATATGTCTTCCCCTACAAGACTGCCTGAAGGGTTTTGAAGATGAAAAGTGTGGATTAAGTAGCTGCTGTACAAATAAAAGCAGCAATAATATATTGCCGGTATAATCTGACTCTTGGCAGGAATCTGTGGAAGATACAAAGACGAATAAGCTCTGATATAAGAACGGTGAGAAAAAGTTATTTATTTAAACAACCAGTTCAGAGTCGGGGAGTTAGAAGCAGGCCGGAGATGTGGAAAGCCGAATGAACCTTTTTCAAGAGCTTTAATTTTGTATCGTTGTGTTTTTCTACACGTTGATCCATCCTTCTTGTGTTCCAAATGAGGGAAATAAATGTGATATAATTTTTTTAATGAAGAAAACGCTTGCTTTGTGTTCAAATTACAAGGGCAGGGGTTCGTTTGACGTGCTTTCTTTGTTTTCATTTACATCCAAATCTCTTCCTCCAAACTTCAGAAACGGCCTTGCCGAAGACACAACAGACATGCCTGATCCAGCGAATCCTAACATTCTTCAATTTCCTACTACGGCCTTGTGGTTGATAAATTATTCTCCACCTTTTAACACTTTTACCACGGATGAAACATTACTAACCTTTCGCTTTTTTATCGCTATTTCCATAGCAAAAGCTCAGACGAGCTACATACCTTGGTTCTACCAGCTCGGGGCTCCACATCTAAGTGCCTGTAGCACAGCGGGTCATAGATGAACTGTGAAAGGAATAAGAATGGGTCGACTGAATGTACCGAGCATGACAGGTCTGTGTTGACTTATCCCCATTTCTTTTATATTCCATTGGTGAGGGGAAAGATTTATTTATACAGCTTCTGCTATAGAAGTGTCACTTTGTGAAACAGGCTTCCGGGTGGATACGTCATTATAATTCTAATCTCTTCAACTTCAGGGTCAACAGTTATTTATCTTTCATATCACTATAATAAGTAAACTTTGCCCCCTTCATATACGGCCTCAGAACATCCGCATTTATTAACCTTCTACCTTGAATGGCTTTGTATTTCGTGAACAAAAGTAAAAAAAAAAATTCACCAACGCTTTTCAAACAGCACAAATTAGATTCTTAGGCTGCTTCCAAATAACATCGATCATTACTTGCTTCTAGTGGCGACGAAGAAGACAAGCATGTCTTACCTCGAAAAGAATTCGCTTTCTCTAGGCTGTTTGTCGAAAAAAAAATGGTGGTCGAGTCTACTTTGATAAGGCCTTGAAATATGGTAATTTTTGCACTAGCCTACAAGTTTCGACCAATCACAGACTTTTTACTCCAATAAAAGAACGCGATTTTTTTTTTTTTTTTTTTTTTTTGAACGACTGTAAATCACTGTTCTTCATTGTTGGAGTGGGGGTAATGGTCAAGCTTGTCTTGCTAGAACAATTACGTCTGAATAGTGAGTTCGATCCTCACTGGCTGCCCCATACTTTCGGCCTTGTGCCACATCTAAACTGCGCTTAGAAAATTCCCTTATAAACTTCTGCCGGAGGAGAGATTATCATTTTTCATTTCTCTTCGGGCTGAGAAGCAGCTAGGGAAGATAAAATACTGTGAGCTTACCGGTGCCGGAGAACAGCTGCCCAAGACTGCACCCGGCATTCCACTAGAGAGAGGGGTCGGTAGTCATACTGATGCAAGCGCAGCCGACGGTTGGGGGACTGTGCAATTTTAGTCCCTTGCCTGAGTGTACGCGCTCGGGTTCCCCATATTAAACCCAGTCTTATGTCACATCCCTTCTCAGTGGGGAGGCCAGAGTGGATAAAACGCTGGTCTTCATGATGAAGGGCATATCGGCGTGGTTTAATGGTTAGAGAGCTTGTTTCGCTAGAATAATTTCGACTGAGTTCGATCCTCACTGTGTACCACTTACTTTTGGCCTTGTACCACATCTAAGTTACGCTTAGAAAATCACTATTTGGGCAATTTTTCCACAGTATTACCGTTAAACTCACTTTAAACCGCTGTATTGCTCTCATATATAATGTCTGGGGCACCTTCTGTTTACCTCGGAGTTCTTGACAAGATCCAGAGGCGGATATGTAATATAATTGACCCTGATCGTCTACAGTCACTCTCTCACAGACGCGCCGTCGCCTCTCTCTGTCTTTTCTACAAATACTTTCATGGTAATTGCTCCGATGAGCTGCTTTCACTGGTTCCCAGACTTCATGAATTCAAGCGCCCTACGAGGCTGGCATCCCGCTTCCACCCTTACACTGTAGAAACTTTTAAATGTAGCCGTCTCTTCTACTCCAATAGCTTCATACCTCACACCTCTCGCCTGTGGAACACCCTTCCCAATTACTGCTTCCCTGAGAGCTATAATCTCCAACTATTCAAATGTAATGTCAATCGACACCTCCAGTTACCTTGATCTACCCACTATCCTTCTCCTCATCCTTTCTTCTATCACTCCTATCTGCTCTTGCTCCAAATCTTCTGCAACCCCCCTGCATCCTAGTGGCCTCACGCCTTGCTCGGGGCGTAATGCTTAAAAAAAAAAAAAACATTTAGTCACCCACGGCTAAACATTCTCTTCCTTAGTTTCTATTTCCCTGTACCAAAAACTAATCAACTTATTGTTAAAGCAATTCTGGTTTTTACTGATGTTTTTTATAACTCAGTTACAAAAGTCTTGTAAGACGGGTGCATGACTTTTGGATTTACGACCCTGGATTTCTGATCTCGTATTTGACCTCCGGTCCGCAATTTTATTATCCAACATTCAAGAATACTCAAAGTTGATGGTTATTTAAGTAGTAATTTGCATATTTTTCTTGTGATCTTCTTAAGACAGAGTTGAAAAACTTTGGATCAGTGACCCAGTACAACTAGTGTTAACATTATTGGAGAACTCAGGAACTAAGATCGTACGGGAACCAATGTTTCAACATGATATGGCCGTAAGCCCAATATCGTGTGTCAACGAAGAAGAAAAGCAAATCTTACCTCTGAAAATAATTCGCATTCTCTGTGTTGTTTTGTGAATTACGACTGGAATTCGAGCTCGGCTCTCCGATTCCTCAATCCGAGCCGCTATACATCACCACATCATGAATAGACAACGCCAAATATCAAATTTCGAAATCTTTATTCTGCTAAAGGTGAACTTTTAGACGTCTTTTATGAACAGGGGTTAGTACTAAAAATGGGTAAGTCAGGAGAGTTCATTATTACCACAGGGGTGAAAGGAAAGGGTTTCTTTATGATGAAACATTCGACATTCATTGACTGAACATTTAAGGCTACCGTCGGTTAAAATTTATAAAATCTTTCTGTAAAAACTGTTCTTTTTAAGGAAATAAAACTCAACTTCATTAGTGAAATATACTGAACACAAGCCTGACAAGATTCAGGGTTTTTAAATAAAGAAGGGCAATTGAGTGCATCAACAGGACAATCATCCTAAACATGCTGTTAATACGAACAATGATTTTAGAAGAATAAAAACAACCTATTGAGGTGCCATTGTCAGTGTTCCTGACCTGAACAAAACTGAATCTTTTTATTCTAAATAGTGGATTATATTTTGAAGCGAAGCAAATGTATGAATATGTCAAGAATGTGTAAGATTGCTATACTGACGGCAGTCGCTACCTACTTACTGGTAATGACGGGACTGGCCGTTTCTATGCAAGAAACATTCGACATTCATTGCCGAACATTTAGCGCATTTGTCAGTTGAACTTTATAGAAAATAATTCACTCCAAACAGTTTTCAAAACATTACAATTCTCAAGAACACTGCTATCACTGTTTCTAATGCTGAGGGGAGTTTCCTTCCAAAACTTTTATTTAAGATTGTGTGGAAAGCCAACATCTTGATTCTATCATGATTTTCTTTTCTAGTTACATATACTAGCCATTTTTATTTACATTATTTAAATTCAGACTAATCTCTTCATCTTTGTTGTTATTATCAAAACATTTCGGCCACTGCGCTCCTTTGCTTTCTTCAAGTGTCCGGCGATCCGGGTAACCTTCCGTGCAAATATACAATACGTCCTGCCAGTGATCTACCCCACGATGTATTCCGATTCTAGATCTCGTATGTGTGCGCAGAAAGCTGGTTAAGGACCCGTTTCATGCTCACTATCTAGCAATATGAGAGCTAAACGCCACGCCGAGAAATAAGAAGCCGAAACCTGTTTCTCATATTATATCACGTAATCAGTTAGGGTCTAAGGGGCACCACATGTACTGCAGCCGCAGTAGAAGTGGTGTGTCTTGGGCAAGATAGCTTAACAGAGCCCAACCCTCTCTAGGCTGGCTTGAATTCAGAGTTTTCTTTCTCCTAGACTGGCTGCCAACTAAGGCTATAGAACCCAATCTGTTCTGCTATTTATCTGTACGAGAGATAGATTCATACCTTTCCTAAATGTATTAGCACGTAAGTGAAGATAATGAACTCGACTGGAATTCGAACTACATTCTTCAATACGAGCAGGAATCCATTACTCCACTGTGTCTCCTATATTATATATCGGTGTTTTATTCAGTAACATATTGAGGCACCAAATATGCGGGTCTTCAAAATGCGGCTGAGGATGCTATGGACGTAACATATGAGCAACGAGAAAGTTTTAATGAAAATTGAATCAAATAGAGCACTTATATATATTATAGTTACAAAGAGAAAGGGACAGTTGAAATTTCTGTGTCTCATGAAGAAAGAAGTCCCCGAAGCATATGACATTCGCAGGACATGTTGAAGGCAAGCAGATTGTTCCCGGGGAGAATCTGAAAACAAATTGTCCATTTTCATCCGAGCTCTTTTGGTTTTCATAAATTATTGATTTTTAGATGGTAGATGGGGTTCTTCTATATTTATGCATCGTGTTTATTTGCAGTGGTTTTCGTGTGTCGCGTTTATACGCGTCATTCTGTGATGTCGAGTTGGTTCTTTGACGATGTTTTTGGTGGGTTTTAAACTGTGCAGAAATTAAAATAAAAAAAATATTAAACAAAGGTACTTCGCTGGCCTTCAACCAAATACTGCAAATTTATACATATTAAATTTCTAATTCCGACACGAACTCAGTCTATACCGGGGTTGAATAAGACTGCCGAATTTTATTTTTTCATCGGTCGAAATAAGCTTATTCCCCATATGAAGTGATTTTAGATTTTATTATGTATTAATTTTTGCTCTGTAATAATAAATACATTGAGCTCTTTTTATAGATCAATTTTAATATTTTATATTACTACGATCCACTTGGATTGAATACCAATGAATTTATTAACTTTACTTTCTCTCTCTCCCTTTCTCTCTCTCTCTCTCTCTCTCTCTATATATATATATATATATATATATATATATATATATATATATATATAGCTAAGAATGAAAAGTTTGGTAATCCGTATGGATAATCCCAAGGATGATGTAATCCACAGAGCTCAATGTCAAATCAGAGCAATTATTAATTCAATTTAAATAGAAAACAGACAACCTTAAGGGTCCATTGGTTATAATTTATTTCCCAAGGTTTTTACCTGGTTCATCAGACCAAATTTCCAAGGGTGAAAAAAATACTTTAAATTTACATATAGTTTTTATACACTTTTGAGGGGTAGTTTTAAGTCGATGTAAGGTGATATACAGGGAGAGTGGGAGGAGTATGACAGACATGGTCGAAATTAGAAAGGGAAGGGGGAGATAGGAACAATTTAAATTAAATCTAAATTTTTATTAAGAGTCTTTACTCCTTAATTTTTATTCATAAAATTAATAATGTTAATAATAGAAATATTTTTTGTTTATTTATATTGTATTCACATTATATTTACTTCTGAGTTTATTTTGTTGAAAAATTTTAAATGCTGAAATTAATGTCAAGCATTAAAGGCCAAATATATAAATCTGTATTTTCTCAAATTAACCGCTGTATGCTCATATATGTTAATTTACTCTTCTTATTCCTTTTCTTTTATTCTTTACATACTCTCTGTTCCCCTTTCTTTATCAAACCCCTACTTCGACTTCTGCTTTTTAAATAGGTCTGGTCCTTACCCCCACTCCCTTACTCTACAAATAAAAAATAATTTAAAACTATATTTTTATCATATATAGAAAAATATATAGATATATAATACAGGAAATACTTGTTAACAACACCAATATACTACACAACGAAAATAATAAACAAAAACTTTAAATTTTCAAGGACCTCTATATCAAAAGCAACCAACACTGAACAAAATTTATTACAAGTATAGTAGCAATGTGTAAAAATGCATTTAAGTTCGCTAACATTTAACACCATTTAGCAAGTCACCATCTCTGGTTATCGCCCTTGCACTGGGAACGCTTGTTTACTAGACATCATAAACAGAAGGGTTAATTTTAAAATAATTATAGCCTAGCACGTGTGTTTTCAAAATCCTTATGACAACGATTACAGTTACATTAAGATTGTCTTCGCAATTTTAATGAAAAGTAGGCCACGCATACATGGTGTCGGGTTTATCTTCCTCCCCAGACGAGACTCCGCCCTTCGGCGTAAGCTCACCTGGTCTCCCCTCCGCCCGGAGGCAGGCAGTCGACAAGCAGACTGTTCCGGAAGAACGTAATCGTCAGGCCACATGCGTTGTGCTTTTTCTCGAATATTTATATATACGGGTCCGTGATGCATTGTGGGTACACTATTATGAGTAATCTATTCTAACGGTTATTTTAACGGCAGTGATTTGTTAATTTGTTTATTATTTACTTATTTATTTGGATTAATTTATTTTACTTGTTTTTGTTTATTTACTTTTATATATTCTTTTCAGTTTTCCATTTATAAGAAACATAGAAAAAATTTGTTTTCATGTCTGCATTTTGAGATGAGTTCTGATCGTTTACCTAGTAGTTTGTTTTGGTTTGAGAAGGTAATTATAGCTATTTTCCTCCAAGTAGTGTTTACAGTTTTGGACTGATTGCTGTAGGCTGATGTTCTTTTCCTTATTTTCCATGATATTTTTGGTGTGATATGTTTTTTGTTTTCAAAATTGATCGAACATTTCCCAATTATACTTGGAAAGCATTGTGCTGTTCGTGTATTTACTATTTGTGAAAAATGTGGGCGTAGTTTCTTTGTTTCCAGAGACCTTTGGTTACGTCTATGTAAACTTTTTCTTCGTTTCTTTTTCTTCCATTATCAAAGATAACAATTACATTACAATATATTAAACAATACAGGGACAAAACAATAATGATAGTCTGTTTTTGTTTACATGGAAGATTTCAAATATTTTGGGGCACAATATGCCTGACCGCATACACAATTCCGGAAAATCCTCGTTGAAAACACAACTCTACTTAAACATGAAAACAATAAACGAAAACTAAAAATTCTTGAAGCTATATACATAAAACAGTTGAAACCTAACCTGAACAAAATAAACTATGAAATCTCCACAAATATTCTTAAATGCCTATAATTGATAACAGAAGCCATTGTTTCATACCAATGGATTCCCATACTTAATACTTCTCGTTTTCACTCTCGCTTCCCATACTTAATACTTCTCGTTTTCACTATGCACGAGTTTGTTGTTGCTTAGAAATCTTCCAAGTATACAAAAACAGACTATCATTATTTTTTTGTCCGTGTATTGTTTAATATATTGTAATTGTCATCTTTGATAATGGCTTATATAAGCCGAAAGCTTAGATAGGATCAAAAAATATGTATCAATATTGTGCTTTTCTTTCTTCTTTTAATGATAATGCTATTAAGCTTATCAGACGATATGAAAAGAATTTACATAAAATAAATAGACAAAACATGTCTATATTATTTAATGAAACCTGCATCAATGAAAAAATGCTGCCTAAATACACACAATATATATATGTGTGTGTGTGTGTGTGTGAAAAGTGTATATAAATATAAATAAATATAAGTATGTATAATTATTTATATATTATATGCGCGGTACTTATTAGAAAGCGCTCAATATCAGAGATAGAGCTAACATATTTGGTTGGATAGATGTGAGTTTGTGACCCTGGGTTTCACGCTTTAGCGACCGTCATTTGTCTGACGGTCGCTAAAGCGTGAAACCCTGGGTCACAAACTCACATCTATCCAACCAAATATAGATAGATAGATAGATAGATAGATAGATAGATAGATAGATAGATAATGTTATGCTTAGCTTCCGTCTGTTTTGAAATATTTTATTAGCCTTTGTTTTCGCATTGAATATGAAATAACTGGAGTACTGGAAGAGCTTAAAAGTATTTTCAATATACCGCTCCTCTTCATGTAAATATTGAGAGATAATTTGTAGCCCTGAAGCAGTCGGCGTTAAATTTTCTCCTGAAAAAGAAAATAATGGGTAAATGTGAGTGATTAAAAACGTCTCTTTTTATTTATTTTTTTTCTTACTAAACTTCATTCAATACAAAGCTCAATATATGAGTTCGACCTTAGTCGACATATCACGACGCTTTCTTTAGCTGTATAGCTCTGCTTCGTCAGGGCTACATACGGTTTTGAATTCAGAGTTGTCCTTCTAAACTGATTGCCAACCAAGGCTACTGAGCCCAGACTACCCTACTATAGGTGGAGGTTTTAAATTTAGACCAGTTGCCAAACAAAGGCGACATGAACAGCTTATTATTTACCGACCGGTGGCAGGGGGAGAGATGTGATGGATTCATACCTTTCCTAATGGTATTTGCCTGTAAGGGTATTCGACTCGAATTCGAATTCGGCTCACCGATTTTTCAATCAGAACCGTTATCCATTACTCCCCCGTGTCTCAAGAATCACTCTTAGTAGAAGATTGCAGGAGGCGGTGTGTAATATAAATAGAAAAGGTGAGGATTACGGGGATAAGGGGGATAGATAGTGATTGAACCTTGACTTGAAGAGGTTAAGATTGTCATGTTCAGACGTGTGCCTGTCAAAATGCAGCGTTCTACGCATTTTTGGAACACAGAGAAAATGTGTATGACTCACTGGAAATTTTAAATTAAGAAAAGATTTGTAGGTACTTTTGTAGATAATTTTTCTAATGTTGCGATTGTAGGTATAGGGAGGATTTTTCTAGTTGTATGCAATGTCATCTCGACCAAAGAAAACACGTCTGAAATATAAACGTGACATAGAGCGTTTCTTTTTCTGTTAGGTCATTTTTCATTATGTATTCGTTTCATATGATCGAACATTCAATAAAGGATTGCACTTTGAGATCAAATAGCATTTGAGAGAGTCAGTGCGAAAAAAAGCACATGAGGTAGGAAAAAATCAATGGATATTGCACAGCATCCCGTAATTTCTTATGTGTTCATTTTCTATCATATTCTTATACGGCTTTCCAGAATTCGTATGTACACCGTAAAATTATTTAATTGATATTATATATCTATCTATCTATTTTTCAGATGCTTTGATTTCGGGATTTAAGCCATGCCAGCAATTATTTTATTTTCATTTATGTCGAAAATTGAAATTCAAAGTTGTCAATTTTAAACAACAAAAGATATTAAAAATAGAACAAATTTTTAAAAAAATATTGCCCTTCAAAACAACTTACAAATTTATACAAAAACCGTGAGAAAATGGCGCTGTCAATAGCTAATCAACAGTGGAAAGATCGATTTTGAAAGAATGTTGTTGGTAAAGCTATAAATTTATTTTTGTAAATGCCCGGTTTATATACACACACACACACACACACACACACACATATATATATATATATATATATATATATATATATATATATATATATATATATATAAGTAAGTAGCAGGATAGAATGGGTTCTATAGCCTTGGATGGCAACTGGTCTAGGAGAAGGACAACTCTGAATACAAAACCTGCGGAGGGTTGTTTGGGGACTGTGTGGCACATAGTGCACCAGGTCTCTGTATTCGACCCTTCAAAAAGTGTGGATGGTTCTGCACAAAGCCTTCACCACTATAATCAAATCATATGTGCTGGTGTCTGGCTTTCAGTTCCTAGGAACTGAGCTGCTTGACCCTCATACGTCGAATACGACGGGTGAGTCGAATAGATAGATAGATAGATAGATAGATAGATAGATAGATAGATAGATAGATAGATAGATAGATAATTTAAAAAGAACTTTAGACATTCTTTTCTTTATATATATACATATATATGTATAATTTTCCTTAAGGATTCTATCGACCAACACTTCGTTGGTGTGATTTGGAACGAGACAGAAGATGATATTCACCAGAACTAAATAGTAGAAAGAGAAGGGAAACAATCACGCAACACCTCTAAAGCCGAATAAAATATAACAGTTCCAGTGAGTATAAAAGAGAAAAATATTGCTCACATGCCTTAAGTGAGTTGGTAAATTGTTCTTTTTGCTTGCATATGCTCCGTTGGTGTATTTTAATGTACATTGCTTCTAAAATTTTCAAATGATGAGCAGAACGAGCTCTGTGCAAGATGGTGAAACAATCATCTGTATACTGATATAAACAGTCAGGATTACCTAAAATAATAGCTGAGTCATGTACTGCTTGGCTCGTCCAAAAAGATCAACTGGAGTTACCTACTCTTATACTAGCAGGAATGTTTTGGAGGATACAGTTCTGTAATCTTTGATTGGTCCATCCTATGTATGCAGCATCACACTGACATTTAAATTTATATATCACGGAATTATTTTGTAAACAGGAGACACCACTCTTAACGAAAGAGGGGAACACCGAACGGGTCTCAAAATGGCACGTAATTTCACAGTCGAAAAATACGCCAGTACTTTGTTGGTATACTGTTTGTACGCAGCCATGTTAGTTTTAGATATAAGGGGCACAAAAAGGACTAAAACCTGCTGTCTCATATATATATATATATATATATATATATATGTGTGTGTGTGTGTGTGTGTGCGTGTGTGTGTGTGTGTGTGTGTGTGTGTGTGTGTGTGTGTGTGTGTGTGTGTGTGTGTGTAATAAGATAAAGTTAACTGGTAATCTGTATGGATAATTCCAGAGAGGATATAAATCCTGTAATAAACAGAACAAGTAATAATTAATTAACAAATTGAAGACTTCAGGAAGCCATGATAATATTTTATTTCGTGCGACCGATAAAATACGATTTCGCTTCATCAGACCTTACGGTTTCAAAACAATGACTGGATTCAAAAATTCTTCCAGGAATCAACCGAAAAACGAAATGAAAAACAATAGCGAAAGTTGTGTTTTAAGATAGTTACAAAGAAAGGAGGGAGATATATGTCTCTAGAAGATGTGACGGTTGTAGCGTTGCCCTCTCATTCACCGGACAAGAAAAAAAGAAGAAAGAAAGTGGGAGAAGCGGGTAACAGAAGAGAGAAACCAGAGAGCGTGCACAAATCCTATACATACATAACATACACATTTTTCTATGTATACATAGTATTACACATACACATATGTGCCTACATCCATACACACATTCGTATACATTTACACATATGTTTTCACGTAAATGTGTTCACCTATACGCATGTATACACATACATATATGCACCCATATTCATCTATTTATCTATTTGTATTCATAAACACTTATGTACATATTTGACTAGTACATTTCTAAATCAGTACTTAGATAACATGCAAGATGTCCTCAAATACATT
This sequence comes from Acanthosepion pharaonis, assembly GCA_903632075.3. Classification (NCBI taxonomy): domain Eukaryota; kingdom Metazoa; phylum Mollusca; class Cephalopoda; order Sepiida; family Sepiidae; genus Acanthosepion; species Acanthosepion pharaonis. The sequence continues at coordinate 3,245,016 of CAHIKZ030003358.1, read as the reverse complement.
ACTAATCCTATAGCTGATATATACACAACGTTTAATCTATGTACCTAATCATGAGAGAATACAACATATAGCACACGAATACACACCTGTACCTATTTACACAGACTTCGGCATGCATGTTTGCATATAAAAAAAAAACTGTGTCCCAACGCAGATACAAAAGCAAAGAAGTACAATAGTATGCTTTTCATGCACGTACACTAAGGAGAGAAATATGTGAGTGTTAGATGCCCAGGTGAGAGGGTTTTTGTAAAGTGAGGTCACATGTGATGAAGGGAGGGGGATTTACATGAAGGATCATAGGTAGGAATTATATATATATATATATATATATATATATGTGCATTTCCTCAGACATGCATATACACATATACCTATCCACATACATATATATACACATACACAAATACTTGTAAAACATCCGAAACCAAGTTTGAGTTAATCTTCTTTAAAATTGATGTTATTTTAGAAATCCGAAGCGCTTCTTATGTCTGCATTTGAAGACAAGCTCGTTTCGTCGATTAAGTAGTTCATTGGTGTTTTTATATTTGATTATTAGAATTTTTTCCTTGATACATAGATCACATTTTTCCCTGAAATTGTTGGGAATTTGGGCCTTATATATGATCCACCATTTTAATCGTGGGGTGAAGTCTCCATCAATAAGGTCCCAATAGTGCTTTGATAGGGCCGTCTGCTAACTTAGAAATTCATTGTTGAAGGAATGCCGGTGACTAGAAACGTTGTTTCCAATTTCCCGCTGAAACTCCGATGTAAATTTTTTTCTGGTTTACATTTTCCTTTGGAATAATCGTAGCTTCATATACCACATTTTTTGACGTGCAAATCCCTCCCAACTCTACAGCTGAAGCGAGGTTTGTTCCCCCGTGCCTCACTGTCGTAAGATTTTCTTAAGAAATTGTTGTTGTGGGAATTTATCATATTTTCTACGTTGCCAATACCCATTACCAACATCACGTCTCCGAGAGACATATACCTTCCTCCTTCCCTTCCAACTCTATGTAACTATCTTAAAACACAACTTCTTCTAATCTTGTTTTTCATTTCGTTTTTCGGTTGATTCCTGGAAGAATTTTTGAATCCATTCATTGTTTTGAAACCGCAAGGTCGGACGAAGCGAAATCGAATCAAAGTGAGATTTCATTTTTGGGAAGAGGTTAAAGTGCATCGATTCAGAAGTGGGGAGCTGCTTCGAAGGGGATTAAATGTCGAATGAGAGTCCCCTACCCCAATTAATTATTGTTATTTAGTAAGCTAAACTTAGTTTGGCACAAGAGTACGAGTATGGGGGCATCTATTGAGGACCTCTATCATTACTCACTTGTAAATAGGTAAACAAACTAGCCCGGTTGAAATCATTTCTTCTTATTATTATTATTAATATTATCATCCTCTTCTTCCTCCTTAGCATCGAGGAATGGTTAACGAGCTTGTCTAGATAATCATTAATAGTGAAATCGTGAAATCTATCCTCATTGGGTACCCTATACAAAACTGGAAGCACGATGATGTAATGGATAGCGTCGGATTGAGTTCGAACTCCAGTCGAGTCCATTACATTCACAAAGTGCTAATACCTTTGGGAAAAATATGTATCTATTTCTTCTCCCACAGCTAATGCTAAATAGCAGGACAGACTGGGTTCTATAGCCTTGGATGGCAACCTTGTCTAGAAGAAGGAAAACAGCCTGAAGATGGTTGGCCTCCGTCAGACGGTCTTGCACAAATCACACCACTTCGTGTTGCTCCTATGACTCTAATGACGACTCGCGCTCGTGAGTGACATAATGCAAAATAAGTTTTTATGTCGTAAAATTGACCAATCTTATCTAAAATCATTTGCAATGTATTTTCATTAATAAAAAAAGTAAACATTATTTTACTGTAAAAACGTTAGATTATTTTTAACTCATATTAAGCCTACAGCGCCAACATTTATTTCACTGACATATCATTGATACGTTCTTGTAGGGGATTGACTTATTTTCACTCTACAGCCTCTTTTGGACATTGTTATAATCCTACTATCACTATTCCTATGGCAAATGTTCAGATCAGCTCCACTCTTTAGTTTCACCAGTTTAAACCTTTACAGCTAGGACTCATCATACTATATCAATGGAATCAACTCACACACATTGCTGTCATATTACAGGAGAAAGTTTAATTTAGGTACCACCACAGAAATCATAAAACCTAAGGTTCTTGAAGCTTTTATTTTAGTTTTACTTTCAAGCTAATAGATTAAATTTAATATTTCCAATAAGCAAAATACTTTGCTGTATTTCAAAACGAATTTAAATTGATTGGAAGGTGTTTTTTAATGGCTATAGATGATAGATTTTAGCCATATTTACAATTCTCCCAACACAACGTAAACTTCTTTATTAAAAAAATCTTTCAAAAATAATATATAATCTTCTGATTTTTTTTTAGAAAAATTAGCTAATTTAAATTTTAATTAATCTGATTGGAAACAAATATTACTTACTTTTAGTTTAAAATATCACAGAAAAGCATTTTAACCACGGAGGTGTGTGTGTGTGTTTTTATGATGTGTTGACAGCTCTGTTGATAGCCTAATATTTGAAAACTTTAAATAATTTTTTCTACGGAGGGCATATCTGTAAAAATTACTTGATTAATATAACGGAGCACCTATTTAATATAATTTTTTTTAAATACACAGAAATCTTTAAAATTTAGAAAAATATTCAAGTAATGTAACATTTTATTCAATTTCAGGTACTTTGGCTTTAAATTTATTATAGTTACCGCTCTTATTTTTTTAATAATGTCGTGTATGGACGTCCGTATTTCCAAACATAAGCACGTTTATATCCAAAAATAAAATTTTAATTTCTTTTAAAATATTAGACATGTCGCTGAATTTTAGTAAGCTTTTCTGTTTATGATTTTACATTAACTGATTTATACAGAATTTTAAAAGATTAAAAACTTTATAAATTACTCTAATTAATATTTTATAAAAAAGAAAACAATTCTTGTAAAAATTCATTGTTTATTGAAATTTTTTTCTTAAAATAATAGTATACATAATATATCTTATAAAAGTAATTAGAAGTTTTGTTTAGACAAAAAAATTGATTTAAATTCTCCAAAGACTTCTTATAACTAATATAAATTTTAAGCCCTATAAAAGTGAATTTCTCGAAATTTTATAGAATTAACAAAGGTAAAAAAATATTCACCAAAATTTTCTAAAAAATAAACATTTCTGAAATAATCACATTCATTTTTTAATAAGTCCTGAAAGTTTTATTAGTTTTATTAAAATGCAATAATTATTTGATTCTTCCAAATTAATGTGTTTTTCACCGCAAAATAGACGCTTAAATTTCAAATACAAATTTATGGTCCCTCTCCCCCGCGGACGCTAAGAAATAAATTAACCAAAATATTAAAGGGTTGAAAAAGGATTAATAAAGATAACGTAATAATAACAAAAATCCTTTGGGATTTTCTCTTAATAATAACATAATGATTTTGACAACAAAACTTTGTTTCTATTAAGTTTGGGGCAGTTTTTCATAATGTATGCTCATATTTTTAGCGAATCTTTGGAGATGTCTTCATTAATAGAATTCATTTATAGATTTTCATCGACTTTTATAGTATTCATTTATTGCATTTAATATAACATTAATAGATTTCATTTATTGCAGTTTTATACAGCCATAATATCATTTAGTATTACGTCAATATCATTTCTATTAACGTTTAATATAGCATTAATATCACTGATTTATAACATTTAGTCTATGACATGTCATCAGAAATTCATAGAAAACGTAACAATTATTTTCATTTTCATATTATCATAGATGTTTTGCTAACTTTTTTGACAAATCAATACAGAATCTTAAAAGATTAAAAACTGTATAAAAATAAAATATTCTACTTAATATTTTAAAAAAATGAAAAAGATTCTTGTAAAAATTCATTATTTATCGAAAAAAAAATTTTTTAAAGACAATAATGTCCATAATATATTCATAAAAGCAATTGAAAGCTTTTCTAATTAAATAAGGTGGTTTTTATTATTATTTTCCGATTAAGAGCAGACTTTCCGTAACTGGGGGTCCTGTTTTACAAAGAAAATTGATGATTTAAATTCTCCAAGGACTTTTGCTTATAACTAATAACTGGATTAAGGCGCACAAAAATGAATTTCTCGAAATTTCATCAAATTAAATAAGTTGGGCGTTACAGATTTAAAAAAAAAAGATTTTCCAATATTTTCTAAAAGAAAAAGATTTCTAAAATAATTCCATTCATTTAGGAATAGATTCTTAATTATTTGATTCTTGCAAATATTTCAAAATCAATGTTTTTCCACTTCAAAAAGACTCTAGAATATCCTATACTTATTTGTTTCACCGCTGACGAAAGAAAAACAAGATTTTAACCAAAATTTCGAAGATTCATAAAAGGATCAAAAAATCGAATTTAATAATAAAGGAAATTACTTTAGTCTTCTTAATCATTACACAAAAATGAAAATAACACTGCGATCTCATTTTAACAGATATATTTACCAAAATTACACAAAAATATATAAAAATGCTATAGAGTAAATTTATTCAATAAAATTGTTTGACAGCCATGACTTGGTTCTTCTGCTTGTGTGCATGGTGCAGGGTCCTAGTGCTAGACATAGAGTCTTCTAGCAGCCACCCTCTTAGCCCAAAACAGCACTACCTCCTCAAAAGACTTGATGCAGGCCTCCATGTTAAGTCTGAGGCCATCACCAACAAAATCGTGAGTTCTTTTCTTATCGGGACGATTAGAGTGAGTTTTCCGAGCTTGCGTACATTTGTAATCACCATTAGACTCATCCAACTCTTTCCGAATCCTCTGCACTGTCCTCAGATTGACACTCAAACACTCTGAAATATTCGTATTGGAGCTTCCTGCGTGAATGCCAAGCATGAATTGCGTCATGGTGCTCTTTTTCTCAGAGACGGTGCCCAACTGACCCGACTATACTGTGCAGTCGAGAAAATGAAAAACAAAGCGCATGCGATATATTAAAAATATAAAATATCGACAATTTACCCATATTTTACTATTTCTCTTTCTCTCCATATATATATATATATATATATATATATATATATATATATATATATATATACAAATCAAATTTATATATGCATATTCTTCACTGCTAGCACAACTTTGACATACTGAATGCAACCTTCAGGTGCTGATTGAAAACAAGCTGTTGTATAATCTAAATATTTATACACTAATGTAATGATTGCGAAACCGTACATTTATTTACGGAAGAGTAATAAAATGATAGATAGATAGATAGATAGATAGATAGATAGATAGATAGATAGATAGATTCTCCCGTCTTGTAAAAATTGTAGTTAGACAGGAAAATCCATCATACATAAAATAGGAAGTTACTTTTCGATCACCCTATATATAAAGGTCAAGTCAACACCCCGAGCCGATAGTCTGTTTTTCCACTTTCATAGTTTTCCTAATATATACATATCAAAAAACGAAAAGAATAAATGATCACGGCACCCTACACGTACACATATCCGCGCAGACAGGCGCACCCGCGCGAACGCACACCCGCAGAGACGATCGCATGGCTGCACGCGCACAAACGCAGATACGAACACAAAAATACAGAAAATATCTTACAGCAATTTTAAATGTACATATAAAAGATACATATAAAAAACTGAAAAAAATATAATTATATTCCCTTACGGGTAAATACCCTTGCGAAAGGTCTGAATCCCCGTCTGCTTCTCTCAGCTATAGGTTAATTAGTAAGACTTGTATCACTAAATCATTATTATCTCAAAAAATTCTTACAACCTAAAAATGATTTCTGGCTTTAAAACACCTGCAATGGGTTGAAAAACCGTAAAAAAAACGAATCATTCAATCAAATGATACCAGGGGAAATAGATTTGTCAAACCGCGTTAAATTCCAGGATGAAACAGTTTGTGTTCACTTCACACTAATACTCTTGTAAGAGCCTTGATTGGTAACCAGTGTAGGAGAAAAACACAAAATTCAAACCGTGCTAAAGGGAACGAGAAATAACTACAGAGTTATGATAATGCACAGTTTATAGATATTAGCATAAAAGAAGCTGTGGAGAGCTATGATCACCTGTATCCTGAAAGGGGAGAAAGAAGATAATTTTAAACCTATTTCTATGCAAGCGACAGTATTTGACAAGCGTTTAAGCTGAATATATAACACCAGCAACTGAAACCAAAAATAAACTCTGGTATCAGCTACTTGACTAGGTCCGCGACCCTGCATTATTTCTTCCTATGTCACTTACAGGATAGCGAAAGGGAATATCTAGTCACTACTCTTGCGAGTTGTTGATATCCCAATCAACTGATTATAAAAAATGTTAGGATCAAAACAGTAAATAACAAAAATCTACATGCCTACGCTAATGTTCACATCCGACCAGGCCTGTGAAAAACGCAACGCCATTTTAATCCTAATAGGCGGGTAATACAATAAATGTTAATTTCATAAAGGCGTTCATAATCTTGGCTCAAATTCCTGCCTATGCGTATCCAATGCAGAATGTCTTTTTTTTTACTCATTTCACCCACAAACAAGGCAATAAAAGCCACTAGAATGCAAGCGATATAGTCAGAGTGAAACAAATAGACAATAAAAGAACTTGTTTCAAAGAGACAGAAGATAACGATTAACATTGCATTTGAATTTTTGAATATCGTAATTGTCAGGTAAGCAAGAAGTGGGAAGAATGTTCTACAAGCTAGAATTACAGAAAAAATATTAGCATATTGCAACTAGCAATTTCAACTGTGAAATTACGAGACCTAACTGCCAATCAAGTAATTCGTGAAGTCGACGTAGCAAAACGTACTAGGAAATCTCATCGTAACAAATGTCATGAAAATATTTATAGAAGAGGCAAAGAGAAGCTAATTTACAACGGTAGGTAATTGACTGAAACCGAGATGCCACATTAGGACGGATAGTGTTGCTGATTCTTCTTTGGATATTGTCAATAATCTGTGGATGCATAGCAGAAGTAACAGAGCAGATGTGGCAGCAATATTCGATGTACGGACGAATGGTTGACTTCTAATTATCACGGACGGCATAGTGGAAAGACCTTCATAGTAGCAGACTTTGTAATTTGTTCAACAGAATCATTCCATTCCATGTCAATGGAATATGTAAGACCAAGAAGGTGAAGTTAGTTGCTCTTCTGGCGGTTAGACTCAGCCATACTGATGAAAGGTAAAAAAAATTCTTAGATGATTTATACGGAGCAGTTTAATTTTAGAAACATTAAAATTAACCAGCCATTTCTTGCCCCAGTTGACAACAGATTGAAGCTTATTTTAGAGATCTGCTGCCAATCTGATTTTATCGAATCTATCAAACTATAAGACAGGAGTAAATAGTCGTGACATACAAATGGATATTGAGTCGGGGACTGATGACATAAGGAAGGTAAATATTTTGTATTCCCCTGCTGGGGTAACGGTAAACGGCACGGAATCGAGTTCAATTCCTGTGTTGCATTGTAGTGTTCTATGGACACGTGGTTAGAACATTTGCATTCTGACCATGAGACCCGGGTTCGAATCTCACGATGGTCGATTTGTCTGTAAAGAGACTTCCTGATATTATCGGACTGGAGGGGTCGATACCAGCGTGCGGCACCTTTGGAAAGTACCTAAAAACCATACCACGGGTTGACCCAAGCCATGTGAGTGAAACTTGGTAGACGGAACCCTAGCACGAATTGAGCGTCCTGTCCTGTTCAAATTGTTGATCACGCTAGATAACACGCTCTTTCCCAGAAACTGTAACTAAGGTCTACTCAGCATAGTTTGTAGTATAAACAGCAGGTGGGCTCTGTGGTGTTGAATAAACACAAAAGCGCCTGAGCAAGCGTCTTCGATAGGGATCGGCTAGTCGACCTAGTAAACGGGTATCTTCGAATACAAGTGGCCAGCTATACTACTATATTGTTCTACGACACGTGATCGGTAATCAACTTCTTCCTTGTCTGTTAGTTTACTATACACCCTATATCACTTCTATGCAAATCAACTAGCTCCTCGTTGAACTTCATTCGCTTTAATTCCACGGGAAATGCATGAACGCACATCTTTCTGCGTTCTGTTTGAACGCACAATTTCTTTACCAAATATCTCGTCATGCCATGATGGCAGGTGTAAAAAAAAAAATAAGAGCGAGTCTTTAGTTCATTCAGGCAAAGCATTCCTCTTCATACTACTTGCCAGTCCAGACAGATGTTACATCAACTACGATCCTTGTCAGTGAAGTTTCAACCTGTTGCTGTAAATAATGTCTGTTCAATTTTTATGAGTTTACCTTAAGAGGATAGTACCAAATTTCAAAGCTGTTATTTGAAACTGTAAATCATCAGATTAAAGAAGTTCTAAAAACACCTGGTCAAATATTTGGGATGGATTTTCGATCTTTATCAGCATTTCAATACTTCTATTTGCGACCAAGCAACCTCTTCCGTTGTTTTGAATTTTATGTCTTGCTCGTTTAATATCTTTTGACCTAGTGTTTCTTTTTAAAGTTTCTCTTAAAGTGTCCTTTTTTTCTTGATTTTTTTTCCTATTGAAATTTATTACGACTTAAACGAAAACGGTTGATATCGTCTGCTCATAAATATCGTCTGCTCATAAACATCAAAGAACTGACAAAAAGCAAAGAAGAATTTTTCAAAGCAAAAAAAGAATATCTCGTGTTTTTATATTTATTCATTTTATTAAAATAAATAATGGATTTTATTTATATTTCTGTAAACTTCACATTTAGTATATACATGTTAATAGCGGGCCTGGAAAGAGAGAATAACTATTTTGTTTATCTCCACTCCCCAATGCCCATATTAGGCATTAATATACTTGTGATATACTAACAAGTTAACACAACGAAAGAAAGAACCAGAATAGCTGATAGAAATTAATGCCGAACCTTGAAAATATTTTATATACAGATGTGTCATGCAATATATATATATATATATATATATATATATATATATATATATATATATATATATATGTGTGTGTGTGTGTGTGTGTGTGTGTGTGTGTGTGTGTATAAGTGTTGGTTCAAGTCGTCTGAAGATCGTATGAGCGTCCGTGAAACTCGGGTTACGACTAGAGTTATTTTTTTCATAAGATTTAACGTTGGTAAGTGCTTTTGTCTCAGTCTAGGCAATCTAGGCTTCGAGCACTTTACTGAGTAGATAAATTTGCCTTAGGAAATTTCTTCTCCTTCTTTTTTCAGTTTTGTCGATTTTTATTCGAGACTCTATCTGGGTAAGAGTTTTAGGTCTTGGAAAGTTGTCCGTTAGTTGCATCAACTGTTTTGTTTTTCTTTAATAAAGGGTACGAAAGGTAAATTGTCGCTATTTTATATTGTTAATTACGCACATGCATGTTGTTTGTTTTTGATTTTGTCAACTGCACAGTATAGTGGGCTCAGTTGGGTACCGTCTGTGAGAAAAAAAGCACATGACTCAATTCATTCCACCAGAAATTTGGAAACACCATGTTGTACTCCTTGGCATTCGCGCCGGAAGCTACAACACGAACATTTCAATGTCTGTCAATCTGGGGACAGAACAGAGGATTGAGAAAGAGTTGGATGAGTCTAATGGTGATTACGAAGATACGGCAGCACGAAAACTCACTTTGATCGTTCTGATAAGAAAATAACTCCGTAATTTGTTGGTGAGGGCCTCAGACTCCACGAGAAGGCCTATATCAAGTGCCTTGAGGATGTAATGCTGCCCTGTGTCAAGAAGGTATATATGATAAGGATTATGGTAACATTCACCGTGCCTATGGAAGGCGAGAATTATGACAGAATACACCAATTCAAACAAGGAGACCGCCCAGAACGGATGCAGGAGATTTCGAAGTCGTTTGAAGGACGTGATTGAAACCAATGGCAATTATATTGGATACATTTACTTTTTATAATTTAAGATATTTTTGTATGATTTTGGTAAATATATCTGTTAAAATGAGATGACAATGTTATTTCCATTTTTGCGTTATTTAAACGACAATTTATCCATGGTATATATATGTATGTATTCAGGGTACCATGGATAGATTGTCGTTTAATAACGCAAAAATCTATCCAATTTTTCTTTCTATCCGAGCGCTTTCGGTTATATATTTAGCCATTTTCAAGAATGAAATATATTAATTGTTAACTAGAAATACATTGTTGTATGTATGTATTTATATAATGTTTTCATTTTCAAAAAACGGTCAAGATATTGTGTCCATGTTCATAGTTGATATTATTGAGTGTTGGTTTTTGTTTTTATTAATAAGGCTTCCATTATTTTTAGCCTTTTTTTTTTACATGAAGACGATGCTATTTTATTTATATGAGTATTTAAATGAGACCTAATTGAGTTATGATCAAAAAGATGTAATGTGAATCTTCTTGTCGAACATGTTGTAGCCTATATAATTATTTACGAATTTTGATTCATCAGGAATACAATTCCATAATGGACATTTAAAAATGCGAAGAGAAAAGAATATTAGATCACATGAGAAATTGTATAAAAAACTAAATCAGAGTATCTTGTCTGTCGTATTCAATAAAATGTGTATGAAAGAAAGACTGCTGCCTAAATACACAAATATATATATATATGTGTATGTGTGTGTGTGATTATTGATTTGTCTTTTTTTTCGGTTTATCAATTCTTTGTGAGTTGTTTAAAGTAGAAACATATGTTGAATTGTAAGAGTATTTTTCGCGTGAATATTGCATTAAGAATTCTTTTAAGAATAAAAATGATTTTTCCTGATACAAATGTTACTATTTAACCCATCGCTGGAAGAGGAAATGGATTCATACCTTCCGAAAGAGCCACACAGTGAAAGTATACCACCCATGGATGAAACAAGCAGTGTGAAGGGAAAAATAGAAACGTCTTACTTGTAATATTTACCGGGGTGGTGGCGAACGGCGAGACCGGGCAAAATCTTTTATGTTCCTTGTCAGGACCACGTGGTTTTCATTCGTTCTCGCGAGCTACCATATCTACTTTCCCCGAGATCTACACAGCAACTAATGTTTCTTCACCCCTCGAGTTGTCGTCAATGAAGGGCTGACGTCAGTCACTGGCCGTCACGTGACAATTCGTAAGTTCCTCCTACCAAAAAAGGGAGATAATTGTTCTCTGGCCCCCTACAATGTTTTCGAGTAGACTTCCCTGAAGAAAATGTGTATCTACTAAATATGCAATATATATATATATATATATATATATATATATATATATATATATATATATATATATATATGAATACATTTCTTATTTGTTCCAGTTTTGGCTGAAATATTAGCGCAAAGAGGTCTCTTTAGCAGTGATTGTCGCATAGTCTTGGAGAAAAAGCAACTGCGGCAATCCAAACCGTATGCAACCCTGGAGAAGCACATAATACGGTGCCAATGATGGGTTTCACATTGACATTATGATCAAGAGGTTGGTCGATTTCATGGATAAAAGTTTTTTGGCTTCTGGAATTAAATTTTATTTTACTTTAGTTAACTACTCAATCTTTCATATATTAAAATGCTGAAGTTTTCTGATTAGCTGGTTTCTGATAAACTTCAACCATTTTTTTTTCACATATTTTCATTTCAAATCTGATATTTACGTAACTGGATGAGGGTGGTCTGAAAAGTTCAAAGGCTGACTATGGATGATGTCAGGTCTGTGAAATATTGCATGCATTAATTTCAACTCTTCTTAGTAATAACTGCATTGTTTCCTTCCAGGTAAACTGACATCTGACCTTTCAAAGAAGACTTCAAAAGTAACAGGTAGCGACTTCTCTTGAAAATGGACAAAATTAGGTATCTGGGTGTTATCAAGTAACTGCAGGAAAACGGTTTAGCCCCAAAGAACATTTCTGGAGGGGTAAAATGTGTGAAAAGCGAAGAAAAGAAATAAACTTCAAACACGGCTTTATAAATTCAAGAAGTTTTTATTATTGAGTGCTAAAATAATTTTTGGTTTTCTGTTAAGTTGAAAGAATTAAATTATAATTTTTATCGCAAGCAAAGTTCATACGGAATTTTTTCATTTTAAAACACAAAAAGAAAAAAATGAATTTTGTTAGTATAGAGTGGAACGTATGCATTTGATTGTTACGCGAAAAGCCATAATCTACATCATCTTACACTTTGTTCAAAAATTATATGAAGACCGCAAAAGTAATTAATTTTTTGTTGAATTAGGTATTTCAGTTTCATGCCCAGAAGATAATAGTGTTTAGCGGGATGGTTACTAAAATTTTACCAAGAGTTTTAGATGTAAAAAAGCCACTAGGTATTCGGTGTTTGGTATTAGTGACCGCAGATTATGAACTAGGTTTTGTTCTGTTGGAACTTTTGGTTATACGTAGTTGGGTCGAAAAAACAGAAAAATAAAACGTTACATCGGCATTTAACAAATAACAAATGCATTTATCTACCTACGTAATAGTATTTAGATATTTAAGCTGTTGAAATAGAGGGAATGTATTAAAATTTATTTTGTAATGTCCGTTTGTTCCGTGTCTAAGGAGTAAAATGTATTTTTGATTTATTTCGACTTGAAAGCTTATAGTTTCTGAAATGCGATGCATTTCAAACTAGCTTAATGATGTGGGGCCAAAGTCGGGACCACAGAAGAAAAACACAGAACACGGATTAGATGTAAGAAAGATATATTAACAACAGGTTACAGAGATAGTGTAAGTGGAGCTTACTATATGTTAGTGTCCAATACTGGTAGTCGTACGCGGCTCTCACTGTCTCTCTGACTCTCTGTCTAGAGTGTTGTGTCGCATACTTAATATAGACCTGGAAGAGTCTATTGTGTAGGTAGCTCCGGTCTCACAATGCTTAATGGAAAAGTAATAAAAAATTAATGGTACTATAAAGTATTAAGAAAGAGAAAAACTTCTTTAGAAACCAAAAAAAGAGTACTGAACTGTTATGTAATATCAGTCCTCCTATATGACAGTGAATACCGAACAATCTCCTAACAGATGAAGAAGAGGCCTGAAGCAACAGAAACAAAGAAAAGAGTACTGAACTGTTACGTAATATCAGTCACCCATTATGGCAGTGAATGCTGGATAATCTCCTCACAGATGAAGAGTCTTGATGCAAAAGACACAAAAGAATAGAGTACGGAACTTTTATGTAATATCAGTCCTCCTCTATGGCAGTGAATGCTGGACAAACTCCTCAGAGATGAAGAAGAGACCTGAAGCAACAGAAACAAAGAAAAGCGTACTGAACTGTTATGTAATATCAGATCTCCTATATGAATGTGAATGATGGACAATCTCATCACAGATGAAGAAGAGACTTGAAGCAAGAGAAATATGTTTCTAGATAGATGTGAGCAACGACGATGTTTTAGCGAAAACAGAGACAAAAAGGATACCTATATGTAACATCAGGAAAAGACATTTGAGAATTCTAGGCCACATAATGTGGAAAGAGGGTTTGTAAAATATGATACTCACGTGATGGACTGAAAGCAAGAGAGACAGAACAAAACAACCGATGACTTATTTTGAGAGCTTGAGTAAACGAATAGCAGAACAGAGTTTAGGAGGGATTACAAAATACAAAATTTATTGAGCTACAAAGGACAGGAAATTGTGGAGATCCATGATCACCAACGTCGTGAATAAGGGACATGACGCATAGAAAAGAGGGCATATAATGAGGAAAGAGGGTTTAGAAAATATGATACTCACATGATAAATTGAAGGCAAAAGAGACAGTGCAAAACAACGCATAACATATTTCGAGAGTAAACGAATATCTCTCGAACAGAATTTAGGGGAGATAACAAAATACAAAATTTATTGAGCTAATTATTGAGGGTAGGAAATTGTGGAGAGCCATGATCACTTACGTCCTGAAGGGACACTGCACATACAAAGACGAAGAATGATCTTGAGTAAATAGGTGGTGAAACAAGTTTTATGGAGAAAACAAAAAGACAAAATTTATTAAGAGCTACAAAAGAGAGGAAATTGTGGAGAGTAATGATCGCCAACGTCATGAAAGGACACGGCGTGTAGAAGAAGAAGAAGATGATTCTTTATTACTATTATTAACTATGATTGATTTATTTGATGCTAGGTTTCTCGTTGTCATAGTCGTAAGGGGAGAGCCTAGACTCAGGCAAAATAGTGTGCCAGTTGGACGATCTGGCTAACTGTGCTTACTCAGTCTTTACTGTTAAGTGCATTTCTTATAAGATCCGCCTCTATGAAAGTGACTCGGATAGATGTATTTATTTAATTTGTTTTTCAAACTTTTCATTGGCTAAAAAACAATTATTCACTTTTATTTTATGTTGAACCGTTTTTGAATATAGGAACGTATTGCAGGTTAATATAATTCAAATGAATCCTTTCCTAATCAATAAGAACATTCCGAGAAATATATGTATGTGTGTGTGTGTGTGTGTGTGTGTGTGTGTGTGTGTGTGTGTGTGTGTGTGTGTGTATTTAAAATCACTTTAAACATGGGGAGGTATTTGCATTTTGATACATTGTGCAAAGAATGTCTGGCGCAGGAAAATCTATCCTCTGTGGATAGTGTTTTTTCTATGTATCAATTCACACGTTCTTGTCGAATATATTGCTCTCGTAAAATAAAGAAGAAATAGAATACAGAAAGAAAAAAGTATTAAATGAAAACAAACGCAATGTGGAAAATCGATCGTACAAGTGCCATACACATTCTAATAAGATTAAAAGGGGGATATTTAATTTTCACTGCAACCTGAAATAATCTTTCCATTTTTTTTCCATGTAGTCGTATATCATTTTTTTTATTAAATTATATAAAAAAAAGTTAATAGCAGGGTCGTTTTCTTGTTTAATTTCATTAAAAATTGATCCCCGCTCTAAGGAAACCAAAATAAATGTAGTCAGAGCACGTGATTTTTTAAAATGTAAAAAATAAGAAGATAAATTTGTAAATCGAATTTTGGAGTTCTTTTTTCATGTACAGGGTGATTGAAAAGTACCCCCTCCCAATTTTATGCTTGATGGACTCTCCCGTCTTGTAAAAATTATAGTTAGACGAGAGAGGCCATCATACATAAAACAGGGAGGTTATTTTCAATCACCCTGTATTAATATGGATTATGTTCTCCAGATTGCGAATTAAAAAATATATTTTTTACATTTCAGAATTCACTTTGCTGGGGCATATTTGTTTTGGCTTCCGTAGAGACCAATTTACAATGAATTTAAATAGTAAACTGGACCAGCCTATTAACTTTTATAAATTTTATTTTATTTATTTATTTATTTATTAGAGATCCATGATCTGATGTGATTTAATCTATGATAATATGGAAAAGGACCTACTTTACGACTATGCCAAATAAAATAAATGACTTATTTTTCAAATTCTCTTTTGCAAAAGAAAAAATTGTCAAACGATTCACCTGCAGAAGCTTTTTGTCTTTTTTTTTTTTTCTTAAAGGAAAATACTTCTGCGACCGGATCAGTTTAAAATGATTTAATTGATATAGTAACTAGACCCTGCTATTAGCTTTTATATAAATCTTTTTCGAAAGTATATATTTGTAACTGGAAGTGCCCAACCTTTAGTAATATGGGAAAAGAAATTTAAAAAAAAGATTATTTATAAGTCTACCATTCGTCCATGTTTCGAATATTGCTGCCATATATGGCCCGGTACTCTTGCTGTATATTCAGAGATTCTTGATAAAATACAAAGAAGAATCAGCAATACTATTGGGCTTGACTTGACATCTTGGCTTCAGTCACTTTCTCACCACAGTGATGTAGCTTCCTTTTGCCTTTTCTATAAATATTTTCATGGTAATTGTTCGGATGAACTCTTCGCTTTGGTAGACTTTATGAATTTGAGCGTAGTACTAGATTGGCGGTAAGGTCCCATCAATTCTCAGTTGAATTGCCTAGATGTAACCGTATGTTCCGTGATAACAGTTTCTTTTCTTGCACTTCTCCCTTGTGGAACTCTCTTCCGGCTTCTTGCTTTCCGACCAACTTTGATCTTCAAAAATTTAATTGCGATGTCAATCGTTACCTGCTGTCTTCATGATTACTCTTCTATTGTTCTCTCTCCCGAATAGTGTTTCATTTTTGTCATATTCATTCACACTCAGTAACCCGTTCTGTCTTAGTGGCTTTAATGCCTTGCATGAGGTGACAAGATTTTTTTAATCTATTTTCAAAATGATTTAAGGCGCGCCTCATTTGTATTAGTTTTCTTGTTCATCACGTCTCTTTAATTCCAAAACCATTGCCGTGAGTTCATGTATGGATTTCTGTATTATTCTTCATATATATGCAATTATTCTTATATATATATATATATATATATATATATATATATATATATATATATATCCTCTATTGCTATTTCTATGCGAAATGTTCTGATGAGCTCCATTCTTCGATTTCAATAGTTCAGACTTTGACAGCTCAGGCATGCCATGCTACCTCTAGAGAATCGAATCACCCATATTTCCTCCCTACGGAATGACTTCCATACAGGCAGTTTTTTTTTCCCAAAACTACCTGACTGACTCCCGCGTGTATTATCTATCCTCCCTATTCTCATATTCTTCACTTTCCTCTTACAT
This sequence comes from Acanthosepion pharaonis, assembly GCA_903632075.3. NCBI lineage: Eukaryota > Metazoa > Mollusca > Cephalopoda > Sepiida > Sepiidae > Acanthosepion > Acanthosepion pharaonis. The sequence continues at coordinate 3,228,256 of CAHIKZ030003358.1, read as the reverse complement.
TCATATCACTACAGGTCATTCAATAAAGTTATATCTTGTGTGACTCTCGAGTATTTAATTAGGTGAACATTACTATGAAGATAAGTAAGAAGATTAATATAATGATTAGTATAAAGATTAGTATGAAGATCAGTATAAGGATTAGTATAAAGATTAGCATAAAGATTAGTATAAAGATTAGTATGAAGCTTAGTATAAGGATTAGTATAAAGATTAGTACAAGGATTAGTATAAAGATTAGTATGAAGATTAGTATATACATTAGTATAAGGATTAGTATGAAGTGAAGTATAAGGATTATTATAAAGATTAGCATGAACATTAGTATAAAGATTAGTATGAACATTAGCATGAAAATTAGTATAAAGATTAGTATAAAGATTGATATGAAGATTAGTATAAGGATTAGTATAAAGATTAATATGAACATTAGCATGAAAATTAGTATAAATATTGGTACGAAGATTAGTATAAAGATTAGTATGAGCATTAGCATAAAGATTAGTATGAAGATTAGTATAAAGATTAATATGAAGATTAGTATAAGGATTAGTATAAAGATTAGTATGAGCATTAGCATAAAGATTAGTATGAAGATTAGTATAAAGATTAGTATAACGATTTCTGTTGGAAGGCAGATGCAACCGTCAAACCCACTGACTTAAACACAATGTTGATAACCATAAAGATAGATATATTAATACGAATAATCTTTTCTGATAATTATAATTCACGTTCAGGTTGTTATACAAACGAAATTCATGTATGATTACTCATGTTGGAGAGCAAGGTTTTCATTCGACTTCATTAGCAAACCGTCAGTTGTGATTTAAAGCCTTTTCTGGATGAGTGAAGACATGGAATTTAGAAGGCATGTCAGCGCGTTCATTCTATCGACCGATGGACTTATATTATCTTTATCTAATGGGAAAATTTTTCTCATTTCAGACAAAGGTAAAAAGACTATAATTTCTGAATATCATATTCAATATTGTACTTGTAAAATTTCCCACAATAAAATGTAGTTAATATAGACTCGCTTACATTGTTATTTTATTTGTATCGTTCTCTCTCTCTCTCTCTCTCTCTCTCTCTCTATATATATATATATATATATATATATATATATATATATGTGTGTGTGTGTGTGTGTGTGTGTGTGTGTGTGTGTGTGTGTACGACATTGATAAATTATCTATTGTCTCTATTCCATAAAAACAAGTTTTAGATCAAACAGAATACAGAAACTGTTATCAAAATAAAGTGAATTTATTTCTCTTTAAAAATCACTAGATTATTGTTCAACAGGTTCAATATTTAGTACGACGCCTCTATCCAAATACTTTATCCACTATTTTCTTTTATTCAATGAAGAAAAATCTTTGTTTAATTTTATCCAATTGGTCGCAGTAACTTCAAATTCAATATCAAATCAAAAACGTTGACTTTTCCACACTTCGTTCAATTTGCAATCAATCACAATTTTGATGGTGCCAGATTGCTGGCTGTAGAGAAGATATGCAACAATTGTGCATTTCCCAGTTTTCACTCTTTATATTGAGTGCATACTGCAACGTTGCACTGTTGAGATGCAAAAAATGTTCTCTTTTCATGCCTTATTTTGCAATGTTCACAGGTTTTCATTGACTTTACATGTCAGTGAATTTTGATTGGTGTGCAACTTTTTTACTACAGATAATTCTATCACTGATCAATGCCATTTATGTAACTCTGACATAGTATTCTACTAACAAATACTATGAGTCAATACAGTCACTAAATGGACACTAAACATATTCGAAAATGACTTTACATACTACCAAATAGATGTTTAAATCTGTTTCTCTCTCTGCTATTAGCGACGCCACCTGGTAGAAGATATTACCTATCAATCAACCCAGTTATACAGGATGCAAGTAATCAAACTGTATTAAATTCAACTGACAAGGTCTGTTTATTATATTTTTACATATTTTTTAAGTGAACATTTTGTGATTTTCATTTTTATTTTATTCATCAGATTTCAGTTTGTCAAAATAACCATTTTCACCACTTTTTTTAAACTGTCAATATTGCATGACATGAGATAGAAAGATAGATTTATCAAAACGTCTGACTTTCATGAGTGCTGTACCGCGAAACCCTGAAGTCGGTCAAGAGATAATTTCATTGAACTTTTATTAATTTATTTATTATTATCCGCCTAATTTTCTATTGAGTACTTTCTTCGCAATAATTCTACCCAAGTTAAAATTTTATATATTTCGATAGCTGTGATTGATTATTATTATTTTATTTCTTTTGATTTCTAGTGTGTACACATTTTTTTCCGGGTCCCGTCCAGACCTAAAGTCAGAAATGATATGACATTTTCCACTAAGCAATTAAAAACACACACACACACATAATTTACATAGATAAAGTCCTTCGTAAAGTGTGGGCTGTACTCGTGAGAACAATTTTTTGTATTTCTTTAAGGCATGAGGTTCCAGGAATTCCTTCAATGAGTCTATTGGAATCTTTTCCAAACAATTCTAGGGCTCTAACTACAACGGGGATTGTTGATGTTCATATGTGCCACATTTTTGAGATTTTAATTTCAAGCTCTTCAAAGATACATTGCAGTCTGCAGTGATTGCCACATCAATAAGGAGGCAACTTTTTGTTTGCGATCTCTAATAACCATGTCTGAAGTGTTAGCTTTGATTGTTCCATTATTATTTTTATTATTATTATTATTATTATTATTATTATTATTATTATTATTATTATTATAGATAGATAGATAGATAGATAGATAGATAGATAGATAGATAGATAATGGCTGGCCATTCATATGCGAGGATGACTGTCTTCTAGGTCGTCTAGCCAATCCCTGTTGCAGATGCCTGCTCAGGCACATTTGTGTTTGTTCAACACCCACAGAGCTTACCCTTGGTTTTATACAGTTGCTGTAAGAGAGAAGGTGTTATCTAGCGTGATGAATAGTCAACCAACGATGACTTGTGTCTTCTCGCACAACCATCGACGGCTCCCGTCTATCCAATTTCACTCACAAGGCTTGGGTCAATCTGTGGTAGTGTTTTCAGCTATATATTCATACATACATTTTCACAAAGGTTACTCCACTCTTCAGTTGAGTGAACAGGTAACAGACAACAGTTGCAAATAATATATTTTAGCAATACTTACATAAAACATGAGTACAATTTTGCCATAACCCACTTTTTTACTTTACGTAAAACATGAGTACAATTTTGCCATAATCCGCCGATTTTTGAATTGAATAATTTTCGTTGAGTTTTATTTCTTTAATGACTACTTAATTTTTGGAAAGATTTTAGTTTCTGAATTTAATTTTCCTGTCAGCAGACATCAATCTAAGTAAGTTAAAAAATATGTTTGCAGTGAAAATGTTACGGGAAAAGCCACATAAATCATTTATATAATTAGCTGTTATTTTATTTTCATAAATTAAATTTAACTTTATTAAAATATCAATTATTTTATTAGATTAATTATTATAAATTAAATTGAATTTTTTTTCTGGACACTTTTTCTTAGTCGAATATCAAAATTGTTGGATAATTTTCTTGCAAGAGTTGTTTTTGTCCATTGATTTTTACTCGCCCTATGATAAAATTTGAATAAGGACTGTTTAAAAATTGTTGTATCTTCGAGGTGAATGATTCACAGAGAAGAATGAGTGCTTAATATATTTATTCAGCATCAGTATCTGGTGCTAACGAATACATACAAAAACACAGAACAATAAGTTACCAAACAATTAACAAGACAACTTACAAGGAATAGAGAAGGGTCAAATGTTGTATAGCCAAAGTAAGATCAGTACGAATATTAATCAACTTAGTATCAACTTATTAATCAACTGCTGAAGTCCTTAATCGTAGACTATTTAAGGCTATGAGCCAGGCCATATTGTAAAGTGCTGAAGGGCTGCTAGCTACTCTACAACTAAAATACACAAAATTATTTTTATGACTAAATTTATGTTTTTTTATTAGCAATAAATCAACATTAAAATTTCGAAGTTATTTAAATTAGTAGAAAATTTTTTTTTTAAATTGGCGATCTTTTTTTAAATCTGGTTTCCCATTTTATTAATCTCACACAAAGAGTTTAAAACCATATAAAGCCTGATTTCAGTCCGCTAAAGTATTTTTCTTCTTTATATATTTAATTAAGATGCATTTTGCATGTATACAAAATGGAAAACTAGTATATTGTTGCGATAAAATAAAAATAAAAAACATAGCTTCACTTTCTGTGGTGTTGCACGAACATTATCCATATACAAGATGTCCCCGAAAATTGACATCATTTAAAATGTCTAATATCTGAGTAACAACATGTCCCAGGCAAACATGTCTTGCGTAACATTCTCCAGCGCGTCAATGATTCTTAGCTTAAGTTCCTCTAAACCTGAAAAGGAGGAATATGGACTTTTCTTTTCAGATAAGGCCATAGAAAAAATCACAAAGCGTCAAGTCAGGTGAACGTGGTGGCCATTTTAACAGCATATTGTCATTATCACTAGCACGCACGATCCATCTTCCTGGTAGATTCTCATTGAGATAAGTCTGCGCTGACGACGCTGAAGAATGTTACGCAAGACATGCTACAGTGTGTTTGGCATGTGTAAATATGTAACATAGATTCTGGAGAGAAAAATTGTCTAGCACGATACAGTGAACTGGATTTGTTAGCAGCAATGGGTTCAATTGCTTATATTATTTACAGACAGACTAATGACCTCGTCTTTGTTGTTACTATGACAACGTTTCCGACACTATGTTCTCCGGCTTTTTTCTAGGTAACCTTCATTGATTTTCAAACTGAGCCCCTTGTTCAATCGTGGATAGATTGTTCTTATTTCAATAATATCTCGTCTTTATTAATTGTTCGGTTACTAAGTCTGGGCATTCATCCTCTACGCCATTATTCCGTCGAACAATCTGGAAGCTATAATTTGAATCCTTATATCCAAACGATATTGCCTGCCGGCGTGCCGGTCGCTACAGACTTATTTTCAAGTTTGGCTCCTTCTGCCACCGACTTCTCTTTCTTTTACTTATCTTTACCTTTAAAACTGTAGTCGTTTTAGTATGAGCCTGTGTTAGTACTTTCTTCTTTCGTCATGGATCTCATATAGTATGTATATCTATGCTAGGCCTACTGATGAAGCCGCCATCAGCTAACACATGTGTTGGTTCTTTCAAACGTCTGAATCTCAAGTATTCTACTATGTATTTTTACTTTATCTTTCTTTCATTTTATATGTCCAGACGGCATTCTACTATCTTATTCTGTTCCGATCTTTTTATCAATCTAAGTCCATATCTATATATATTATGCATATTTAATAAGCAACCCTTTTCTTAAACATGTTTTATTGAATACAACACAATCCTACTAAGATCATATCTAGCTATCAACATCTGTTCATACATATCTATATATCTATATATATATATATAATTGTAATATATATATATATGTGTGTGTGTGTGTGTGTGTTCATATCTATCTATCTATCTATCTATCTATCTATCTATCTATCTACATCTGTTCATATTTATCTACTTACCTATCTATTTACATCTGTTCATATCTATTCCAGCCTGTTCATATCTATCTCAGTCCGTTCATTTCTATCTATCTATCTATCTATCTATCTATCTATCTATCTATCTATCTATCTATCCTCGTCTGTTCATATCTATCTGTCTAATTCTGCTCATCTATCTATCTATCTATCTATCTATCTATCTATCTATCTATCTATTCCAGCCTGTTCATATTTATCTATCTATCTATCGTAGAATCTGAGCATGCGTGTATGTCTATTCCATAGCCATCATTCAAATCAAACTTTCTTTATCATTTTTCCTTCGCCTGGTCTATTCAACCACTTTACTTTGACAGCTTCATCAGAGGTGATGTAAAACTCCGCCACAGTAAAATAGAGCGTTAGATTCATTGTATTTCGGATTCCATTACATAAAGAGAAGAAAGCTTATAAACTGCAATTTGAAAGCATTTAATCATTTCTATTGTGTCATTTCTATGTTGCTTTATTGATGAGGCGCACCTGTTTCATTCTCTTTCCCTCAACTTATATACCTACGCATCATACTTCGTGTATTAATGTTTAACTCTGAATGCTTTGTGTCCAAGAGCTACTAAAAATGGAGAAAGCATTGTGTTAAGGAAGTAAGTAATGTATCGTGTTAAAATGTCATTAGGGGTGTGAAAAAAAAAATGGAAACTCTTGTGGGAGGAAGAGATTTTTCGTAGTCAGGCTTCGTTGTATTCGCGAAATTTGAATTACCGTTTTTGACGGCATATAAGACGGACTTTTTTTTAACTAAAAATATCGTTTAAAATTCCCCTGCGTCTTATATGCCATATGTAGGTTTAAGATTCGCGATAGACAAAATTAGCTTCCTGGCAATTCCTATTAGCTTAGACTTTAGAGTAACTTTCATATATCTATTGTCATTATTTAAAAGGCTATTATGCAGATTAAAAGTGTTATCATTGATAATATTCATTATATTAATTTCATCACGTTTAATATTAGTACTTTGTTTCGCTAAAATTATATGCAATAAATTCAAGTTATATATTTGTAAAAGATATTTATTTCATTACATTTTTCCTTGCGATAACTTCCAGTTGCATCAGAATTTTTATATCCTAATTATTCCAATAAGACGTTGACAAGACGCAGGCTGTACAGATTATTTAAAGGATATGATAAAGTTTTTATAGGTGTGTGTTCTTTTTTCCTATTATTTTTCTTTTAATTGTAATCATGGCTTGTTTAACCAAAAGAATACCTCATAAATATAGCCTAGGCTGTACCAGTTATTAATAATTTTACTAATTACTAATCTTTATTGATTTGCCCTGCTGAAATTGGGGTGCGTCTTATACACCCGTTCATCTTATATGCCGTCAAATATGATAGTTTACAAGATGCCTATCTTTGAATGCTCCCACCTTACGGTCATGTCACGCTCAAACATCAGATCTCACTTTTATCATTCAGGAAAGAAAACGACTCTTTTCTGTCAAAAGTTAGATTAAAGCAAATATGGTAAGCACAATAGTAGAAATGTAGCCGTAACCTGTTAAAAGCAAAAATGGAGTATTGCTGCCATATCTATGCTGGAGAGGTTCAGTTGCCACTTTCTACCTTTGACAGGACCTAAAATCGTCATGCAGACTTGTAAAGTTAAACTACTTCTCCATGCTATACCCACTTTTTCCAGCAGACACAACGTCGCAAGCCTTTCACTAGTCTATCGTTATTTCCATGGCAAATGTTCACATGAGCTCCGCTCTCGTGTTCTACCAGTTCAGAACACACCATAGAGTCGAATCAGCCTCATTTTCCCCGTATACTAAATTTCAATAGAGAGTTCCGCTCAGACAACAAAAAACTGCTACTTTACGAACAGACTCCCAAGTAGATACTTCCTTGAAAACTACAATCCTAACATCTTCAAGTCAAGGGTCCAGTCGATATCTTTCTTTCTCATCCTCATAATCATCCCTGCCTACAACATTATTTTTCATTCATATCACACACCACTTTTATTATCAGCATATTAACAGTAACCCTCTATCTTGAGTTGCTCCCAAGCTTGCGGCCATATCTCATTGAAAGACCGGTTCTCGCACGATCGCCGAAGTTAAGCAAAGTCGAGCCTGGTTAGTACCTAGATGGATAACCACTTAGGAATATCAGATACCGTGCGACTGATGTCATCGTTAACGGCTCAGTATTGGTAATCGTAAAATCAAGTTCCAATTCTAGCCGGGTTGGTTATAATCAAGCCCAAATACCATTGGAAACATAGGAATCCACCTTTCTTTCCCCAGCTATGGGTTACTGTTATACTGGAACACACCTATTCTATAGTTAATAGACTCTCCCACCTATAATAAGTAGGAGTAGTAGGAGTCGCTAAGTGGCTCAGAGAGTTGGTCAGTCAGTCGATGTCGGACATTAAAGTATCAGCCACCACAGCTAGATTGCTGCGTCATTAACTATTATATCAAGTTCCTAACGTTTTGTACGTCGAACCTATTTTAAGGACCGACTTAGTGAAATACAAGCCTCCACTGTGAAACTACTCTATAACAGTTACTTAGTAGGATTTGTATCAGTAAATAATTATTATCTACAAATATCTTTGCTATCTAAAAATATGTTTTGGCTTTAAATAACCTACAGAAGGTTGATAAATCACTCAGTCAATCAATTGTATTAGCTGAATTTTAGTATATAAAAAGGGTAGGTGGGGCAACTCGAGACGGTGTAATGGTTAATAAGTTTGTAATGGTTAACTAGCTTGTCTCGCAGCCGCACTTGGTGCTCCATAGTTTCGGCCTTGTGCCACCTCTAAGCTAAGCTTAGAAAATCACTACAAAAAATGGGTAGGTGCTAAGTACCGAACAGACAAAATAAACATTTATAAGAAAAGTTATAAAATAAATATAATACATTATGGGAGTGTGGTTCTGTTTTTACAAAAGTCAGGTGTGGGAAAAATGAATCTTCAAGCATTCATTGTCATTTCCCGATGTTTTAGTCTACTGTGTGCAGTAAAAATGTCGTTAAATATATCAGTCTGACTAGTTGGTGTATGATTTTATTTGTTCTAACCCGAAGAGAATGATTATAAACTGTTACTGTTCAGTAAACACAACACATCAACCACCTTTCCATTGGGTCATTTTCAAATATGTCCGGTGCTAATATGAATAGGCCTGGGGATACGATACAAAATATTGATTAGACAATCAGCCTTAGACACAGATATTGAATATTTGAGGATTGGCAATACACTGAGGTGGATGATACGAGATAGTGTGACAATTATCAAATCGAATTCCGGCTGCTGGTCGCTTAATAATGACCTTGGGAAAGGCATAAACGCAGTTTTTTTTTTCGAATATAGCGTCTTCTTCCTAGTATGCCACGATCGTTTACGGATAATACAATGGGTTATTTCTTTTTTATATAAAAAATCCGGTTCACACACTCTTCGCCGATTTTTTGAGTCGGAACAAAGGCTTTTCCATTGTTTCCTGTTTAGCGCCGGGTTTCCTATTCCTACTAAATTCTACTTCAACTCTATACTTCTAACGTCTACGCCTAAGCTCTGAAATGGTGTTTACTATTTATTTATTTTTCCTCAATAGGAGAAGATAGGTTTGCCTATCGTCTGTTTCACACTCCTTCCCGGTCTTTTCAACTGTAATAGAGGCTTTTCCTCTGTTTCCTGTTTAGGGTTGGGTTTCTGGTAGATTCTAAAGTTTACTTCAAATCTAAGGTCTCCACCTAAAGTCTCAAATTTTATTTACTTTATTTTCCCTAACAGGAAAAGATAGGTTTGCCTGTAGGCCGGTTCAAACTCCTCCCCGGTCTTTTGAACAGGAGCAGAGGTTTATGCCTTGTTTCCTGTTTAGGATTGGGTTTCCAGTTCCTTAGAAAGTAATTTTATTCTCTCTCACTCAAAAGAGCGACTTGCGTCTTAGCGGCTTTATCTCAGTGCTTGAGTGGAATTTATTACATTACGCACATGCACACACAAAGACACACACACACATATATATACATATACGCACACACACACACACACACACATATATATATATATATATATTTCTCTCAGTGCGGAAACTGACAATGGAGTGTCGACTTCAATATCCGACTGAGGTCTTCACGTTTCCTTTACCAAAAATACTTTTTTAAATGGTATTAGCCTATCCCTTCTCCCCTTAAAAACAATTAAAAAAGGAGAACAGACTCGGCTGTTTAGCCTTGGTTGGCAACCCGTCTAGGAGAAAGACAACTCTGAGTACAAAACAAGACATGATGTTATCACAGCCATCACAAGAATATTTAAGGTGCAACGGAAATATATATATATATATATATATATATATATATATATATATATACTTGTCATATTATCTAATGGTAAATAAAATATCAGATCCAAAATATAAAAAATAATGAACTTTACATTCGCTGCAAAATTTTCCGCTACTGCCAGTTTCATGTATAATACATAATATTATATATATATATATATATATATATATATATAACATATATATATATATATATATATAGTGAACACTGAAGTCAAAACTCAGCAAGCCGCCTGACGATTGCGTCCAGCTTGAAACAGCCTGTCGCCTCTGTGTGTTGACTTCAATGTTCACTTTTATATTTACATACGCTCTGTCTCTGATATTGAGTACTTTATCCCATAAATATAACACATCTTAAAACTATATTTCTTCATATATATATATATATATATATATATATATATATATATATATATATACAACAGAACTGATAAACAGCGAACGAATTATTGGCTATCCGTATGAATAGAACAACCAACAAATTAGCCAGGTCTGAATCACACCCGGAATATATAAAGATATACCTTAGGTATCAACTAATACCCGAGCAATTTCAGGGTTGATTTTGGGATCATCAATAAGTAACCATAATGAAGCGTTTCTAGCATCATGGTACCGTAAAATACAAGACTTTTCCAGGGAATTCATGCAGGATACCATACATTTCTTCCAGGAAAGCATAACGGCAACAACAGCGAAAATCAACCTGCTTTATGAGCAAATAAAGAAACAAACAGACACGGAGGAATATTCTAACATAAAGAATGATATAAAAGTTCACACAGACCAAACAATGAGAAACTACGAGAAACAAAAATTGAAAAACAAAGAAAATTGAAATGGAATATTTCCTACAGACAGAAGAACAAAAGAGAAATCAAACCAAACTCAGAAAAAAGTGAACGACCATACTACAAAAGAAAACAACACACAGCAACAACACCGACCACCACATAACCAATGCAAACACAAAACAGACGAAAATCATCCACCACTAGACAACCACCAACATCACAAACAACAATAACGACACCACCATCATCAACTATAGCTCGAACCTCAAAACGAACACACACACACAAAACCAACCACTAACTTACGCGGTCAATCCTTAGGGTGTCTTACAGACATACACAAACCAAAACACAACAGCCCTTCTACAGAACTCATAACCCCATTAGACATCCCAGACCACCTAGATTGGCCCCTAGTAGACGATCAACAGCAAACACGCTCAACCTTAAAAAAAAAGGGATAAGCCCCTAACCAGGACACTTGGATGGGGATATAACATCCCCAATAGGGAACATGATGCAAGTTTTCGAGCTTTTACGAAAGAACTTCATCATGTTTGCAAATGCAAACATGACCCATACGGAGGAGTGACAGTAAATTTTCGCTCAATACATTCAGGTTATTAAATAAAGGACTAAGCTTTGATAAAGATACCTTAAGATATATATATATATATATATATATATATATATATATATATATATATATGTGTGTGTGTGTGTGTGTGTGTGTGTGTGTGTGTGTGTGTGTGTGTGTGTGTTTGAACGATAAAAATATTAAAAAATTAAAATTTTCAAACAAACTGGGATGCATATTAATATTTTTTCGTTTTATTATTTCAATTAGATTTCTCGGCTAGTTTCGGCCAGAAAAAATCTACTTGTTAGTAGCAGTGAACTACAGAAATGAATGCCTTGATGGAGAAAATGAACTTTACCTGTAGTTTTAATCAATAGAGAATAGAATTTAGCATTAACTCCGCTAATAAAGAAATATTCCAACAACACAGTAATTTTTATAACGCAGCCTTAAAAAATAGTGGGTACAAAAATGCTAACATCAATTATAGAAACAATTGTAGTAACCAGAAGAAAAACAGGAAAAGAAAAATCATTTTGTATACCCCTCCGTTCAACCAAATGGTTAGCATTAAGCTAGGACATAAACTTTCCTACAAATAGTAAACTTAAAATATTTAATAAAAATACCCTAAAATTAAGTTACAGCTGCACTGAAAATCTAGAAAGTATAATAAAAACAGAATAATAAAATCCTGAATAAACCCCCATGCCAGAATAGTATTAATAAAAACCCTACACTTAAATTAGACAAAAATAGTGAAAAATTATGTGATTGTAGAAACCCAGAAGACTGCCTATTGGAAAATATATGCCGCGTAAAATTTATGATATACCAATGTACTATCTCATCCATTGAGAGTACTAATGCTAATATGATATACATTGGGTCTACGAAGAATGAATTTAAAACCAGGTGGAGGCAGCATAAGTGCTCCTTCAACAATATTAATGAAAGAAATCATACATCTCTATCTAAATATTTTTGGCATTTGAAGATGAATAAAACACCAAAAGTAAAATGGAAAATTATAAACAAAACTAGAACTTGTAAAACTTGGGATGACCCATGCCCTTTATGCCTACATGAAAAACTACACATTATTAAGTTTCTAAATAAAATTTATTAAACAATAGACATGAGTTAATGGTTTTTTGCCGACATCATCAAATTTTCGCATTGAATAATTAGCATAAAAAACAAACAAACAATAAAATAATAAATACAAATTTTAAACTCCATAGTCTAAATAAAAAGTTTAAATGCCCTACCCAATAAAAAAAAACCTGTATGAAGTCGTCAAAAAAATAAATGTTAGCGAATTATGACAGTTTTTTATATACACAAAACCCATTCAGAAAAAAATAAAATAAAATAAAAAAATAAATAAATCTCCATAGACACTTAACCAGACTAGACGATGTCATCTTCCGCTTTGAATTTAGGCACCCCCAACCTTACCCTGACTTGACCTCTTTGAGATATTGATACAAATTATTAACCCTTACATCCCTTTTTTTTAAATAATTGCTCTAGCCGTTACCATAGTAATTTTAATTTTAATGATGAATATGGTTATAAAACGCGTAAATTTCAAGAATTAGTTATTCCCAAAAAATTTCGCTTGAAGATGGAACAGAGCTTGTTACTTTAATTCAATTTAATTCAAATAATTATATTGAAGTTTTCAGCTCTTGTTTCGAAACTTGCGAACTCTTATGTAACGATGGAATCATATTTTTAAATAAATAATTATATTTAGGCTCTACTTTTGTATCGAGCACTGTTTTTTTTAAAAATAATAACAAAAATACTAAAGAACTTTGGATTATTTACCTAACGAGTTCTATCCTATTTTCTATATATTTTCAAGCACACACACACACACACACACATATATATATATATATATATATATATATATATATATATATATATATTATAAATTAATTGATTTAAAATATGGGTTTTCCGCTACACAGTTCTAACCATGAAACATGGTTAGAACTGTGTAGTGAAAAAACCTATTTTTAAATCAATTAATTATAATATTAATGCTCTGTAAATTTACATTGAGCACTATTTTGTAAAAATAAAATATCTATAAGAACACCGGATTATATATCTTACTGTTCTTTCTTTATTTATTTATATTTATATATATATATATATATATATATATATATATATATATATATATAAAAATATATAAATGTTTCTGTGTAACGCGTTTCGTCCCTTAGATCTTCATCGGACAAGGCAAGTTTTCTTTATGTTGATGTGACTACACATGTACACGAACAAGAGACGCTGGGAATTTGAAAATGATTTGTTTTTTATGTGTTTGGGGTATAGAATCTAACCAGAATCATTTAGATTTTTTTTTTTTTTCATTTTGTTTGGTAATTTTGGATTTTATTCTTTATGGGATAATGAATGATATATAAATTTTTATATATTGAGAACAATTTTGGATGAAAGATATATGACAAAGTGGAAAAGGTTTTCAATGACGCGTTTCTTTCCTTCGGATTTCATCAGACTAAATTTGTATGCGTTGATGCGATTACGCATGCGCACCAATGAGGGATGCTGGGAATTTGAAATTTTAAAAAAGTTTTTTTTTTTTTTTGCATGTGTTTTGCGGTATATAATTTAGCCAATTTCATCTTGATTCTTCTTTTTGTTTCCATTATTTTTGTTATTAAATATCCTGATAACAGAAGATCTGTCAAGAATGGTGAAACGTTGTAAGAACCTGAACGAAAATTTACTGTTGATAAACTAGCACTTAAAGCATTTTCTAAACATTTACGTCCCAGTGTATTCTTTTCATTTTAATTAGAAATTTAGCATTTTTATGTCAAAATTGAGGTCAGTCTCGTTACAGTGAGCAACTAATGCATTTAATGTGCTGATTTTTTTAAATGTCCATTTTGTGTTCATATAATCTTTTATTTAAACTTTTTGAGGTTTTTCCAATTTATTTTTTCTGGCACTCCTTAAAGGTGATAGCGTAAATTCTTCCTTCAAGTTTTGGCTTGTTTTGTTTTGTATTAAGTCTTTTATTGCTTTAGGCGTTGCTGTGAAAAATTTTATGTTGAGTTTAGATAAATTCTTTTTAGTTAAAGTTGTGATAGGTTTAGTGGGTAGAACAATATAATTTTTTTCATTAGGTGTGCTTGTCAGGAGGGGCTGCGTTTCTATTTTGTAATATTTTATGAGCCTTTTGTTTCGCATTGAATATGAAATACTTAGGGTACTGAATGTCTCGAAAGTATTTCTCCTCTTCGTGTAAATATTATGGGCTGCAAATTCTGAGTGCTCTTAAATAAAATCCGATGATCATGTCGGATTTTATTTTGTTGTTATGATGGGAATAAAAATGTATAAAAATCATTTTATTAATTAATTCTCAGTGGTCACTAAGTTTTAAGCTGCTGTTAACGCTGTGTAGCATGATATACCTATGTAGTATATATATATATATATATATATATATATATATATATATATATATTCATTTTAGTTGTTAAAACAAAAACATCTTGAAATCGTTACGCAATAGCTTTCGTATCTCTCTATATTTCTGAGATGAGGTATTATGCACATTATTTACATTATTCGGACTATTGTCCTCAACTTTGTCGCCATATTTATTAGAGCGTTTCAGTCGTTGTGCGCTCCGGCCTTCTTCAGGTAGTTGGAATGTCGAACTTAGCCTTTTATTTCGCTCACTGGGGTAGACTGTTCTAGTTCCACATGCCATGTTTAATGGATGTCAGTTATCAGTTATCTCCTGTTAATTTCCCTCTGAAAGTTCTCCACTGCCTTAACCGGGTATTGAACTCACACTCTTGGTGTCCTGTCACTGGATCTAACCAACGCCTTTATCCATATGTGTATGAATTTCTGGGTATTATAAACCTAATGTCTTCAGCAACCATTTTATCAGTGCTTACATTGCAATTATTTTGCTGTTATCATTGTATGTTTTTACCAGAGCTCATATTGTAACTTTTGTTGTTATTATCGCTTTTCTCTGGCAATCCTTATTACTGGTTCCCATATTGTATTCATTTCTATGCTTGGTCGGCTCAGGAGATTTTTGTGGCTTAGCATATATGCTCATTCCTTAAGTTTACAAATTTTCCAATGATGTTCCTTGTCTATGATCTCAACCTGATCCCACAGAGGGCGGTGATCTCCCTTTTCTCTCCATATGCGTTCTTCCCCTCGTGTTACAGCTTTCTGGTGTTCTTGAAGCCTTACCATAAGGGGGCAGCCTGTCTCCCCTTTATATTCTTTCCGTAGCTGCACGGGATAGCGTACACACAGTCTTTAGTCATGGGGTGGGGTCTTACTCGGGAGATATATCTGCTAACTCTCGTCAAGCTTTTGAAGGTTTTCCTGATGTTATATGGACCGCAGATCCTTTGTATTTTCTCTGATAACCCCTTCACATAAGGCAGGCAGACTGTTTTCTGATTGTTGTTGTCCTCCTCTTGTACCCGCTTATACCAGTTTTTTGCCATGTATCCAGGGTAGTTGTTACGTTGTTGGGTACTACTTATACTGACTAATTCTTTATCTAATATCTCGGTCTTGTAAGCAGCGGACGCTCCCTTTCTTTACGCTGTGTGGATGGTGGGAGTTGAAATTGAGGTACTGTCCGGTGAATGTCGTTTACGGTATACGGATGTCTTGATGTCTGTTCGAGATATTAGAACACCCAGGAATGGGACTGTGTAATTACTCTTTCTTCATTGTGAACTGTATCGAAGGTCTTATTGAGTTCACATGGCCCAGTAGAACTTGAACATGTAGCCAGAGTATGAAGATGTCATCTACGTACCTTAACCATAGAGTTGGTTTTAGAGATATAGATTCTAATGCCATTTCCTCAAGGTATTCCGTGTATATATTCGCCATTGTTGGTGATAATGGCGAGCTCATTGCTAAGCCCTCATCAGTCAGCATCTCCATCAGATTATCTATTGGAATACTGGTTCGTTCTTGTAGGGCTGAGATGTTGACTTTCTGTACACAAACAACACACTTCGAAATGGGATCACATATATCGACAGGATATAAAATATATGTATCAATACGGCGATTTTCTTTCTTACTTTAATAATGAGACCAAAAAGCTTGTCCGTAAATATGAAATGATGCAATTGAAAATAAGTAGACAAAACTTGTCTAAAATATTCAATGAAACATGTCTCAATATATATATATATATATGTGTGTGTGTGTGTGTGTGTGTGTGTGTGTGTGTGTGTGTGTGTGTGTGTGTAAGCAAATATATGGATATATATCCGACAGTATGAAGAAAAATATACGGAAAAAACAAACAAAAATCCTAATATGCAATTATGCTGTTTTAATGTTAATATGATGTCAACGTCGGACGTTTCGGTCTAATAGACCATCTTCAGGACATATTCAAAAAACATAACTAACACAGACCATATTCAATTCAACATGAAAAAAACGATGGACATAAAAGCAAGACCAATCCAAACATTATATTAACATTAAAACAGCATAATTGCATATTGGGATTTTTGTTTGTTTTTTTCCGTATATTTTTCTTCATACTGTCAGATCTATATCCATATATTTGCTTACATATATATATATTATTTTATTCCGAGCACTTTCGACAGAACACAATGTCATCATCAGGGTGTTGTTTATTTCAAGACAAATGTTGTAGTGTTCATCATTTTCAAAGGAAAAATTGCTGTGTTCACCTGAAATTTTTTACTTGTGAAGTGAAGCACGCTGTGTCAGTATATGATCGCTAGACACCGCTTCAGGGGAGATAACTAAGTATGGCTTGTCTAGAGTTTTTAAGAAATAGGTATTAAAACTATTAGTGCAAACCTTGATATTTAAAACTATCCATTGTACACATTTTGAAACATTTCTGCAGTATTAATAATTCATTTTGTTAAAGTTTGGTTTCAGATTTTTAATATAAATAACTTCGAGAATTTTTAGTTTATGATTATTACTTTCATGAAAAATTATAGATGTATTTTCAACAAGAATTTTTCTGAATTGCGAATGTGGACAGGTATGCTGTTGTAAATGTTTAGAAATGTTAGATATATCATTTAAATGAAAACTTAGCCACCGAAACAACGTTGTCGTAATGTGTCCAACATAAATATTTTATTTTTACAGTTGGAGATATAAATTTAGATGTAATCGTGAGATTATAAAGAATGTTAGTTTTCTGTAACACGTTAGTAGGTGGATAAGTGTCGTTACGAATGATTGTATTAGATATATTAGATTTAATGTAGTATATAATTGATTTTATTTTTTACTAGGATCTGTGGTGGATATATTAGCATTTATTAATTTTTATTATATTTTCATCTTGTTCATAATTTGAGTGTATCTAGTTGCAATATAAAAGATTAATATGTTTGTGGTTAGTTGAAGAAGTATTATATTTTATTTTCTTAGTATTAAAATTTCTGATAAAACATGTTATTTGTTCATCAACAATATAATTAGGATAGTTATTGATAAGAGTTTGTTTTCAATTCGCTGTAGAAAATTTGTTTTGCGGATGAATTTGTTTTTGCCCGGTTTATTAGGGGTTTTTTTGGGTTTTTGAGGGGTTTTTTGTAATTGATATTTTATAGTAATTTGGACATTCACTCTCATAGTAAAGAATGCACGGATTTATGCTAGTTGTCTTCTTATAGGAGGAGATAGTGAATTTATTGTTATTGGTGTTTATCAATGTATCTAGAAAAGGAATTTTGTTGCTATTATTAAGTTCGTATGTAAACTTAAGTACAGAATTTTCCTAGAATTGTTCTGAGAGTTTATGTATTTTTTCTAATTCTTGACAAATATAAGGATATCATTAAGGTAGCTAGAGAGTTTTTTTTTTCTTCTTTTAAATTGTTAAATATATTATTTTCAAGATTACACATATAGAAATTACTAAAAGTAGGACCCAGAACTGAATTCATTGAGACGTCACCATGTTGTACATATACAAGGTGTCCATAAAGTGTGCGTGCAATTTAAAATACTTAAGTATTTTAAATTGCACACAGACTTTATGGACACCCTATATATTAATTTTGTGAACATAGAATGAGACTTCGGTAGTGCAAGTTAGCAGTAGATTTCGTAATATACTAGGTATAATTTTAAGTGGAGGTAGAGAAGAATTATTGTATATGTTTCTCATAATAATATCGATAGTTTCGCTAACTATTGGATACTCTCAGCGAAAGGATCCAACTGAAAATAAGTAGACAAAACTTGTCTAAGTTATTCAATGAAACATGTCTCAACAAAAACATGATGCCAACATATACGCAATATATATAGGACGAAAGGGCCGACCAGCGATTTCTGCATTCCGGTGAGGTTTCTTCAAGACTCGATGAATTACTTAATTTCTATCACTTATATATATATATATATATATATATATATATATATGAACAGGTTTTTCTTATTGCTGCACGAAGACAAAATAGCTTTAAGGACAAGGATCATAATTTTATTGATAAAATAGATACAAAAATATCACATGTAAGAATAGGATTTGAGACACCTTTCGACCGACACTGCCTCAGAAACAGAATCGTTGACAATATAAAACACAGATGCTGATAAGAAATTTTTTTTATCAGCAACTGATACTAAGAAATAAATTACCCATTAGGCATTTGGGGTGGGGGTGGGGGCTAATAAATAAAAAAAATATTACTAAATATGTTTCTAGTTATACAGTAGTTTCCCCGAATAGGGCCAACCTATATTTCATCTCCCGTTGTCTACACAGGGCAGGACGTTGCATGTTAATAATGATAGACACCCGGATGTCTAAATTTTTTAATAATTGATTTCGATGTTTTGCGACTTCGTGCTAGCAGTTCTATCGGTGGCCTCGAAGGATTCCGACTAACCATCTTGGATCAAACCGTGGTATGGTTTTCAGTCATTTTCCAAAGTTGACAGAGGCTGGGATCGACACCTCCAGTCCGATAACAAAATCGACCATGCTGAGATTCGAACTCTGCTCTCATGGTCAGAATGCGAACGCTCTAACCACTCGGCCACGTGCCCAAAAATATGCATATATATATATGTATGTATGTATGTATGTGTGTGAATGTGTGTGAGCGCGTGTGTGTGTGTAGATGTGTGTTTAGGCGGCATATCTTCATTCAAACATGCTTGATTGAATAATCTAGACATATATCTACTTATTTTTAAATTAATCCTCTCAAATTTACAGATCAATTTCTTAATGTTCTTATTAAATAGATTAAGAAAGACGCTGCAGTTTTCATCATTTCTTTTATTTTACCAAGTACTTTCAACCTCACCCAAGATCATCTTCGGAGGTGAATTTCTAAAAGAAAAACTGAATACAATTGACGGTTGGGAATGCTTTGTAAATGCGCATGAAACGCGCTCCGTTATAATCTATTTAAAATCAATAAAATTTCCAAAGAAACTTGGGAATTCACAGATAATAAAGAAAAGGAATCTATGGAGAAAACAATGAAAAAAAATACCCCACTGTATTTCGCAAGAAGTCATGGACATTCACAGAAAAATAAAGAAAAGGAATCTGTGGGGAAAGCAACGGGAAACCACTCCACTATCTTTCCCAAGATTCATGGCAATTCACGTATAATAAAGAAAAGTAATCTGTAGAGAAGGCAATGGGAAAGCACTCCACTATCTTTCCCAAGATTTCATGGCAATTCAAAGATAATAAAGAAAAGTAATCTCTAGAGAAAGCTACGGAAAGCCATTCCACTGTCTTTCTCAAGAAGTCATGGCAATTCACATATAATAAAGAAAAGTAACCTGTGGGTAAGGAAATGGGAAAACACTCCACTATCTTTGCCAAGACGTCATGGTAATTCACAGATAATAAACAAGGCATTTCACAACGGAAAATAAAGAAAAGAACCATTTCACATGGAGAAGGCAATGGGAAACCACTCCACTATATTTCCCAAGAAGTCATGGGAATTCCCAGATAATAAAGAAAAGGGATCTGTGGAGTAGGCAACGGGAAACTACTTCACTATCTTTCCCAAGAAGTCATGGCAATTCACAGATAATAAACAAGAGGGATCTGTTGAGTAGGCAACTGGAAAACACGCCACTATCTTTCTCAAGTAGTCATGGTAATTCACAGATAATAAAGAGAAGGAATCTTTGAAGAAGGCAATGGGAAACCACTCCACTATCTTTCCCAAGAAGTCATGGCAATTCACAGATAATAAAGTAAACGAACCTGTGGAGAAGTAAATGGGAAACCACTCCACTATCTTTCCCAAGATGTCATGGCAATTCACAGATAATAAAGAAAAGGAATCTGTGGAGAACGCAATGGGAAACCACTCCACTACCATTGCCATAAAGTCATGGCAATTCCCAGAACGTCTTCTCAATTCACAGATAATAAAGAAATGGAATCTGTGGAGTAGGCAACGGGAAACCACTGCACTATCTTTCCCAAGAAGTCATGGCAATTCACATATGATAAAGAAAAGTAACCTGTGGGTAAGGAAATGGGAAAACACTCCACTATCTTTGCCAAGACTTCATGGTAATTCACAGATAACAAACAAGGGGAATCTGTGGAAAAGCCAACGGGAAACTACTCCACTATATTTCCCAAGAAGTCATGGCAATTCACAGATAATAAAGAAAAGGAATCTTTGGTGAAAGCAACGGGAAACCACTCCACTAACTTTACCAAGAAGTCAAGGTAATTCACAGATAATAAAGTAAAGGAATCTGTGGAGAGGTAAATGGGAAACCACTCCACTATCTTTCCCAAGAAGTCATGGCAATTCACAGATAATAAAGAAAAGGAATCTTTGGTGAAAGCAACGGGAAACCACTCCACTAACTTTACCAAGAAGTCAAGGTAATTCACAGATAATAAAGTAAAGGAATCTGTGGAGAGGTAAATGGGAAACCACTCCACTATCTTTCCCGAGAAGTCATGGCAATTCACAGATAATAAAGAAGAGGAATCTGTAGAGAAGACAACGGGAAACCACTCTACTATCTTTCCCAAGAAGTCATGACAATTCACAGGTTATAAAGAAAATGAATCCGTGGAGTAGACAACGGGAAACCACTCCACTAACTTTGCCAAGAAGTCATGGTAATTCACAGATAATAAAGTAAAGGAACCTGTGGAGAATTCAACGGGAAACCACTCCACTCTCTTTCCCAAGAAGTCATGGCAATTCACAGATAATAAAGAAAAGGAATCTGTGGAGAAGGCAGTGGGAAACCACTCCACTCTCTTTCCCAAGAAGTCATGGCAATTCACTGATAATAAAGAAAAGGAATCTGTGGAGAAGGCAACGGGAAACCACTCCACTCTCTTTCCCAAGAAGTCATGGCAATTCACAGATAATAAAGAAAAGGAATCTGTGGAGAAGGCAGTGGGAAACCACTCCACTATCTTTCCCAAGAAGTCATGGCAATTCACAGATAATAAAGAAAAGGAATCTGTGGAGAAGGCAACGGGACACCACTCCACTATCTTTCCCAAGAAGTCATGGCAATTTACAGATTATAAAGAAAATTAATCTGTGGAAAATGCAACGGGAAATCACTCCACTATCTTTCCCTATATCTGTTAATTCTCAAATAACTCAAAAACATAAAGTATATTTTGAGAGGCATGACCGCCTATATCCCAAGCAATAATCTTTATAAAACTCCTATTGCATCAGTTGTCTAGTTTGACATGCTCCAATATATAATATACATCGGGACAAAACATGCCTAGTTTTTAAAAAATGTTCCTCAATTATCTGTATATTTTTCTTAATATTATTTTTATTTGTTTCGTTTTGCATACAAGCAACTTGAAACGCTTTCTTTGTTGCTTAAATCATCATCATCCTCTTTCGTATTCACAATAATCGTTCCAAATTATTTTTTGTTTGGTTTTTCTTTATTTCCTGTTGAAATATTCCAATTTTATTGTCTGCTATTGTTCGGCTAACATTACCGTTGAGTACAAATACAACCCTTGTCAACTATGAAAAAAAATGCTTAGCAAATTAGATGACGGACAGTTCTACTAAAGAGACGTCATATAACTAGCCACAGCCCAGTGTGTGAAAGGGAGGAGATTCCGAATAAAGATTAAATTGTATTTTATCGCAAGTAAATTACAAAAGCGAAAAAAAGGAAAGAACGATGTAAGATAGATTAAGGAAGATAAGAAAAATAAAAAGAAAGCCCAGAAAGAAATTAACCAAAGATATCAGCAGTTTCCGTTTAAGAATAAAAAAAAAGCAAAAAGAAAACGCATTTTTAGTCTTTCAATGTTTGTTTCGGCTTCTGCTGTTGGTGATACATAGGAACTGAAAGTTTTCACAGTCTTAACATCCAAATACCTTCTAGAACCTTGGCGTAAACTATTTTGCACGCGGTAAGTAAATCCATACTTTCTGATGTCGATAATATACTTGCAAATTTTAACACATGATTACATTCAACTAGAATACTTCTAACACTTTTTATGTTGACCATGAGCCTTATATTTGCCATTAATATGATAACGTTTCGACTATTGTTCTCTCCTTCTTCAGAGTAATATTCGAAGAATTTCATAATTAACTCTTTATCTACGAGGGTGGATTTTTTTTCTCGTTCCGATATCCAAGTCTCGGGATATCTCGTCCTTTTCTTTTAATACTGCTCAGTTATTGCTGGCTTACGGCCATATCACGTTGAAACGTCGATTCTCGTACAATCACCGAAGTTGAGCAACGTCGAGCCTGGTTAGTACCTAGATGGGTGGCCACTTGGGAATACCAGGTGCTGTAAGCATGGATGTACGGGTGGTGTAAAGGATAACGGCTCGGAATTGTAAATCAGAGAGCCGAGTTCCAATTCCAGTCGAGTTCGTTAAATTCACTTGCACGGAAATACCCTTGGGAAAGGCATGAATCCACTTCTTCCACACTAGCTGTGTGTTAAGTAGTAGGACTTGTATCATATATTATTATTTTTCTACAATAATTTCTTAAAATCTAAAAATATTTGCTGGCTGTAAATAACCTGCAAAGGGTTGATAAGCCGTAAAAAAAACAATCTGTTATTGCTCATTTAGTTTCACGGCTTCTAAATCTTCATGGTACAATAGTCGTGTGGATTGAAGCGTTGTTTCTTAAATGTGGTGACATTGTGAGTTCAATCTCAGGGCCGGGTTGTATGGACTTACACTCAATGGCAACAGGGCGAGCAATGACTGAGCAGTGCTAAAATGAACGAAACGCGATATCCCTGATGAAGGCACAGCGACCGAAACGTTGTGATTATAACAATAAAAATAAGGACAATAGTATGAATGCAAATAATTATAACTCCTCCTCCTCCTAGAAAGGTTTAAGATGTTACAAAGTTATCTTTTATGAAAACAATGTCGAACTTTCATTGTCTTTTCTAGTAAATGAAGTCCTGATGGTGAAACGCGTAATTTTCGACTTATGGTTTTATCGTAGTAGCCATTATAAATAGATGTAATATGAATGAATGTCATATAATCCAATCATTACAATTTGAAATATTATGGGCTGATGCAGAATGATTTGTCAAAATATAAGAACCAGTCATGAACACTCCAATGAAATTATCTCACTTCAGAGCAATAGAAATTAAGCTAAATCATGCAGATTGTTACATGAATTTTATCCGCGATGAATGCCACACACTATCCAAGTATGCCTTTCTACTTGGACGGCTAACCTATCCCTATTGCATTCGCCTGCAGATTTGTATTTATTCAACACCCACAGAGCCCACTGCAAATATGCTGAAGGGAGCATAGTTACAGTATTGAATAAAGGGTTCAGAATGAAATTCTTTGACGGTTACCCAAATTGACCTGATGAAGGCATAGTGATCGAAACGTTGGTATAATGACAATAAAGACGAGAACAATAATCTGAATGCAAATAATAATAACAATAATATGAATGCAAATAATGATAACTGAACAAGGCCAGCACGTTCAAACCCTCGGTCACAATGACTGGCGACTTCGTGCTCGCACAACCATCGACGACCACCAAATAGTTCTGTTTACTCATTGTCACTCACAAGACTTGGGTCAACCTTCCGAGGGCGCCGCACGCTGGCATCACCTCCCCTGGATGATATCATCGAGAAGTCACCTTCCTGACACATCGACCATTGTGAAATTCGAACCCTCGTCTCAAGTTCGGAAAGCGAACGTTCTAACGTCTCGACCACTTGCAAGACTAAAGTTACCAACCAAAGAGCCTGTCATAGAGTAAGGTTTAACAACCTTGTTTCGCAAACGATTGTTCGTAATTTCGAGTCTAAACCGTCGAGAAGAAGGTAGAAATTTACCTAAACCCAAACAAAGATTATTCTTACTGACCCTATATCCAATATATTACTGACACTATCTTACTGACCCTATATCTTACTGACCCTATATCCAATATATTAAAGCACGTCCCACTCGAACAGATTCTTCCCGCGAATCGATGCTCTGTGGTATCACTACCAAGAGAATGCTTCCCCGATCACTACAAAAGTTTAGGGTTAACCGTTATCACTCCAACATATCCGCATAAACTCTGCCTCTTACTCTGTAACCCTCTACTTCGAGTGGCTCTTGGGCCCTGTACAGGGTGAATATCATTGTAAAAAATGTATATAAAGCAATTTACATGAGATCAAATCACAGCAGAGGAAGAATCTATGACAACGGAAGGATTAAAGACAGAAAGTAAAAAAATTAGAAATCTTAAGGAAAAAAGGGGGAAAGCTAGTTTACGACAAAGGGATAAAAGCTGCACTGACGAAAAAAAAGACTCGCTATTTAATGTCCACGGATTTCCTTTTCCGGTAATGTACACTTTCAGTGCAGCATATACGAAGATTTTCGAAAGAATCTTCGGCAATCCTGTGCTATCACAAACCACCAAGCTCATGGTCTACTGAGCTCTCGACTCTCCTTTACGCCTGTGAGACCAGGGTACCCTACCGAAGAGACATCCGAAAACTTGAAGGATTCCGTCAAATGAAACTTTGCCAAATCCCGCGTAACACGTGGCACGGACGGATCACAAACAACGAAGTTCTCATCCGCGCGAAGATGGAGGGAGCCTAGAAAACCATCATAACTCGCCAACGACTTCGATGGACCGGAAAAAAACCTCTTCTCGGATCTCGCATCTGGAAAGAGACCACGTGGAGCCCCAAGTTGTAGATTCAAGGATCAGCTGAAAAACACGTTGCTGAGGACAGGAATCGATCCGGTTAATTGGGAGACAGAAGGTCCAGAAAGAACCAATTGGAGAAGAGCAGTCCACGAAAAAGACAAGATCCTTCGAAAACACCAGAAGAGACGAAGAGAGGCCCCCCAAAAAAAGAGCCAGAGTTCCCCATCTTTTAAACCCTCCTCCTACTATACCATGCGGTGACTGTGAACGTCTCTTCAAATCCAACATAGGACTCATTTCCCAAAGAAGGAAATGTTGATGAGTATCCCAATACTCGGAAATGAGTTCCGGCAACCGATGATAAGTGTAGGTAGAAAAAAGCAAATGTTGATAATATAACGTGGCTCACAAAACACATCCCGGAGCCCCCAATCAGGTCGGGGTGTGTGTTCGTAGGTAGTACGCACCTTCACTGTTTAACACAATAATTATATTCCTTATATATATATATATATATATATATATATATATATATATATATATATATATATATATATATATATTATTATTATTATTATTATAAGAAGAAAGAATATTGTCAAGGCGACGTTCAGACAGATGCAATCTGTCATCATGGCTGTGGACGTCTCTTCAGATCTAACATAGAATTCATTTCACACAGAAGGAAATGACAATGAGCAACCTAATCCTCGGCAACGAGTGTCGCCAACGATTAGATAAAATGGAAGTGTTAATGTATTTGCATAATCAGTCAAAATTATTAGAAAGAATAAGGTCAAGGTGACGTTCTACGTACGAGAAGAAGTGGGCAGATCGGTGCAAGCGGTCATCAAGAGCCTTTCAAGCCCTGGTTTGCTGCATATGATGCTATCTGCTGAGGTGTTGTGTGCCATGGAGTGGTGATCCATGGACCGCTTCAAACAATTCACAGAAAAGGCTTTCATGCTCAAAGACTTTTCTTGTCCTCACGTCTAAAGAGCCAGTTAGAGAAAACAAGTCCATGAAAAAAAAACATCTTTGGAAAACATCAGAAGACAAATGGAAGAGACGAAGAGAATCCAAGAAAAGCAATAAATCTCCATCCTCTGAACCCTTCTACATCTACTATGCGTTGGCTGTGGACGTCTCTTCAGATCTAACATTGGACTCGTTTCACACTGAAGGAAATGCCGATGAGGAACCCAATACTCGGCAACAAGTTCTGCCAATGACGGTGACATTTAATAGACTTTAAATTTTCTCGTTTGCTTACTTTAACACTTGTTCAATGATTAGAGTCTGCTTCTGATACTCATCTGTCCTTTAAGATTAAATGGCTGGTTGCTGAAAGGTTCTTATTCTGACAAAGAACCTTTCTCACCAAAACTTGATGCTTCGGGAGAATTTTTATCAATATCTTTTTCAGTGCATATATATATATATATATATATATATATATTATTTGTCTCGCTAGATCAATTACGACGGAAAACTGAGTTCAATCCTCAAAGTTGCCCCATACTTTTGTCCTTGTGCCACAGCTAAGCTACACATAGAAAACTCACCATATATATCTTACTACCTTAAACGTCATGTTTAGTGTTAGTAATATTTGGGTAGACATCTCTGTTTTAAACCGTGTAAAATTGCATTTACCAGCCTTTGAGACTATTAAAGAAAACGTGTAGGTGGGGTGAGAAAATTCAAACCCTACTTCTCTTCTTGTAACGGCATTCACCCGAGATGGGTTGAGCCGGCTCCAATATTGGAGTTTCATGGGAATTTGGAATTCACAAGTGCTCCCCAACTCGCATGTATAGCACACGAGATTTGATTATAGTGGTGAAGGTTTCGTGCAGGACCATTCACACTTTTTGGAGACCCTCCGCAGGTTTTGAATTCAGAGTTTTCCTTCTCCTAGACCAGTTGCCATCAATCTGTCCTGCTATTTACACATAGCTGGAGGGAGAAGAAGAGGATTCGCACCTTTCCCAAGGGTGTTAGAACGTAAGTGAATGTAATGGATTCGACTGGAATTCGAACTCTGCTCTCCGATTCCTCAATCCAAGGCGCTATCCATTACTCCACCGTGCCTCCCTACTGGAAAGCTCATACTCATTAAGACTGGAATGCACTCGCCAGTAGAATTTAATCCACACTGTTTAAAATAACAAGGTCGTCAGCTCAAATAAGTCTAACAACTTTCAAGTAAAATCTAATGACAAGGATGTTTCGTTTTTTGGGGATTATTCAAATGACTATTTATTTTACTCCAATGAAACGATCAAAAGAATACAGATTAAAGATTAAAGATTAAAAAAAAACAAAAAAAAACATTCTTCATTAACGACTAGGCTCAGGTGCAACGACCTGGTCGCTAAGTGAGAGGTTTTACCTTGCCACTCTTCCAGGTATTTACTGGATGTAATGTGTTTGTGTTAGCCAGCTTAGATAGAATTAAACCTTTGAGCCCTGACCACCGTTTTACCGGTGGTAGAGAAAAATGACGTAATGCCCAACCACCGGTTGAACAGTGGTAGAGAAAATTGACGTAATGCCCAACCACCGGTTGAACAGTGGTAGAGAAAAATGACTTAATACACAGCCGCCGGTTGGAACTATTTTTATATCCACCGTGAAATATTACATACTAATTATTTCCGAATTTTGACTCAGGAACTCAAGCAGAAGGGTTAAATATTTCAGAAATGCAGGGCTGAAAGGGTTAATGCCACTTTTGCACCATTTATTTCCTTTCTAATTTATTTCCAAAGCTTTTTCACGAACTGGAGATATCAACACCAAGGAGGCTCAGAAGTTCAAATATTTGGAAGAGTTTGAACAGAGAATGGAAAATATGACACCAAGATCCGAAGATGTATTGGACTGGTGAAAGAAGCATTTCAAAAGCTAAGCAAAGTGCTAAGAAACGGAAATATTTCGTTTGTAACAAAGAGTTTTTGTAGAGAGGGTTTTTGTAGAGAGACAAATTTTTTTAAAAATATATTACTGGTATTTTTACTAAAAAAAATCTATTTTTAGACATTCCTGGTATTTTGGCTCGAGTTTGAGGGTTAATTATTTGCCCATAGCTGGGACCCTAACAGTTGCTAACAACCCGAGCAAGGGTGAACCTCGAAACAACAGCAATTAAGAGATGGTTCCGCACACCTCAAATCTTCCCGATCAGAAGTCTTGCCGGATGTAGTTTATCGTCATACCCAGGACCTCTCCCATTTGAGGTCTATCTGTCGGATGTTGATTATCGTCATATCCAGGACTTCGCCCAGTCAGAGGTCTTGCTGCCGGATGTAGTTTATTGTCATACCCAGGACCCATCCCAGCCAGATGTTTTGCTGCTGGATGTGGTTTATCATCATACTCATGATCCCTCCCAGTCACAAGTCTTGCTGCCGGATGTAGTTTATCGTCATACCCAGGACCTCTCCCTTTCAGAGGTCTTGCTGCCTGATGTAGTTCATCGTCATACCCAGGACGTCTTGATTCTATAATGTCTTGATTCTGAGAGCAGGTGATGAATAAGAAAATTGATATATAATTAAATAAATCATTACCCCATGACTAAAACACTGGCCGTAATAACTGCAAAAGACTTGTTACGCCAATTGGCAACTGTGATATTATATCATCTGTTATTTGCCTATAACAGTAAAATCCCCAAGGTTTGAATTAATCGGAAATGATTTTCGACATTAGCTTACTCGACATGTGATTTCAAAACATGATAAGACCCCTAACACTTAATTTTCAGTCTATTTTCACAAGACGAATTAAATCTTATGATAATAACCATGATGGAGACAACAGTCTACATGTAAATAATGCAAACAGTTAAGATTATTGATTGATTTGTTTTTTACGGCTTACCAACCTTTTGCAGGTTCTTTTAAACGCAGAGAATATTTTTGGATTGTAAAAAAGATTTGAGATATTAATAATTTACTGATACAATTTCTGCTATTTAACCCATAGCTAGGGAGAAGAGATGAAACCATGCCTTTTCCCAAGGGTATTTGCGCTAAAGTGAATATAACGAACTCACTTGGAATGGGAACTCGGCTCTCCAATTTCTAATTCCGAGTCATTATTCATTACACCACCCGCATCTGCAAGCTTTCAGCACCAAATGGTCACCCACCTAGGTACTGACCAAGCTCGACTCTTGCTTAACTTCGTTGGTCGCACGAGAACCAGTGCTTCAACGTGATATGGCTGTAAGATTTATTGTTATATAAAGCCGAATGATTTTTTAATTTTAAGAATAAATAAATAATTCGTTTTTTTCTTTTTTCCAGGTGAATATTGCTTTAAATTTTTTTTGAAAATAAAAATGGTTTTTCCAGATACACATCCTACTATTTAACCCATAGCTGGCGAAGAGAATAGATGTGTTCATACCTTTCCCAAGGGTATTTACGCTTTAGTGAAAACAAGGAAGAAATAAGTCATTTGAAACATTAGTCTGGGTGATGGAATCGAAAACTCTTTTTGTGGTTTAAAAAAGTATCTAAATTAAAATAAATACCCATTCTATATACCAAGGTAACGAGCACCTACAATGGCTGGATGTTCAGCAAACTTATCCCACCGGCGTCCAAATAAACTGACCTGATAGAGGGTGTGGTGGATAAATTGTCGCAATTTTATATTTTTTTTAATTTTGCGCATGCGCCTGGTTTTTGGGGGGTTTTGTTTTTTTTTTTTTTTATTTTGTCGACTGCAGAGTATAGTAGGGTCAGTTGGGCACCATTGTGAGGAAAAAGAGCACCATGACGCAATTCACTCGACCGGAAATTTGGAAACGGCATACTGTACTGCTTCCCATTCGCGCCGGAAGCTCCAATACGAAATTTTCAGTGTGTTCTGGGTGTCAATCGCTATGCCTTCATTCATCTGCCCACACACAGGGCCTCATACTCAACACAGAGGCCTACATCAAGTATCCTGAGGAGGTAGTGCTGCCCTGGATCAAGAGGTTGGCTGCTGGAAGACCCTATGTCTGGCAGAAGGACTCTGCACCATGCTACACAAGCAGCAGAACCCAGTCATGGCTGTCAGACAATTTATGCGACCATATCACCGCTTACATCTAGCCACATAACTCTCCAAACTGCAACCCCCTTAATATGTATGGGGCGCAGTTGAGAGAGAGAGAGAGAGAGAGAGACCAACAGAATTCTTTGTAACACCAAAGATGAACTAAAAACAATGATTATGGCCGCATTCACCTACTTAAACAAGGACACCGTCCAGAATAGTTGCTGGAGATTCCGAAGTCGATTGGAGTTCGTGCTTGAAGCCAATAGTGATTTTATTGAATAAATTTACTCTTTAGTATTTTAGTATTTCAACATATTTTTGTGTATTTTGGTAAATATACCTGTTATATAAGTCTTCTAATTTTCTATGTTTTGAATATTGCTGCCACATCTGGCCTGGTGCTCCTGCTATATATTTAGAGATTCTTGATAAAATACAAAGAAGGATCTGCTATGTCATTGGTCCTGACCTGGCATCCCAGCTTCAGTCACTTTCCCACAACTATAATGTATCTTCCCTGTGCCTTTTCTATAAATACTTTCATGGTAATTGCTCATATGAACTTTCCTCTATGACACATAGACATTATGAATTTAAGTGTAGTACTAGATTCGCGGCAAAGTCACATCCTTTTACAGATGAAATGGTTAGATGTAATTGTAGGTTCTTTGCTAACAGTTTCTTCCATCACACTTCTCACCTGTGGAACTCTCTTCAAAAAATTAAATGCAATGTCAATCGTTATATCCTGTCTTCTTAATTTCTATTCATTTTTACATCCTACCAACACACACACACACACACACACACACACACACACCCTACCTCCTGATGAGTAAACCGAATGATTACAAAAAGATCCATCTACGAAACACTGGAGTCGGGGTGCTGAATATAACATCAGTCAGCAAAAAAATGAAAGTGAAAAATTAATCTTACGTTTCGCTCAATGTGCATTTAATTTTCAGTGAATCTCAAGATTAGGAGGATGACAAAACTCAAAGTCAGTCACTAATGATCTAATGAGCCTAGGTTTCTGTTAAGGGGCCCACCCCTTTTTCATACAAGTGGATTCGCCCAGTATGTACTTGTACTGCTGCCGGTGAATACCCATGAGTGACAGTGACACTGACAGTGATACAGTGAGAGGGTGAGGTAACCGCTTTGTAGGAGTCACAGTTGCGAGCACGAAGACTCTGAAGGAAGTCATACTTCGATATTGAATTTCCCAGACTGTATATATATTATTATTGCTACTAACCGCATTTCTGGATCTACTAACCGTATTACCAATTGTATTATTACGCCAATACATTTATTTGCTATATTTCTTTCCTGCGTTTGTCATTCATTTGAGACCGGATTTCATCCCTCCAAAAAAAAACAGATTGAATCAATTGCTTGGTTTGCTGCTAGGAAAGTTAGTTCACTGTGTTGTGCTAGACAATTTGTTTCTCTCCAGAATCTATCTTACATATTTATAAGTCCTCTATTCATCTATGTTTTGAATATTGCTGCCACATCTGGCCTGGTGCTCCTGTTATATATTGGCAGATTCTTGATAGAATTCAAAGAAGAATCTGCAATGTTATTGGTCCCTACCTGGCATCCCAGCCTCAGTCACTTTCCCACCACTATAATGTAGCTTCCCTGTGCCTTTTCTGTAAATATCAAGGTAATCGCTCTCGTAAACTTTCCCCATACTTTATGAATTTAAGCGCAGTACTGGATTGGCGGAAATGTCTCATCATTTTATATTTAAAATGGCTAGAAGTAACCGTAAGTTCTATGCTAACAGTTTCTTTTCTTGCAGTTCTCTCTTGTGGAACTCTCTTCCGGGTTCAGGCGTTCCAGTTAACTTTGATCTTAAAAAAAATTAAATGCAATGATAGTCGTTACCTACTGTCTTTTTTATTACTCTTCTTTTTATTGTTCTTGCTCCTTAATAATGTTTTTATTTTTCTTATTTTTTCACAGTAACCCCCTTGTGTCTTAGTGGCTTTATTGCCTTGATTGGAGTGAAATAATTAAATAAAAAAAATATTACGATAACAACTATTTATCTTGATAGAAATATGCCACGGTTCCTTTAATGACCTGTTCCGCCAAACTTAATTTAGCGAAATGATACTGACTTGGTCTCAGCCCGAAAATTCAAAAGGCTGAGTTTACGAATGCTTTCTCGCCAGTTATGACTTGCCGCGTGATGTCTAAAAGGCTTGGCCTGATGTACATTCCATGTCTAGACATGTTTCTGCTGAATTAAAGCTGAAATAAGGAAAGAAAATCGTAAACGGAACGAATTGCAGGCAATTCATCGGCAGTTAATAGAATGTATCTATTAACATAGAACATTTTTATCTGAATATTTTTCAGATATTTGTTAGAAATTTCAATCTTTGGTTATCAGATTAGATAGATAGATAGATAGATAGATAGATAGATAGATAGATAGATAGATAGATAGATAGATAGATAAACAACAGACCGGGATAGATACATGATAGAAAGAAAATGAACTGATGATAGATAGATAGATAGATAGATAGATAGATAGATAGATAGATAGATAGATATTAACAGAGATAGATATGGGAAAACTGTGATAGATAGATAGATAGATAGATAGATAGATAGATAGATAGATAGATAGATAGATAGATATTTCAGTAGACTAGTTTAACCTTTACAGCGAGTCGATCCTAATGAAACAGGAAGTCCTGTCATTTTTATTTTATTGCTGGACACAATATTAATAACAAAATTTATGCACATAATATCGTATTGATGACACACACAGAAAGAAAATTGCAGTATCTTCTACACCAGGTAGTAAAGGAAAGATAGAAGAAAGGACTAAGCCCCAATTTTAAGAAAACAAAATGTACAGCCGTTGACAAGAGTGACAGACCAACATGCAAGCTACCATTTAAAACCATGAGTATCAAGCAAATACAAGACATTAAACATCTGAAAAGCCTTTGAACAGAGAATGAACAACGAGACACAGAAATTCGAAAGCTGGTTGGTAAAGAAAAATGGCTTCCAAGAGATAAACAAAGAATTAAGAAATGTGAAAAATTTGTTGAAAACGAAGAAATAAGTGCTAAACTGATATACAATGTCAGACCACTTCTATGACAGTAAATGCTGGTCAATTTCCTTACAGATGAAGAGGAGATTCGAGGCAACAGAGATGAGGGTCCACAAAAGGATTTAGAGAATACAAAGAAAAGAGTGTTGGATTGCTATGTAATATCTATCCTTCTACATGGCAGTGAATGCTGGACAATTTCCTCACAGATGAAGAGAAGACTTGTGCCACGTCTAAGCTATGCATAGAAAATCACTATAATGAGGAAAGATGGCTAGAAACATCTGACACTCGCGGAATATACTAAAAGCAAGAGTGGCTGAGGGAAATATCGTGTTTGTGTAAATGAGTGCCATAAGTAGGAGAGATAGTGAAAAAACAAATATTGATAACTCCAAGGGATAAGAAGTTGTGGAGATCCATGATAGGTTACCTTCTGAAAGGACATTTCACATTGAAGTACATTGTTGCTAGACAAATGTGCTTTAATGTACATATCTGTC
Source organism: Acanthosepion pharaonis (assembly GCA_903632075.3). Classification (NCBI taxonomy): domain Eukaryota; kingdom Metazoa; phylum Mollusca; class Cephalopoda; order Sepiida; family Sepiidae; genus Acanthosepion; species Acanthosepion pharaonis. Next base: position 3,194,012 of record CAHIKZ030003358.1, on the reverse strand, counting down.
GGTTTGCGTGTTTAATTTTTTTAATGTTTATCCCACTTCTATTAAATCGTTTGTCAAGTCATTAGACATGTGTTAATGGCTCAGTAAGTTACGCTCAAGTTACACTTTATTTGAACTTGTTACAGATTAAATGGCATTCCAATCAACGCCGTTAAAATATACGCTTAAAAACTGCTTTTATTTTATCAAATCTATTTTACTTCTTGATACCCTGTCGTCTCGAATACAGATAGCACTTTATAATTTACAAATTAATTTTTCAGTTTCCAAAGGCATAGGTATTTTAACTTGTTTCGTTTTGCAATAGATAAACACATTAAAATAGTTTTAATATTTTCTCATAATGTATGGCTTGTTCAGTATCCATGAAAAATTATATTTCTATATGACGTTAAAGAAAATTATTTGCCACACATTAATGTGGGTACGCGCGAGTAAGGTAAGGGTGTTCGGCTCGGTGAAACAAATCAGGAAATCAAATTACAACCAACATTTCTCTGATAGCAATGGCTTAAATAATAGGGTAGACTAAGCATTCTAGTCTTGCTGTAGAAAGCAGTATAACAGAAGGAAACGGGAAACCACTGCACTGTCCCCACTAACAAATCATGGCAATTCACAGATAATAAAGTAAAGGAAGTGTGGGCAGCTATGATCGCCAATTCGCGAAGAGGTGTGGCAATTTTAAGAGAAAATAAAACTTTTATAATTGTAATACAAAAATACCTCTATAAAATGCAGAAAATTTATTAAATTTTTTTACTAATTGTTCACCTAATACAAGTCTCAGGAGTCACTCAAGGCAGAGAATTACTGATTGAGGTTGTCAAACGTAAGAAAAGAAAGTAAAATGCGCAGCTTATGAAGATATGTACGAAATATCACGGTTACGTCTATACTTGAAGAGGTTAAGATTTTAGTGTTTTGGGAAGTACCCTCTCGGGAGTCACTTCCATAAAGTAACCGTTCTTGGTCAGAATCTATTTGAATGAAACTTCCTTCTTACTAAAGAGAGTGGTTCGCTACAGTTTACTTGGCGTGGTTGGTCTTTTCTGTGAAGATATGAACTGGTGCAACTAGTCTTCCCTCTGTCTTTTCTACAAATATTTTTATAGCAATTGTTCTAATGAGCGCTTCACCTTGGTTCCTCGACTGAATGAATTTAAGCGTGCTACTAGATTAGCAGTTAGGCCTCATCGTTTTACTATTGAACTATCTAAATGCATCCGTTAATTCTGTTATAATAGTTTTTCTCGCACTTCTCGCATGTGGAATTCCCTTCCGAGTTCTTGTTTCCCCGCTACGTAAATGCAAAGACAATCGCTATGTCTTTCTGAAAACTATTTATTGTTTTGTCCTTTCCCCTCGCTCTCTCTCTCTCTCTCTCTCTCTCTCACACACACACACACACACACACTCTCTCTCTCTCTCTCTCTCTCACACACACACACACTCTCTCTCTCTCTCTCTCTCTCTCTCTCTCTCTCTCTCTCTGGGTATGATGATAAACTACATCCGGCATCAAAGGGCTCTGATCGGAAGATTTGGGGGGTCAGGAGCGTGGAATCACCTCTTAACTGCAGTTGTTACCAGTTCCTGTCGGGGTAGTAGCACTTGTTAGGGTTCAAGCTATGGGCAAATAATGACCTCCCAAACAGTACTTTTTTTTATAAAAAAGCGACAATATATCTTTATAATAAAATGATACCCAATGCATTAAAAAATATAATATACCTTTTATATTAAAAACGCCAAACACACAAATATATATAAAAATATATTTCATATATACCTATATATGCACTAGTGCACATACACGAGTACAAAAATATAACAGTAGGTGAAAGAAAATAAAAACTACATACAGATATATGTGTGAACACATTCTTCACTACAGACAGAAACACAGAAAAGCCTACCTGCTAACAAACATATGCACGCACACACACACACACACATATATATATATATGTATACACGTATACACACATATACATGCATATATACCTATATATACACATACATATATGCATACGTATATGCATATATACACATACAGAAGCAAGCATAAATATATCAACCCACACAGCAACATAAAAAGTAAACAAGCCAAATATATATATATATATATATATATATATATATATATATACAGAAACACACAAACATACATATATACACACATACACATATACAAACACACGCATATATATAAAAAAAACACATAAAAACGCGAACTTAAACACACACATATATAACATCAGCTGTGTTAAAACACATAAAAACGCAAACTTAAACACACACATATATAACATCAGCTGTGTTAATCCACTGTAAGAGTCCAAGGGTATTTTTATGGAGTGGTTGGTTCTTTCCAAGATGGACACTTACAGAGGATTAACACAGCTGATATTATCAACTGGTTTACTAACATCCAAAAAAACACCATCACTTGATAAGACACCAGAAATGTTGAAACAAAATGGCTATTTTTGTAATGATTTTATAACCTATTTATTTTACAATTTTCGAATAAATAATTATATTTGCTCTACTCTGTATTGAGCATTCTTTTAAGAATAGTATTTGTTGGTTATTGGAATTTGTTCCGTATACACCAATCCTATAATTTTTTTGGCTGACATAATTGAAATAATTGAAGAGAGAGAGAAAGAAGTAGAGCAAGGTAAAAAAAAATTTGTATAAAAAGTAGGGAAAGGTGAGGGGGGAAGCATATATGGGTAAAAGCAGAGTCCAATAGAATTCATAGAAATGAATCAATGGTGTTATTTATTGAAACATCATCATAATCATAATATATATATATATATATATATATATATATATATATATATATATATATATATATATATATATATTTGGTTGGATAGATGTGAGTTTGTGACTCTGGGTTTCACGCTTTAGCGATCGTCAGACAAACTGATTAATTTTTTTTTTTTTAAATTTGGTTTATGTAGATTGCGTGTATTGGTGTTATTGTGGAAGTGGTGGGGGAAACTTCGTCGCTTATGTCATCGTACTAACGCAAACATCGATGTATGCAGACACATATACATACTTGGTCGTCCGTCGGGACTCATACATATATAAACATATGTGGGCAGTTTCGGATATGACATATGTATGTATACGGATGGTGTTGTGTCTATACATACGCATTTGTATGTTGAAATTTAAAGATTGGAAGTGTGGCGGAAATGTCTCGCGAATCTCTCGTGAATGTATACATGTCATATTATTTATTTTTCCGCTGAATAATATTTCCTCGCATGTATGTATATACGTGTGGTGGGGGTTTGTGTAAAATTATGATAGGTAAAAATTATTATTTATATTTATTTTTAAATTTTTGAAAAAAAATGGGGGTTTATTTGTTATAATTAAAGCTGGTTATTTGTTTTTGGTGACTGTGTATATGTAACAGGTAAAAATTTGTAATCCTTATTGGTTAATTTATATGGTGATGTTTAATATTTAATGTGCTGGGTGAGAGGGTAGCTTAATTTAATAACGGGTCTATATGATATGATGTCATAGTAATGTTGCAAGGGATTGGAGACAATGATAATATAATTAGCTAATAGTTATTGTAAATTGGTAGAAATTGTAAATTGGTAGAAATGATTAGTAACGGTGGTGGGAGAATGATAAAATCATGCATGTAGTTATAGTGGTGGTAGTTAGTGGTGGTAGCTTGAACTAAAAAGTGGTTGTTGGTGTTTTATTTTATTTTATTTTATTTTATTTTGTTATATGGATTAATTTATTTTGGTATAAATCCTGATAATAGGTATTCTGTGTAAAATTATGGTAGTTGAAGATTATAATATATAAATTATTATACATATATATATTTATTTATATTTATATACACTTTTCACACACACACACACATATATATATATATATATATAAATTATAATAGATTAATAAATAAATAAATAAATAAACAAATAAAATAAAAATTATATATTATATAAAAGAATAGATGAATAAATATATATATATTCATCTATTCTTTTATATAATATATAATTATTAATATTTTTATTTTTTATTTATTATATTTATTATTTTTATTTTATATATATATATATATATATATATATATATATATATATATATATATATATATATATATAGTAAAAAAACTTAAAACATCATATAAATCAGTTACAAATTTATTTCAGCAGATATACATATATATATACCTGCCTCATCAGACCGACTACATTTTATTAAATGATACAAATTTACCCAGACAATTTGAAAATAGACAAGACAAAATTTTGTTAAAAATAAACCACACAAAAAAAAGAAAATGCAGCGGAATTAATTTTTTTTTTTTGTTGGTGTGTTGGGGGTCTGACAGAGAGAGAGAGAGAGAGAGAGAGAGAGAGAAAAGTTGGGAAAGACAAAAAGAAAAATTTTGTATAATGAGTAGGGAAAGGTGACGGGGGTATATATGGGTAAAGCAGAGCCTAATAGAATTCATAGAAATGAATCAATGTTGTTATTGATTTAAACATCTTCACTATCATCATCAGTTTATTTTGTTCCAGGTGTTTATATACAAAAGCAAAGATGTCATTGGTTTATCACAGCTTTTATATTTGAGAATGTTCATGAAAATACAAAATAAACAAAACAAATGCAACCCTTGCATTTGCCTTATAAAGTCTCTCAGAGGACGAAACGCGTTGGTTAAGAATAGTTTTTCTTCTCTTTTATTCATTCTGTGTCTTTAGAGATATACCCTATTTGAAAATAATTTACTTAGATAAAATGCCTACATTTACGTTGATAAAATTCCTCGGGAAACGAAACGCGTTGCTAAAGAAACGTTTTCTTTTTTATTTATATTGTCTTTACAGATATATTTTATTCATTTTATTCATATCTGAACTTTTAAGTGGACACTGAGGTCAACACTAAATGATGACAGTCTATTTCATGCTTGAACAGTTCAGGCTCCGTGCGCTAAAGGTTTAGGAGTAAATACCAAATGGCTTAGGACTAATACCAAATCAGTTGGCTTTCGATCCCGGCTTGAGGCAATCGGATGTCTAGCCACACTGAAAAGCTGCGATTTTGTCTGTGGATGACTTTCTGTAAAATAATGTATTTCCTGTAGCAAAATTCGATTAACTTTTGTCGCAAACTAATGAAGAAGGGTTTAATTCAGTCTATTTTTTAAACGTCACCCCAACACCAAATTTCTAAAATCGTAAATAAGCATAGTAGTACTATGACTTTCTGGAGTCTTTTAGAACTTTTTGGGGAACTTTCTAGAACTTCCTGGAGCTTTCCAGAACTTTATGAAATCTTCTAGAACTTGTTATTTGTTTATTTATACGTATGTATGCTATAGCTATAAACTGTTAAAAGTTTTAAAAATACACGAGTAATATCGAATTACACCATTGACAAATTGAAAAATAAAGCTTCTGAAATATTTAAACTTTTTGCCCTTATTGCTTGTTTGGTAAAATCGTATATTCGGTGAAAGTGAACAAGGTGAGCCGTGTTCAGGCCCTGTTCTATACTGTTTCGTTCACTTCGCGCTAATTCCCTAGAAAAAGACACGAATCCATCTTCCTCCAGCTATGGGTTAAATAACAGAGTAGATTTAGCTTTCTTGCCTTGCGACAGTAACCTGTCCAGAAGAAGGAAAACTCTGAATTCAAAACCAACCTGGAGAGAGATGGGCTCCGTCAGGTTGTCTTACTCTAGGCACACCACTGTGGTTTCCTTACAAGACACACACGTGTACATCTATACTTACCCAAAACACGCATTCCATGTGTGCATCCTGGTGTGTTTCATGCAATTCAATCAAACCTGACAGTATTTTAATCTGCTATCAAATGTCACCAGAAGGTGATGCGCTTCACAGTGAAATTAAAATCTCCCACTTCGGCTGTGAAATATCCCCCCCCCCCGAGCAGACATCTACTACTAGACATTTATTTACCTTTTACACCTCGACACGCAGACGAAAGCTAAGATCAGTTTTATTTTTCTTTAATTTCTTTTTTTTTATTTCTACCCGGAGTGTCCCAGTTACCTCGCTGCATAGTTTCCACACCTAGATAAATGCTAAACGTAATAGTAGCTGTTTCCTTAGAATGAAACATTTGGCATTCATTTCTTTACTCCCTGGCCATCGGACTGGGATCAAAGTGTGGTATCTGTTTTCCTCGTCTCTAATAGTAATGATAATATATAGCCGTTTCCCTCCAAGAAAACATTTGGCATTCATTGACCAAGTAGCTAATGCTACTCGTTACGCTTTTCTTCACTCCCTGGCCGTCGGACTGGGATCAAAGTGTAGTATCTGTTCGCCTCATCTCTAATGGTAATGCTAATATTAGCCGTTTCCCTACAAGAAAACTTTTGACATTTATGGACCGAGCAGACAGTACTACTTTTGATTGAAATTTCTAAGGAAATTTATTTAGAACTGCTGTCCGTTGGAATTTATAAATCCTTTCTCTTAAAACAATTTTTCAGGAAAATAGGTTATCCCTCTTTCCAGTATTGATGGGGGCGTTTCCTGCCTAACCTTTTCTTTCAAGTCGTGTGGAATGTTAACATCTTGATACATGTTCTATCCATTTCAGTTGTTAGAAAAAGGTACTAATACTTAATCAGTCAGTCTATCAGACCCCGCTAATACTTTCTACTCAATACTCATGAAAACACTTTCTTAAAAACTTACTGTTTTCTACTTGAAACTGAGGAAAATAATATTGCAGGCAGGTGTCTCAGTTCTTTTGTATATCACGGAATGGTAATGGTAATATTAGCTGTTTCCCTACAAGGAAACATTTGGCATTCATTGACCAAGCAGCTTGTACTACTTTTGATTAAAATTTATAAAATCTTTCTCTTAAAACAATTTTTCGGAAATCTAGATTTCTCATATCCAGTAGCTGTTATCACTTGTTCCAATTTTGATGGGACTTTCTTTCCTAAACCTTTATTTGAAGTAAGGTGGAATGTCAAAATCTCGATAATATCATTGTTTTCTCTTTGACTTGCATGTGATATCCATTTTAGTTGTCGCTGCTGTTGAAAGTCCTCAAATAATGCGATTTCTGTTATTTGGTTCGGTTCTTTTTAATTCCGTAGTGCCAGTTCACAAGGTTCAAAGGAGGATGGTCATTGCAAAGACGCCCAGGGTTCACACACTCAAAGCCATTTTTAACCATTGATTTTAGAAAGTGGTTGTATACAGCTAACATGATGTCATGCATGACATACATATGAAAGTCCTGATCTGACGAGCTATTTAAGAACAGGGATTGAGTTTTCAGGTTGATGTTTTGTAGCAATTTGCAGGGTTGGCTGAAACTACTTCTGGCACAGCCTATTCTGTATTGAATTCGGACGTGTGTGTGTGTGTGTGTGTGTGTGTGTGTGTGTGTGTGTGTGTGTGTTATATTTCTTGCTGCTGCCTCCTGCTTCTTTTGTCTTCAATGAGCCTTGTCAGTGTTAAATTCTCTCAGCCTTCTTTCCTCATCAAAAATGTTTCGTCTCTTTTTGATTGTTAGCAACAATTTCTTTGGAGTTCCCAGTTCTGTAAGGAACTTTTGATATTTTCTGACTCACAACTGTTGTATGCTTTATTTCCTTGTTTTGTCAAACATTAAACTGCTTCCTCCCTGAAGTCAATAGGAATGAGACACATTGTCATCTTGAATACTAATGAAAACACTTTCTTAAAAACTTACTAAAATATATTGCAGGCAGGTGCCTTGGTTCTTTTGTATATCATGTACTAGCAGTAGAGCCCGGCGTTGCCCGGGGATGTAACAGTAAGAGATAGATCAAGTATCGACCATCATAAAGACTGAAAAATAAAATTGACAAAGATTATTGTTTAAGGTTGACGGACACGCATGTCTTAATTAGTTTTTTTTTTGTTTTTGTTTTTTTGTTTTTTGGGGGTTTTTTTACGAATTGGTCAAACCCATACTCAAACAAAAACATTGTTTTCAATCGTTATGAGTCTATCGATTGAATAGAATTTTATTATAAACAGCTGTCTTGTAAATGGAATTTTAAAGCATTCTGAATGTAAAAATAAAGAAAAAAGTGTGCAAGACAATAAGAAACACTACCTGCCAAAAAAAGTGAAGTTTTGTTGAAATCCGATCCTATATATAAACGAACACACACACACACACACACACAACCTGGGTTTTATAATAAGTATAACTCGATATGAGTTGTCCCCCTTTCATTCTGGCGACAGAATCATGTTTTATCGTGTTTTCAAATTGATTTCATGCATAAACAATTGTGTTTTTCCAAGTTTTGGCGCTGTCAGAACCACCGCAAGGTAATTTTACGCAGTCCTGTGAAGTTTTGTTGAAATCGGTTGAAAAATGTAGGAAATCCGATCCAATATATAAACGTACAGACACACACACACACACACACACAATCTGCGTTTTATAATAAGTAAGATTTGTAATGGTAATATCAGCTGTTTCCCTACAAGGAAACATTTGGCATTCATTGACCGATAAGCTAGTGCTGCTCGTTAAGCGTTTCTTCCCTCCCTGGCCATTGGAATGGGTTCATAGTATAGTAGCTGTTCTCATCATCTCTAATGGTAATGCTAATATTAGCCGTTTCCCTACAAGGAAACATTTGGCCTTCATTGACCGAGCAGCCTGTACTAGTTTTGATTAAAATTTATAAAATCTTTCTCTTCAAACAACTTTTCAGGAAAATAGGTTTCTCAAGTCCAGTAGCTGTTATCGCTCTTTCCAATCCTAACTTTTTTCCAGTTTTGATAGGCCGTTTCCTTCCTAAGCTTTATTTGAAGTAGTGTAAAATACCCTTCTCAATCTTTTATCTGAACTAATGATTAACCTCAACGTCATGATTATGACATTATTTTCTCTTCGAGTTACACGCGCTATCCACTTTTGTTATATATATCTATATAATCCCTGTGAGCGATGATATATATATATATATATATATATATATATATATATATATATATATATATTTTATCCTTCACCGATAGCATAACTCGGAGTTACATGCACAGCGCAATCTTCAGGTACTAGGTACAGACTGACAAAATGTATATTTATTAATATATACTTAATATGTCTGCTTTATTACATCGAGCACTATCATATATATATGTACCAGCAATATATGTGCGATAAATCATATATATATATATATATATATATATATTGTCATCCACAGACAGACTGTTTCGTTGTATCACAGCTCATCAGTGTGGCTAGACATCCAGTTGCCAATAGCTAGGATCGAAACCCGATTGAATTGGCCTTAGTCGGGGATTCTACCACTAAGCCGTTGGCGCATGGTAGGGATGAAGGTGAATTTTAAGTGCATTTATTTTTAGATAAACACCCAGTGACTGAGAGAACTCAATTCCATTTACCGAAGAGTCTTGCATTATTAGCCGTAATAGTCACTGTTTACAAACTCACACTTCCTCCCCAGAGAGCTAAACCGAAATAAATTTTTCAGGAGCATATATATATTGTATATATATATATATATATATATATATATATATATATATATATATTCAAGCATTTTCATTGAATATTATAGACATATTATGTCTATTTATTTTTATAATCCTTTCTAGCTCTCTATTTATGTTTTTGATGCTAGGTTGAAATTCCTCAAGGAAGGCGCTGTAGTTTTTATTAAGCTAATTACTTTCGATCTCCTCCGAGATCATCATCAAAGGTGAATTGCGAAGACAAACTTAATGTAACTGTGATCGTTGCAATGGTCATTTTTTAAACATCCGTGAACGCGCTCTGTTACAATTATTGTAAAATTAACCGTTGTAGCTATGGTATGGCAACTTTTGTAAACAAGCGTCCACAATATAAGGGAGCTAACCCCAAATGGTAAAAAATGCAAATGGCATTGTTAGTCAAATGCATTTTAAAACTTTCTGCGCCTTAGAAAACTAGAAAGGATTATTAAAAGATAAACATAATATGTCTATTTTATTTAATGAAGCATGCTTGAATGAGTATATGTTGTATATATATATATATACATATATATATGTGTGTGTGTGTATTTTAGTATCAAGTCATATATATATATATATATATATATATATATATGAAAATATGAACAATGACTTGATACTACAAAATTTTATAAAACCCTTAAATACCACCGATGAAAGTATTTTAATAGTAAAAAAGGACAAATATCTAAGGTATTCTTTTGTCAACCTTTCGTCAGAGATTAATCGTTGGCAATACATAATCATTTTTTTCTAACAAGAAAAAAAAGCCTTTTTAGTGGTTTCCTAAGAGAACAAACAAATCTAATAACCGTCTTCAATCAAATTTACAAAACAATTTAATTTATGAAATTAAAAACGAATAAAACTTATCACAAAACTGAAGAGGCTACAGAAATGGGCAAAGAATAAAATTATTAGAGTTCTCTTAAAAGAAGAAAGGAATTATTGAAGCTCTCCTTTTGCCTTCAAAGGGTGGGTCTTTTAAGTTTGACTGTAACTGCATGTGCCTAGACCTTACCCTGTGTAAAACGCCAATCCAATTTTCCTGATACTCACCTGCACACACAGGATTGTCAACCAAATATATATATATATATATATATATATATATATATATATATATATATATATATATATAATAATAATAATAATAAAAAGATATTGTAAAGTCAGAAATTTGTCAGCTAGTGGAAATCTGAAGGCAAGAACATTTAAGGCAGGCAGATTTGTAATAAAATGCTCGCTATCAGAGATCTTTAACAGGATTAATAAAAATATGAAATTTGTCACTTAGATATTTGATGTTATATTCATCAGCCCGACTCCAGAGATTCATTTTTTTTTTTGATCATTCGGTCCACTCTTCAGGAGATGTCAGCAATTGACTGCAGATTTACGCATTTTCGTTACTTTTATATTAAGTAATAATTTATGCGTTTTTTATTGATGGTAGGTTGATTTTCTTTTCGTTTCGTCTGTGCCCAAGTGTAGATTGCCGTGGTTATTTCTCCTACATATATATATATATATATATATATATATATATATATATATATATATATATATATATATATATATATAGATATTGGGATGTTTCAGTGAAAACATTCACCATCTTCATAGGTATACATATATATATATATAATATATATATATATATATATATATATATATATATATATATGAGAAGAAGAAGAAGAAATATAGTTTATGGTGTGCTATATTTATGGGATAAATATATATATGGAGAGAAAGTGGGGAAGAGACTATGTACCAATTTTTAACATTCAAAAATAAATATCTAATCTCTGAATTTTCAATTTAAAAAAAAAAAGCTCTGCCTTTCTTTCCTTTTACAAACATCCGGCTGACAAGAATCCATGTTTACATATAGATTACACTGTCATTTCGTTAAACTTTTGACCCAAGAAATTTAAGCCACGTTTTCCCTGTTTATAACAACAATATTACAATCTCGTGTTTTCCAAGTGCCCTAGAAAATAATCTTCTACTTCTTTTTCTTTCAAGATGTAAGTGATCATGGCTCTCTACAACTTCCTATTTTTATTGCTCTAAGTAACCGTTGACCCACGCTTATTCTTTTATAGTAGGCGATCATGGCTCTTCACAATTTCCTATTTTTTTCCTCCAAGCACCTACCACTCGCTTTCAGTCAGCTCTGATCGTCATGCTGAGCTGATTCTCAAAGAATCCAATACATTGAGAATAGTATTTGTCTCGTAAGATTCCCCACACCCATTCATAGCTAGATGGTGGCGACACATTGTCGCACACGTATGTAGGATCAATGGACACATGTGTTCGGGATCGATACGAGCAGAAGCTCACCGACATGACCCATAATCGGGCGCACCAGCGGACAGTGGAAGAAGGATCGCTCAATCGTCTCCTCTAACCCACGATCACACTGGTGGCAATCAGGCATGTCTGCCATGCTCTCCTTGAAACCTACGTCATTGAGAAGCAGTGCATTCCGGGCCAATCGTCAGGTTAGCGAAAACTCGGGGATATATATATATATAAAAGTTTTGTCTATTTTAAGCAAAATCCTTTCATAAAGTCTGATAAGCTTAATAACATCATTGAAAGGCAAAAGAAATGATGACTTATGCAAGCCGAAAACTTAGAAAGGATTAAGAATAAAACATGTATCAACATGGTGATTTTCTTTCGTCTTTCAATGATAATTTAATGAAACATGAATTATATATATATATATATATATATATATATATATATATATATATATATTTTTTACACAAATCCCTAAATTCAAGTGTAGTCTATGCTATACGAGTGACTACTTATGTTTGTGAGCGTGTCTCCGTTCGTGTGTGTACGTGAGTGTGTTCTATTAGCTTAAAATTAAAAGTAAAATCAAAGCCTCAAGAAAAAATATTTCATTTTAAAAAATTCATTTTAAACCTAAGGTATCACGTTTTTTGTTTGTTTGTTTGTCTGTTCGTTTTTTTTCTTTTTTGTTTTTTTGTTTTTGTTTTTTTGTTGTTGTTGTTGTTTTTGTTTTTTTGTTTTGTTTTTGTTTTGTTTTTTGTTTTTGTGGCGGTACCTATTTAAATATCTCGTGATATCAGCTTTATAAGCTGAGATAGAATTTTTAATCGGACAAATGAAATCTGAAATTTGATGTTACCAAATATCCCCCCTGGAACATGTATATTCGTTTTCGCTTGACAAATTATAAGGGAGCGCTAAAATACACCTCAGGAAGGCTGGAGAACCGACCGACTGAAGCATAGTGACCGACACAATATAAAGTAAAGGATGCTAATGCAAAAATGTGTCTTATAAAAATATTTGTTGCATCATTTAATGTACAGAATGTGATATGTAATTTGCTCAAGATCGATACACAATATCTTTGTTGGGTGTTTCTACCAGTCTTACTCTCCAATAAATATCTTCATATGTAAAACATTCAATTTATTTATTGACACCGACAAAACATTTACCACACACACACACACACACACACACAAAGAGAGAGAGAGTGAGCCTCTCGACAATATAAATATTTCAAGCCATGACGTCAAACATGCACAAGTAAAAGACAGTGAAGGACGACATTGCACGCAGAAAATTAGACGTTGAACGCAAGATTTTTTTTAATCATTACACCCCAAGCAAGGCAATAAAGATACTAAGACGCAATAGGTTATTGTGTGTAGTCATAAGTGTATATTTAGGCAGCATGTCTTCATTCAAGCATGTTTGGTTGTATAATCTGGACACATTATGTCGATTTGTTTTTATTTTAATCCCGTCGAATTTAATGATTGACTTCTTAATGTTGATATTAAATTCATTAAGGAAGGCACCATAGTTTTTTTTCTTTTATCTTCCCAACTACTTTCAGCCTCTTCCGAGATCTTCTGAATTGTTAAGACAAAAAATTAATGTAATTAATAGTTGTGAATATTTTGTAACTGTGCATGAAACGCGCTTTGTTATAATGAATTTAAAAATGAACTATTAATGAGATTATGTTTTATCCCTGAGAGATAACTTTAATTTATATAATTGTAATTTTTTTATAATTACAATTTAAGTATTTTAAAAACATTGCTAATATAGACATTTTAAAACATTATTGCTACACCCATAACAAATCTTATTTAGTGTTGGTTGTAATTTTCTTATATAGAGGACCTCAAGATATTTGATGTTTTTGTCTTTTATTTTCATGGTGGAGTATACTTGCATTGCCAATTAATATTCTTTTGTGTGAAAATTTAAAAGGATTAATTAGATAGAAAGACAGTGAAATATTGGTACACGCGATTTATTATGATATACACAGTTTACAATTTTGTAACTGCTCGCGGGTTATCCTGGTTTGTCTCGCGGCCGTATTTTTTGCAAGCCTGTTTTACGTTCACAAATCTAGATATGTGTTTTCTATACTTATATTTTTACTAACGTTCACCCAATACAAGACCCAAGAGCCACTCGAGGTAGAAGGATACTGAATTATTAGCGTTAAGAGTAAGAAGTAAAAAGTGCAGTTTATGAGTATATGTGGAAAAGATGATGTTTAACTCTTGACTTGAAGAGGTTTTGACGTGAAGATTTTAGTGGCCGGGAAAGCATCCTCTCTGGAGTCTGTTCCATAAAGTAGCAGTTCTTGGGAAAAATGGCGTTCTCATTTCGAGGGTAAACGCTCTGATAGATATTCTTTTTCTTTTTTCGTTTTTATTAGTCATCATTTTGTTCAGTACATTTCTTCCTTGTAACACTGTTCGGGATTACGCCACCAAAATTCTTGGAAAAAATTATTCAATGCGCCTAAAAGAAAATAGCAAGCCAAAATCAAAAAAATTAAATATATATTTTTTTAATTACTAAAAGTTGCGGTAAATATAGTGATTTCCCAAGGGTAGCTTAGATGGAGCACTAGGCCGAAAGTAGGAAGCACCCAGTGTGAATCGAACTCACTACTCGGTCGTAATTGTTCTAGCGAGACACGCTTACTAACCATTACACTGCCTCTAGGTGCCCAATTTGCGGTAAATATATGTAGTTTGAAATTCCGAAATCAAAGACTGATCGTAATTTTGAAAAAAAATTCTAGTGCAGCATAAATCCTTGTCACTCGGATCTGAGAATTCGTCGTAATGGAAAGCAAGCAAAAATAAAATTAATCAAATATGAGATAAAAATTTGTATTCAAAGTATATAAAAAATAGTATATTATCATATACTATTTTTTATACAACCGAGGAAGGTTAGAACTCACCAGACAACATAACTGAGCAAAATTCCCACTCGTTCATAAAAACGCCCTTTCAGTGGGGTTTTAGCATTAAGACAAACTAAAGTAGAAGAGAAAAATCATGAAGAGTTACATCAAAAATAGATTAATACGAGAAAAAAAAATCTTAAATAGAATCCAAAAGTGAATAATGGAAACATTGTTTGTTTCGTTTTTTACGTCTTATCAACCCTTTGCAAGTTATTTAAAGCCAGAAATATTTTCAGATTGTAGAAATTCTTTTATAATAATAGTTTAGTGATACAAGTTGTAATAATTAACCCATAGCTGGGGGGAGAAGAGATGGATGCATAACTAATCAGAATCTGATAAACAAGAAATTATAATGTGGATATAAAATGGGTGATCAATTCTATATTACAAGACATACATACTGATCCCTCAATTTGTGATCATAGTAGTTTCTATATATTTATATTCCAGAGAATGTAAATAAATCTAAATGACATGCCTATAATAAAATATAGGTGGACATAAAGTGGATGATCAATTCTATATTACAATTAATACATAAACAGATCGCATACTTTTTGGCCAATGTAGTTTATATACTTTTATATTCCAGAGAATATAAATACATCTAAAAGACATGCCTACAAGAAATTATAACGTAGATATAAAATGGATGATCAATTCTATATTATAATCAATACATAAACTGAACTCTCAATTTATGGCCACTGTAGTTTCTATACATTAATATTGCAGAGAATGTAAATAAATCTAAAAGACATGCCTACAAGAACTTATAATGTGGATATAAAATGGGTGATCAATTCTATATTACAATCAATACATAAACTGAACTCTCAATTTATGGCCACGGTAGTTTCTATACATTAATATTGCAGAGAATGTAAATAAATCTAAAAGACATGCCTACAAGAACTTATAATGTGGATATAAAATGGGTGATCAATTCTATATTACAATCAATACATAAACTGAACTCTCAATTTATGGCCACTGTAGTTTCTATACATTAATATTGCAGAGAATGTAAATAAATCTAAAAGACATGCCTGTATAGCTAATCAGTATTTCATTGGTTGATTGATTCGTTTTCTACTATCTAATGATACAAGTCTTACTAATTAACCCGTTGCTGCGGGCAGAAGAGGTGCATTCATGCTTAATCAGAATGTGATAAACGAGAAGTTATAATGTGGATAATAAGTTATAAATTATATGTCGATATATATATATATATATATATATATATATATATATATATATATATATATATATATATATATATATATCGATCCTTTGCAGGTTATTTAAAGCCAGGAAATATTTTTGAGAGATAATAATGATTTAGTGATACAAGTTTTACTAATTAATCCATACCTGGAGAGGGAAACGATTGAGTCATACCTTTCCCAAGAGTATTTGCACGTAAGTGACTGTAACGAACCCGACTGGAATTCGAACTCGGCTCTCCGTTTAACAATTCCGAGCCGCCTGCACATCGAAACTGACCAGGCTTGACGTTATTTGACTTAATTGATCGTACGGGAACTGGTATTTCAACGTGATGTAGAAACAAAACTAGCAATGGTCGAACGTTGTTTTAACTTAGCAAGGTCGAGTAAAGGCAGTATAAGTGAAATTTGTTCAATCTTCCTCCTGTCCGTTCATGGGTTAATGCTTATTTAGATAACATGTAAGTCGATTAATCAAAATTAAGTTTTTTTTATTTCAAACTGCTAATTCTCCGTTGAATTACAGAAAGGGTCACATTCTGCGTGTTGGCCTCATGTCAACATTAGGGCCATCTGGATTTCAGACAAAGAAAAAAATTTAGGAACTTGGGATTAATTGCAAGAAATTAGTCGTATATCGATACCAGGATAAAGACAGAATGTCTATTTAATGAACTCGCGTAGAATGATAAAAGAGAAGATCCAGTCTAAAGATTCCGTATTCTATGAAAGAACGAACACACAGATACACCTTAGAATTGTATCCGCGTAATATGCTACAAGACTCTGCACAGTAAGCTTTTATTACCTGCTTCCTATATCCTTACAATAAGCAAAACAGTGTTGAACGCTAAACAGGTGTTGGGATAATTATTGAATACGCACAGTAATCGATGATATTACGTTTTCATCACGAAAAGCAGACACTCAAAAATTATTTGTTACACTATAAATCCACGTACACACCACAAACTAAACCATCTAACAATTTGTGAGCTTTAAGACTAAACAATCAGCACTATCGATTAATGGTTTGAGAATCGATAATCGCGGTTTCGCGCAGGATCGTAAAAATATATTGATTGAAATAAAAAAAATAAAAGGATTCGTCTTAATAAATGACTGGATATTTATGCAGTTCTAAAACATATCAAACATTTTGTTATCGTGTTGCTATAATTTTTTTATTAAATATGACCACAAACCTTCCAAATATCGATTTTCATACAAACGAGCTACTATCTTGCACATTAAAAAAAATCATTTAATTAAAAGTTCATCATCTTCATTATCATCCCCATGACTCGGTGTGGCCGTAGTGTCGTTGCCTTGCGGAACAACTACCTCTCTGCTTGAGGTTCACCGTATACAAGGCCCTGGCGTCACTCGAGGTAGAGTGTTACAGAGTAAGAGACACAGTTTACGCGGATATGGGGGAAGATAACGGTTGACTCTAGACTTGAACAGGTTAAGATTGTAGCGACTGGGGAAGCATCCTCTTGGGAGTCGGTTCCACAAGGCAGCGGTTCGTGAAAAGAAGCTGCTCGAGTAGAACTTACATCTCAACAGGAAGGAAATGAGGGTGGTTCGCTACAATGGGCGTGGCATGGCGGGTCTCAGTCGTGATGGTTACGACTTTATACATATAACATTGTGAATAAAGACAAAAAAAATTATCTTAGCCGACACGCTTCGTCATAAGATAATTTTTCCTTTTGTTTTTATTTATATTGTTCTTATGCAGATAAATTCTATCTTAAATTTTTACACATTGTGAAGCTTTTATGCGTTCACAGACAGGTATATATATATATATATATATATATATATATATATATATATATATATATATATATATAAGCAAATATATGGATATAGATCCGACAGTATGAAGAAAAATATACGGAAAAAACAAACAAAATTCCTAATATGCAATTATGCTGTTTTAATGTTAATATAATGTCAACGTCGGACGTTTCGGTCTAGTAGACCTTCTTCATGACATATTCATAAAACATAATTAACATTAGACTATATTTAATTCAACATGAAAAGACGATGGACATAAGAGTAAGACTAATCAAAACAGATAACATTAAATATAGAAATAATATCTTGGTCATCACTTTTTTATATATATAAAATATAAGGAGCATACGGGGATATTTACTATCAACATACATTCCAACTGAGATATATAGATAGATAGATAGATAGATAGATAGATAGATAGATAGACAACAGACCGGGATAGATACATAGATAGAGAGAAACAATTGACTGAGATAGATAGATAGATAGAGAGAGAGAGAGAGAGAGAGAGAGAGAGAGAGAGAGAGAGAGAGATATAGATAGATGACAACAGACCGGGATAGATATATAGATAGAAAGAAACAATAGACAGATATATAGAGAGAAACAATAGATAGATAGATAGATAGATAGATAGATAGATAGATAGATATATTTATTTCTCGAGAATGATATTTTCTTTTTGTTTTTTGAGATTTTCCATCTGAGAGAGAGTAATTAGCAAAGAGTAAATACTTGAGACACTGGATGTCAAAAGAAAGGCGCAAAAAGGAACCTGAAAAAAAGATTTTTTTTAAAAGTTTCCATAAGAAAAGGAGTTAAAAAATAACGAGACATAAGGAAATGAAGTAAAAACTGAATCATAAGGAAAGGAATTTTACAGAAAAGGAGACACGAGACAAGAAAATTAATTTTGACAAAAAAAACATGAGAAAAGGAATTCTAAAAAAAGGAACCAAAAACATCGATTTAATAAAAGAATCCATTAGAAAAGGAATTTAAAATAGGAGCCATGAGACAGGGAATTTAAAAAAGGAGCCACAAATTGGAAATTTAAAATGGAGCTACTGATAGTGAATTTAAAAAAGGAGCCACAAATAGAGAATTTAAAATGGAGCCAAAAGACAGTGAATATTTAAAAAGTCACAAATAGGGAATTTAAAATGGAGCCATAAGACAGTGAATATTTAAAAAGTCACAAATAGAGAATTTAAAATGGAGCCATAGGACAGTGAATTTTAAAAAGAAGCCACAAATAGAGAATTTAAAATGGAGCCATAAGACAGTGATTTTAAAAAGGAGCCATAAGAAAGAGAATTTTAGAAAGGAGCCATGAGAAATGGAATTAAAAAAAGAAAAGAAAATGAATTTAAAAAAAAACATTTCTTCAGTATGACAATTACAATTTCTTTTCCTTTTCTTTTTTTAGATTTTCCAAATGAGAGATAGTAACTTCACAAAGAGTAAATGCCTGATTCACTGGATGTCGGGATCAGAAGAGGCAATTGAGTAAGTGTTTTTGTTTTTTCAGGGGTTTTGTCTGTTTTTCCATATTTCATATGATCTGCAAGAAACAGAAGAGAACTGTAGAAGATGAAATCAAAAAACAGATATTGTCATGCAATACAAAACTAACGAAAATGCTCCACAATTGTCGGCCATTGTGCATTCATATGGTAAACCTAATGATAATACTAGCGTTTTCCTTATAAGAAAACATTCGGCATTCAGTGACCAGATCTTTCTCTTAAAACAATTATTTAGGAAAACGGATTTCTCAAGTCCAGTAGCTCTTTCCATTATTTATGACGGTTACCTTCCTAACCTTTTGTTTGAAGTAGTGTGGAACATCAATATTTTGATTATGTCGTTATTCTTTATGTGATATGGATTTTAGTTGTTGGATCCTATCAGGTGTTACCACCCTGTGTCCGGGTCTATCTGGGAACAACAGCAATTAAAAGATGGTTCCACGCTCCTCAATACTTCCTGATCAGAGGCCTTGCTGCCGGATGCTTTTTATCGTTATATCCAGGACTGATTTTTAAAGTAGGTAATTTTTACGCGACTATTCCTTCAATGGTTGATTTTACTATAATTGTGCGAGGTCTCTCAGGAAGAGAAAGGCACAAATTTCTTTTTTACAAATAATGGCGGTTGTGAAAACTTTCTTTTAATAAGAGGCGTTGCGATTCAAATACTATCCGAAGGTCATTTCGACAAAGACAGGAGAAACGAAACCTGAACAGTGACAATTGAATTTTCTTTTAGAAAGAAAGAAAAATAGTTTATTTCACGATTTTGTTGAATAATAAAGTTATATGCTTATCAATAGTATCAGATTTCTACTTTTGCATCAATGCACAGTGCTATTTTGACTTTTTCAAGTCATAAAACATTTTTCTGGGGAACAAAGAAGTCTGAAATATAAACTTCCTATTACCTAACGCTTATTCATTTTTTTATTTGCAACATCAAATATACTTAGAGGTTTGCCTCCCTCTGCTTTTTCTATAAATACTTTCATGATAATTGCTCAGATGGGCTCTTCTCTATGAATTGTATATATGGGGACTAGTTAGGACTTTCATAGAGACATGCGGTATTATGGTGAATGTAGTAAGAAAGGTAAGTGTTCTAACCTAGGGTAGGTTATTGAATAGAATAATCAAACGAAGGTTGGTAATGAACGAAAATACTTAGGACAAGAACAACACATATAAGATTCACCAGCGGTGAGTAGATGATGTAGCAACTGCTAGAAGTGAATCAACTGAATTCCACAATGAATATCCAACCGCTGGATATCTACCAACCGCCCCACGTGGTCATATGTGGCACAAAGCCGAATTTAATGTCGGGTATCCGAGCCCGTAGGCTCGGCCAAAAATTCCCCGTAGACTCCGTATAAAACGATCGGGTAGCTAGACGAGATCTGCCCTTCGACATCTCGTCTCGTTTAGGGATCCTCTCTGCCCGGATACAGAGAGTTTGACCAGCACAACTGGGGACGAATCTCCAACTGCAGGATATCTACCAACCGCCCCAAGCGGTCAGATATGGCACAAGGCCGAATTTAATGCGGGGTAACCAGCCCGTAGGCACGGCCAAAAATTCCCCATGGATCCCGTATAAAACGGGATCGGGTAGCTGTTTCCCGAGACGAGACTCTGCCCTTCAACATAGCCTCGTCTGGGGATCCTCTCTGCTCGAAGACAGAGAGTTTGACCAGTACAGCTGGAGACGAATCTCCAACTGCAGACCAACATACAGTATTTACTACTGTATTTATGTGAATGGATCCATACCCATTATCGTCCGTAGGTATGCTACAATAATAAGTAAGAATGCGTTGTTTAGGTTTAAGGAATATTGTGGTATGTTTGGGTGTGTTTATGGCTAGCTAAGTTTAATATTAAGACGAATGAAAACCGTCCTTTTCCCAAAGCCCCATTTTGGCCTTGTGCCATATTTTGTATCATTGTGCAAATAAATATCGCTCTTCTCTAGGGGACCTGGAGTCTTTGAATCGGTGAGAAATAAGTTCCACTCGAGCAGTTTCTTCCCGCGAATCACTCAAAATCAACTCTCAAGAGGAAATTTTCCCGATCGCTACAAATTTAACATGTTCAAGTTTAAGGTTAACTGTTATCTTCCTCACCTCTCCGCATCAACTTACTCCGTAACCCTCACCCCTTGAACAGGGTGAACCTCACTGTAAACTGTAAAAAAAGAAAAAAAAGAAATGTGTAAGACATAGATGTGTCTTCTCACCGGACTTATTCAGACTATACAATGTGGCGATTCTGAGAGAATTAAAAGTTCTACCAAGATTCATGATTGTTAGCCACAACCATAACAACAATATATATGCAGAGGACATAGTGTTGATAGATAATACAGAAATGAAACTCCAAGAACTCCTGTAGAAGTTAATAAAAGAAAGCAATAAGAAAAGACTAAACATCACTTGCGAAAAAAAAACAGGATACATGGTTGTCAGCAAAACGAAAAACTCTGCGTGCTCAAATTCCTAATTGGAGAGAGCAAAATCAAACAAGTACAACAATTGAAATATCTAACAAATGTTTTACATTTGTCTTTGTTCAACTACAAGAGAGATCACCTCTGTTTTATACTGCAACTATGCTGAGTGGACCTTAGTTACAGTTTATGGGAGAGATCTCGTAATCTGATGTGATCAGCAATTTGAACAATGCCAGTACGCTCAAAACCCAGGCCACAATGATGTGACTTCGTAGATACTACGTACCTAGGTTTTAGCACATCGGATCATCAGGATGAACTGGGCGGTTCACCTTGATGATCCCATGTGGTAAAACCTAGGTAGTACCTGGCTCATTAGGATTTATATATTTTACTTTTGCTCTACCATTCTTGGTTTTAACTTATTACTCGCTGTTTTTTTTTTTATTTCTTTGTACCAGAAATTTAAGGTAATGGACGATTCGCCCTGTTCACAAATTTTTTCCTCGTGTGCCAATTTTTTTAAAGTTGTGCTATCCAGGTTATTTCCACCCATAGAGTTTAGATAGATTTACATTATATATATATATATATATATATATATATATATATATATATATATATATGCCTTATTGAATAAATTACAAGCATTATGTCTGCTTATTTTTATCATAATCCTTTCATATTCACGAATATTTTTCGTATATTACAATTAAATAAGGCAAGAAATGCACTCTAACAGTGAGAATCATTTTTATTCACGTTCTAATGAACGCTAAAGCATAACTGTCAGCCATAGCATTTAAACGCAAAAGGAAAAAAAAAAAAAATCCAGTAATGGACAGCTACACATGTTTTTTTTTACTTACCAATTGCACCTGTGATGATGATCTCAGAAAGAGATGGAAACGCAAGGACGCACACACACACACACACACACACACACACACACATGCAGTCTATATTCATTCAAACGTGTTTCATTGAATAATATACACATATTGTCTCTACTTATTTATATAATGATCCTTTTCCAGTTTTTTAATCAGTTTCTAGAATATGAAATTCATTAGGGAAGGCGACGTAATTTTTGTTAACGCAAGTATTTTCGATATTTTCCAAGATCATCTTCTGTGTTAAATAACAAAAACAAACTTATTGTCTCCGTGGATCGATCGGTTAAGGCACGTCTACAGGTTCGATCCCTGTCGGAGGACGAATATTTTCTATGAAAATTTCTCGGACATTCAGGCCGGTAAATGTTATTAATACTGTTTATTATAAAAAACAGAACATTTACTTAAATATTTGTATCTATAAAAAGAATGTATAAACATAAAAATGTTTTAAAATAATTGTCGGACTTTGTCCATGTCCATTTCATAATATATATATATATATATATATATATATATATATGTCTGAGGATCGCTAAAGCGTGAAACCCAGGGTCACAAACTCACATCTATCTAAATATGTTAGCTCTATCTCTGATATTGAGCGCTTTCTAATAAGTACCATGCATATAATATATAAATAATTATACATATATATTTATTTATTTTATATATTTATATTTTCACACACACACACACACACACACACACACACACACACACATATATATATATATATATATATATATATATATATATATATAGTGTAGTGGGCAGCAGATCCTTATTTAAACATATATTATTAAATATAACAGACAATGAATGTCTATTATGTCTGATCATGAGCCATTCTAATGTTCGAGTGTTTGCTTTAATTTCTGGTGAAAATAAAGACAAAAATTTTCTCCAACAAATGTAAAAAAAATGAGGTCACACATTATGAAATGGACAAAGTCCGACAACTATTTTAAGACATTTTTATGAAAATTTCTCGGACACTCAAGCCAGCAAATGTTATTAATACTGTTTATTATTTAAAAAAAAAAAAAAAAAAACAGAGCATTTACTTAAATATTTGTATCTATAAAAGAATGTATAAACATAAAAATGTCTTAATATATATATATATATATATATATATATATATATATATATATATATATATATTCAAATTCAAAATAATAATTTGCTCAAAACATTACATAGAGATGGTGCTGTGGTAAGGATTGTTTTTCACGAGTCAGAAAATCGATTCTTTATGTAAACTTGAATGTTCTAACGATAAAGTTAGTCATATTTGTGAGTTGTCTCTTCATTATTAACAGATAAAGGCTGATGAAAAACATTTTTAAAAGATAACATTATCAGGAACATTTGTCAAAGAGAAAATAAAATAAAATGTCATGAATGGTTAAAAGCCTTATTGAGTTGTTTCCTTTAAAGCTTATCAACCTCTTATGAGTTATTTAAACCGGATTTTATTTTTTCGATTGTAAGAATAATAATTTTTTAAGAATAAATGTTGCATTAACAATTTTTTTTCTTTAGAATAACAATGATTTATTAACCCATAGAAACCGATTCCTACGTTTTCCAAATGTATTTGCGCGTAAGTGAATGTAACAAACCCGACTGGAATTTGAACTTCACACTGCGATTTCTCATTCCAATCTACTATCCAATACACCAACCCGCATATACGAATATTTAGGATACTTACTGGGAAAACCATTAAGATTTAAGATGCAAAATTTAATTATGCAAATTTGATCATGCAAAATTGAATCATGCAAAATTTGATCATACAAAATTTGAACATGCAAAATTTGATCATGAAAAATTTGATCATGCAAAATTTAAAAATGCAAAATTTGAAAATGCAAAATTTAATCATGCAAAATTTGATCATGCAAATTTGATCATACAAAATTTGAACATGCAAAATTTAATTATGCAAAATTTGATCATGCAAAATTTGAACATGCAAAATTTGATCATGAAAAATTTGATCGTGAAAAATTTGAACATGCAAAATTTGATCATGCAAATTTGATCATACAAAATTTAAACATGCAAATTTGATCATACAAAATTTGAACATGCAAAATTTGAACATGCAAATTTGATCATACAAAATTTAATCATGCTGACCTTCGAAATAGAAAATGGCTCTTAAAGAATGAACATTTACTGAAATAAATAAGTTAAATCCTCTAAGAATTTTTAAGACTACCATTCGTCTATGTAATGATTATTACTGTTTTATCTGTTCTGGTGTTCTTTCTTTTGTCTTTCATTTTTTAATGATATTTACCCTGTACAAATCCCAAGGGCCACTCGAGGTAGAGGGTTAGGGAGTAAGAGGTACAGTTTATGTGGATATGTATGGAAGAGGAACAGTTAACACAGGACTTGAACAGGTTAAGATTGTAGTGATCGGGGAAGCATCCTCGTGGGAGTCGGTTCCACAGAACAGCAGTCCGTGGTAAGAAGCTGCTGGAGTGGAACTTACATTTCATCGAATAGGAAGAGAATGGTGTAATTCGCGACAATGGGCGGAAATGGAATTGGTAGAACTAAGAAATGTAGTTTGTCTGAACACTTTCCATGGAAATAGCTATACAGTAGCGAGAGGCTCGCAATTTTTCGTTTGTGAGAAAGGGGTTGAAGGATGGAATAATAATTCTTCCCCCACAAGGACGCGAAGACGCTTTTGGAATCTATCGAAACCGGAAAGATAAGACTGCGAAGTTCCTGCCCATATTTGGCAGCAGTACTCCATTCTCAAAGTGGAGTAATGGATAGCGGCTCGGATTGAGGAATCGGTGAGCCGAGTTCGAATTCCATTCAAATCCATTACATACGTGGTAATACTCTTGGGAAAGGTATGAATCCTCTTCTTCTCCACCAGCTATGGGTAAATAGCAGGACAGACCGGGTTCTATAGCTTTGGATGGCAACTGGTCTACCGCAGAAGGAAATGGCAACTAACTGCGGGAAAAAAATCTGCCTCAAAAGATATATGATCGCCTAAGCGTGTATCACGCATGGCACATAACTGACTCCATTCTCGGCCTGATCTGCCTCTTGTAATGTTATAGGAAAGTCAGGTACTGGAGCGGTACAGGGAACTGGCCATTTTTCCAGGCTTTTTAGCGATGGATTGTATGTATGATTGATTGGTGATAGTTCTGGGTCCGATTGTCGATGATCGAATGTCGCTAGTGTGGTTTCTGAAGCATTGAATGTGTCCAACCAGTTTTCCCTTACTGATCTGTTAGAAATCGGTCGAAGGAGAGATCAGCTGCCAGGTTCTGATCATCTAGAGTTTTAGAGGTGCATCCATACACCGTCGTATCATCAGCATAGACATTCACATATTATTGGAGTATACTCTTAGGCAGATCATTTATGTAAAATAGAAAGAGAGGCCGAGAAGCAAACCCTAGGGGACACCTGAGTTGATCGCTAGGTCCTCGGAGGGGACTGGCCGTTAACAACTACTTTCAGGGACCTATCCGTTAGGGTCCAAGTTATAATTAGAGATTCGTGAGAAAATCCCCCAAAATAATCTGTAACGTTATTGGTCCTGACCTAACATCTCGCCTTCAGTTAGTTTCCCGCCTCCGTAACGTAGGCTCCCCGGGCTTTTCCTGTAAATATTTTCATGATTATTGTTCTGACGAGCTTTCTTATTCTTACGGCTGATATTTCTCGTTGTAAACACAAGTTCTGTGTTCAAAGTTTCTTCTCTCACACTTCTAGCTTGTGAAAATCAGTTTCAGTTTCTTACTTTTTTTGTTAATTACAAAGCTTTTAATGCCACGTCAATTCTCTTTCGCTTTTAGTAATCCATTGCGTCTTAGTCGCTTCACCCCCTTGCTTGAGGTGAAATGATTAAAAAGTTCAATTCTATTTGAGTGTGAAAACTTCAGCTATATCAAGCAGCTATAAGGGTCCCTGCAAATTCTTATATATGAGTACCAAGTACAGTTTCCAACAGAGTGTTGCCATGTAGACAAGGTTACATTTGTCATTCGTGTACATTTGTGGCTAGTCTGTCTTCAACGTTTAACATGTGTAGTAGTGAGTTAACTGAGAAGTGTTCCATTTAAAACTGGCAGTATATTCATATCGTGAGCAAGCAGATATGATTTTTATATACGGCCGCGCAAATGGTAATGAACGCGAGGCTGTATCAGATTGCATTTCCAGATCGAAAACAACCGAGTGATCCAACCTTTACTGCTGTTTATCATCGAGTTGTTGAGACAGGATCAGTGGCACCACAAACTATGGATCGAGGAAGATCGAGATCCACTCGTACGCCTAACCACGAAGAACACATTCTACAGGCTGTTGGAGACGATCCAGGTATCAACACACGTCAAGTGGCTCTAGCATGGAGGGTACTTCAAGAGTAGCTCTTGCATCCGTATCATTTGTAACGTGTGCAGGGTCCTTCGCCCTCTGATCACTCACCACGGATGAACTTTTGCCGATAGTTTATAGCACAAACCGCCGATCTGTTGTTTGTCTCTTCATTCTTGATTACGGACGAAGCAACATTTGGAAGGGATGGAATAACAAATTTACACAAATGACATTGATAACTCAAAAACGTACGATTTGCGGACTATGTTCATATGGACTTTCGTCCTTGTTTTACTGTGAGGAACCCGGCCCCAAAGTTTCTAAAAGTATTTTTATATACCCTGTATACAGGGTGCGATGTGTAAATTGTCGCTATTTTATATTTTTAATTTCGCGCATGCGTTTTGTTTATTTTTGATTTTGTCGACTGCAAAGCATAGTAAGGTCAGTTAGATACCATCTGTGAGAAAAAGAGCACCATGACGCAATTCATTCCACCAGAAATTTGGAAACGGCATGTTGTACTACTTCGCATTCGAACAAGAAGCTCCAATACGGACATTTCAGAGTGTTTGGGTGTCAATTTGAGGACAGTGCAGAGGATTCGGAAAGAGTTAGATGAGCCTAATGGTGATTACGAAGGTGTCTGGAGTGATCACTAGTGATAGCGAAGTTATGCATCCTCTCAGCTTCTCACAGTGCCTCAGTCTCAACGCGGAAACCTACATTAAGTGACTTGGGGAGGTAGTTCTGCCCTGGAACTAAAAGACACTATGTCTAGCAAAAGAACTCTGCACCATGCCACACAAGCAGAACCCAATCTGTCAGACAATTTCTACGACCACATCACCCCTTACATCTGGCCATCTAACTGCCCAGACTGCAACCCCCGTGATTGTTACAAAACTCCCTGTAACACCAAAGATGAACGGAAGGCAAGGATTATGGCAGCATTCACCAACTTAAACAAGGAGACCGCCCAGAAGTGATGCAGAAGATTCCGAAGTTGTTTTCAGATTGTGGTTGAAACCAATGGCGATTTTATTGAATAAATATACTCTTCAATTTTTTTGTGTAATTTTGGTAAATATATCTTTTAAAATGAGATGCTAGTGTTATTTTCATTTTGGCATCATTTAGACGACAGTTTATCCATCGCAGCCTCCTCTCTCTCTCTCTCTCTCTCTCTCTCTCTCTCTCTCTCTCTCTCTCTCTCTTGCGATTTTAGTGAATTTACTCTTTAGTATTTTTTAGATATTTTTGTGTAATTTTGGTAAATATATCTGTTAAAATGAGATGGTGTTATTTTCTTTTTTGCGGCATTTAGACGACAATTTATCCATCGCACCTCTCTCTCTCTCTCTCTCTCTCTCCCAGAGGAAATTCTGAATTCGCCTGGAAGCCTTGGTTGAAGCCAATTGCGATTTTGTTGAATAAATTTACTGTTTAGTATTTTAAGGTATTTTTGTGTAATTTTGTTAAATATATCTGTTAAAATGAGATGTCAGTGTTATTTTCATTTTTTACGTACTTGGACGACAATTTATCTATCGTGCCCTGTATTTGCACATGCCTGTGCATTGCAAACACATTCAATGATTTTTTGTAATGTTTTAACGAGTTTCTCTTTCATAGTCTTCTCTTTAAGTGTTTTCGTGAGTTACCGCTATATATATTTTTTAAAAAAACCATGAACAATAAAGATATTTATCCGCGAGAAATATTGAGTCATTCTCGATCTTTGCAGAAAGAACACAGGCGCTGATTAACTGAACGACCAACCAAAGATGTGAAAAAGAGGTGGGAAAAACAGGTAAACCTCTTAGTTCTCTCGACAAAGAAGTTCAGCAAAAGAACACGGCATTGACTGACGGGTGTAGTCAGTCACCCACTGCATATCCTCCTTTCATTAAGTTCAGGCCACTCAACATGGGCTGGACATCTATATAAAATATAAAGAAACATATTGTTACAGGATTTGAACAAAACTACATTCACAGTAGATTATTAAAAAAACAATGAGAACAAGCATAGAATAGACACACATACATACACATACATACACACACACATAGACACACATATATATATTATTATAAGAGATTATAATAACACATTTTAAATTGCTACACAAAAGCTTTCATGTTTCAATTCTATGATTGTACTTTCTCAGGCGATGGTTGGTAACTGGTTATAAAATGATTTCTTAGGGAAATTTAAAGACAAATCGTTACCTCTTTATAATCAAATGAATAAATATAAATAAATGTAAGTGTTCATATAAAAATACATTACATATACCTTTTGGTGTAAGAAAAACAGTGCTCATTGCTAAATAACAGAACTATTAAGTGTATATTAATAAAAATACATAATACCCTACACGGACAGTACGACCAGAGTTTCATGCTTAATGCAAACCTCAGGTACTATTCGTTGTTTAGATTTTGGTTAATATTCTGGGTGTCACGAGTTGGTGGGGTTGTTTGGTTGTTTACTGGTGTTAAATATTTAATTTTACTATAATCTAATTTTGAATTTAAATTTAGGCTTAAACTTACACTTAAACTTGCAAATAAAAATTAGAAATTATAATGTTCGTTTAAAATATGACGTTTACAGACACTGTTATTAAATTTCCATTAGTTTATAAAGCTACATCAAATATGATGGCGAGGTCAAGTTCTATTTGAATTCTACTGAAAATCATTGAAAATTACGTCTCTACCATAAATAATAAAAAATTATGTTTCTTTTTATAACCATGTATAATAATTTTCTCTTATTTAGAGTATAAAACAACTACTTTTGGGGCCAATTTAAAAAAATTACGAGGGGTGCCCTCAAACTGCAGTGTGTATATATATATATATATATATATATATATATATATAGATAGATAGATAGATAGATAAACCTAGTGAGCCAGACAAACCTACCCAGGTTTCACCTAAGCGGATCGTTGTAAATATGGTATATATAAAGGTCGGTATTAATATAATCATACTTTTTTTTCGAAACTAGTATAGTTACCTATATTTGTATTTATATATATATATATATATATATATATATATATATATATATATATATATATATATATATATATATATATATATATATGCATTAGTAAAAAAAGTGCTCAATATCAGTGATAGAGCTGTCATATTCAGGTGTATGGATGTGAGTTTGTGATCATGGGGTTCACGCTTTTGCGATCATCAGACAAACTGGTTTATTTTTTTTAAAAATGGATCTATTTATACTTATTTGTGTTTGATCATGTTTGGTGAGGGAATTTTCTTCTGTATTTGTGATGACACTCTCACATACATAAACACACATACATACCGGTGTACACATTTTAGTTCGCACAAACACACCCATATAAATAATCTGAGGGTAAGCGCAGATACATATATCTATGCGTTCGAGCATAAATACATACGCAATTGTCATTCTCTTTCGGTGTCGAGACTGTAGCGTTTACAGAATGTAGCGATGTTCTCTCAACAAGGAATAGGTGGGTGTGGTCTTGACCTCGGATTGTTTATATTGGCGTGTTTGCATGAATTAAAATTAGTGCAACTGCATGTATGTGTGTCTATGTGTGTGACAGTGTCATCTATATATATATATATATATATATATATATATATATATATATATATATATATATATATATATATGATAATAAGAAGACGGAGACTTTAATTATCCATTTCGTTTATAATGTTTATTTCATGAACACCGAGATGTTCAACTCATCAGAACGAAATCTCCTACGCAAACGGAGAAAGTACATCGGACGAACTCTTTAGATTGGTAGTGGGGAGGGAAGGTGAGAGAGAAGGGATGGGTAAAGGGCTAAGGGATTAGTGGTTAGTAGTAGTCAGTTTACCCAGCCAAGAATTTACTCTATACTTTTGAGATTTTAGTACTGGGTTGTAATTTTCATTGACCGATTCAAATTAATTTAATGAAAGAGATCTTAATCCAAATAAAGGTCGGTATTAATATAATCATACTTAAGCATTTGTTTTTTGTTGTTGTTCTTTTTTGTGTGTTTGTTTTTGTTTTTATTTGTTTTGTTTTTAGACCGAAGTCTAATGATCAGTGGAGACATTGAATTGAACGGAACGCAAGAGGGAGATATATGAGTACAAGGCTCTGTGACGGATGGGAGAATTAAAGGGTGAGGGTGAGAAGGAAAAGGCGGGGTAGTGGTAGCTTTAGCATCCTGCATGATTCTTAATTTTTGGAACTATGTAAATTGGTTTATGCAGTGGGTTGACTGGTGGTAGGAACCATGAAGTGGTCCCTAATACAAATAATAATTAGAAATCACAATAATATTGTCAGATACAATAGGTGAATAAAGCAAATAAATTTAGAGAATTAAGAGGCGAACAGAAATTCAAAACAAATACCAAAAATAAAGGAAAAAGAGTAAAAGTTTTGGAGTACGGAAATGATATAAGATGTGTTAGTTTGGAAACATGGGTAAGATGCACATCGGCAAGACAGTCTTAGGTCCAACCATGTGTGTTGACCCCCCCCCCAATAACCAGGTCTTGGAATATTCAATACTACGTACGCATATACACGCACGTGTCCAAATCTACATACCCACACATGAGTGTACACCTATATGTGCTACTATACTTACCAACGAACCACTACTTCATGTCTCATCCTCCAACAAATTTAAAATCCCCTAAAAATGATTACCGTATTTGTTTCTGGGAGGACACATAGCCCAGTGGATAAAGACGTTAGTTAGATCCAGTGAGAAGAGTTGTGAGTTCAATACCAGGCCACAGCATGGTGAGTTGAGTTAAAGGGAAATAACTGAGACACCCGAAGAGGTATGGCACGAGGAACTAGAACAATCTACACCGGTGGACGAAATAAAGGGTTTGGTTCGAAATTCCAACCAGCTGAAGACAGCCAGACGTTGTGAATATGGCAATGAAGATGAGGATAACAGTCCGAATAATATGAATAATGCAGATAATAAGACTTCATCTCACCTGAAGAAGGCTGGAGCGTATTACGGCCGAAACGTTGTAAATAGGGTAATGATGATGAGAATAACAGTCCGAATAATGTGAATAATGTAAATACTTTTGACCATCTCAGTCATTTTCAAGAATCAATGTAGTGTCCTTGTTCTAGAATGCAGTTTGCGATGGTAAGTGGGTTAATCGATATATTAAGTGTCACAGTTTGCTGCAGTGTAATCCTTCGTTTGATTGTTACGGTCCTTGTCAATTGTCGAGAGTTCTGCTCTGGGATCTACTTTTACCCCACCTCCGCCAATTTTTCACCATTTTTTTCTTATCGGTACGGAATTCACATATTTCTGTTATTAGTGTTGTTGTCCAGGAAGGACTTAGAGCAACTACCGCGGAGATAGAGCGTTGTATCTATCTGGCCCCAACAATCAATTCACATACAAACCATGTTCAACCCTGTCCAATTCTCATGGCTACTACTACTACTTCTTTAGCTATGACATTAATCATATGTCATTCGGTTGATTCCGTTTGTACAAATAAAATGAGTAAAAATATCCGGTGCTGTGCTGTCTGTGCTTGTTTGAAACTTTATATTTCGTTTTGTAAGAATAGTTGTTGTCGGGATCAAATCTCCATTAATTGATTAAAAAGTAACCTTTTTTTTTCTAAACAAATATTATCAATGGTCACTTCATATCAATGACTGATTGGGAGATTATTTCAAATACTGATTCCAAATTAGCCAATCCAAGCGTGTTAAAAAAACAAAGAATTGCGCGCTTTTCATATAACATATTGGATTGTTTGAACACGTGATTTCATTTCACATGACTGAAATATATGACATACATACATATACTGATAGGTAACACTTCAATACGTCTTTTTATTAGGTTCGTGTGTTGGTTTCTTTTAATCATTTCACCCCGAGTATGGAAATAAAGCCATTAAGGGCTGTGAAAGAATAATAAAAAGAAAAACATTATTAAGCTGAGAGAACAATGAAAGAAAAGAAATTAAGATTGACATCGCATTTAAAGTTTTGAAGATCAAAACTGACTTTTGGAGAAGAAGTGGCGCTTATATTTAGCTATTAGTATAGTAAACGGGTGGGGTTTAGATGACAACCTCGTAGTACGCTAAAATTTATGCAATCGGGGTACCAGTGAAAGTAGCTCTTCAGAGCCGTTGTCATGAAAATATTTGTAGAAAAGACAAAGGGAAGCCACGTTACGTCTGTGAGAAAGTGACTGAAGTCGAGATGGCAAGTCAGGATCGATTACATTGCTGATCCTTCTCTGGATTTTGTTAAGAACTTAGAGATGAAAAGCAGGGGCACCAAAACAGATATGGCAACAGTATTCAATGCACGGACGAATGGTAGATTTAATAATAATAATAATAATAATAATAATAATAATAATGTGAGGTCAGTGATATGAAACGTGATCATGAACAAATATCTATACTAATGACTGAAAAAGGATGAAATGTCTTTGATTCAACGTCATAAAGTAATAATATAGTTGACTCTAAACTGTACTTTAGATAAAAAAAAGTAAGACTTGAAATGACTCAATGAAAGATTAACAGAAATAGAAAGAATGAGTTTCACAGATAAATCAGATATACTTAAAAAAAAAAACAAAAAACAAACAAGAGAACCGGACAAAAGACACGCTGATCAACAGAATGTGCCTGAAATCCAAAGAGAGGACATTGAGAGAAGTGAAAATACTCCAGAGAGGGAACAAACACAGGGGGAAATAAGACATGAGCAGAGACGGTATGTTCAAGACACCGGAACAAAGTAAGTGATATGTATGCTCAGGTTGATATAAAAAAAAAAGAGCAATATACTCTATTTGACGGTGTATAAGACGCACCCCAATTTCAGCAAGACAAATCAATAAATATTTAGTGATTAATAAAATTAGTAAAATTAGTAGTAAACGGTACAGCCTAGGCTATATTTACGAGGTATTATTTTGGTTAAACAAGCCATGATTACAATTAAGCGAAAAATAATAGGAAAAAAGAACACACACCTATAAAAACTTTATCATATCCTTTAAATGATCTGTACAGCCTGCGTCTTGTCAACGTCTTATTGGAATAATTAGGTTAAAAAAATTCTGATTGTATTTATACCAATGCAACTGGAAGTTATCGCAAGAAAAAATGTAATGAAATAAATATCTTTTACAAATATATAACTTGAATTTATTGCATATAATCTTAGCGAAACAAAGTACTAATATTAAACGTGATGAAATTAATATAATGAATATTATCAATGATAACACTTTTAATCTGCATAATAGCCTTTTAAATAATGACAATAGGTATATGAAAGTTACTCTAAAGTCTAAGCTAATAGGAATTGCCAGGAAGCTAATTTTGTCTGACTGTCGCGAATTTTAAACCATGGCATATAAGACGCGGGGGAATTTTAGAAGATACTTTTAGTAAAAAAAAAAAATGCGCCTTATATGCCGTGAAATACGGTAAATGCAAAAGGACGTGTTCCTGTTTTTTATAGACTACGCAAAACCGTTTGAAAAGGTACGCCACAAAGTACTGTTGAAAGTCCTAGGTAACCTGGGCATATTTGGGAAGGACATTAGAATAATCAAGAACCTATACTGGTAGCAAACCACCTGCATATGGACAGAAAATGAGTTCAGTAGATATGCAAAAATAGAAAGGGGGGCAAGACAAGGATGTGTCTTCTCACCAGACTTATTCAATCTATACAGTGAGGAAATTCTGAGAGAATTAGACCTCCTACCAGGATTCAGTATTGGTGGCCACAATCTTAACAACATAAGATCTGCAGATAACACAGTGTTGGTAGCATAAACGGAAAGTAACCTACAATAACTCCTACAGAATGTAGCGAAGGAAAGCGAGAAGAAAGGATTAAACATCAATTGCAAAAAGACAATGCGTGTGGTTGTTAGCAAAAGGAACAGCCCAACATGCAAATTACAAATTGGAGATACCAAAATCAAAAAAATGCAGCAATTTAAAAATCTGGGAAATGTTTTAACAGAGGACGAAAAGTGTGACACCGAAATGCGAAGGCGCTTTGGGATAGCGAAAGATGTCTTCGAAAAGCTAAGCAAAGTATTATGAAACATAAAAAATTCGTTAGAAATAAAGAAAAAACTACTGAGGTGTTATGAAATATTAGCCCTCCTATATGGCGGTGAATGTTGGACAATTTTCTTACAGAAGGATGATGAGAATTCTATGGACCGAACATGGGAGCAAGGACAAAGTTTTAGAGAAAATCGAAACAAAATGGACACTTTTACTTAACATCAGGAAGAGACAGTTGAAATTTCTTGGGTGCATAAGGAGGAAAGAGGGCTTGGAAAATTTGATACTCACGGGACAGATAGGTTAGAGGGACATAGGAAAACAAAATATAACCTACTTAGGGAACTTGCGTAAGTAGATGGCGGAGCAAAGTTTAGGGGAGTTAACATATACAATGTATTAAGCGCTAGAAAGAATAGGAAATTGTGGGGAGCCACGATCACCACCGTTGTAAAGGGACACGGTATTTAGAAAATACAACAAAAATACAACAAAAGTACCTCTGATGTACTCTAACAATATTGTCTAATTATACAACAATTTTAATAATGAAGAAGAATTTTTATAGAATTTCGCCACCTGAAAACGTTTTGTTTTGCTTTTTTGTTTTTTTGGTGAGGGAGTTCTTAAATCGTCACTAGTTCGAGGGACTTATGTATAAAAAAGCGACAGAAAAAATATTTAAATAAAATAATAAAAAAAAATCAAATGACATTCGTTGTTTTTTTGGTGGTGACCCAGTCGTTGAAGATTTGGGCTTGTCCAAAAAAAGAAATACGATTTATTTGTTAAGCGAGATAACGACTCTGCTTTCTTGCAATATATTGCCGGAGGTTAGAACTGAAAAATGACAATGTTAGGTTGATTAGAATCAGACACATTTCAAATGAACAAGAACAGCAATTGCCGGCTCTGTCTTGTAAAAAGAAAAAACAAAACAACATCTTAAACTATTTGTTTCTAATTAATACACAGTTGTGTCCAAAATAAATCAGTTTAATGATTGCTATGATTTGTAGGGATTACTAAATTACTTGTGTTACTTTTGCAGTAACCACGAGGTTTCAGATGATCTTACTGTCTTCTTCAAATGCAAATTCCATAAAGAAATGCAAAGGTACAAAAAAGAAAAAAAGACGGAAAAAATGGTTCCGCTACCAACAAACAAGCTTCATTGACAGCAACGCATGTCACACAAAAGATAATATTGTTAACACATGAGTAATCTCCTGTGATACAAGCTAAGGCTTTTCTACCAAGCAAAGAACTACATAACCCGGAACTCCATCCTGACTTAGCTTATACAAGATAATATGCACTGCTTCTATACATTTCCTCACTCTTCAGCGATGTTCGTATCTGTTATTTAGACTTTATCCAGAAATATGCGCTGTTCTTTTTATTAAGCGCATTCACCCCAAGCAAGGCAGTAAAGCCACTAAGACACAAGGTGTTACTGGATGTAGGAGTATTAGAAAATAGAAACATTACTAAGGAACGAGAACAAAAGGAAAGTAACCAGAACAGTTGATAGCGATTGACATTGCATTTAAATTTTGGAGCTTTAAATTTGGCTGGAAAGCAATGAGCCGGAAGCCACAAGTGGAAAAAGCGAGAAAAGAAGCATAGAACTCACGTTTAAATTCATAAAGTCTAGTTATCATAGCGAACAGCCCATTTGAACAATTACCATGTAAGCATTTATAGAAAAGGCATAGTTCTCTCTTTATATATGATCAGCTATACGAGATTTTTGTGCTTATCTCTTGGATATGCCTTCTCTCATGTTGCTCAAATCTAACTTTAACTCTTTTTTCTTCTCTTTTTTATTCTTTCACACATTTTCGTCGGATTTTAGAAATGGAATTTATTAGCAGACCTTCCTCAACAAGGATGGAATAGTCCGAACATCTCATGTAATTTGTCTTAAAATTATAGAATCTTCCATATATTATTTTTTGACGTAAAGGACACAGTTTTTTCATGAAATAAGTCTCGAAAATTTGCCATTCATCCTTGAGGACGAAGCTTAGGGTTTTCGTGGGCCTATGCTAACCCCAAAGGAAGGTTATCTATGCCAAAATTCCTGATGTTATGCAAATTTTAGAGACTTATTTCAGGAAAAATGCCTGCGTCTTTGACGCCGACAAATACGGTTCTTGACATCAATATCGGACCAATCTCTGTTATTATCACACTTGGTTTGGCTAATTTGAAATGTTAAGATAAAGAACAAATAGAAAACGTTTACCAATCTAATATGTTTCAGTTTTATTAAAGCTTCTTCCGAGAATGAGATATGGAGAAAAAGAAGAAAAAAATATGTTGGTATTTGTGTTGTTTGATTTTCATTGGCTAATTTTGTTTCATGTGAATTCGAATCTTATAAACAACGTTAGTATAATATGTGGCGTTCCGAATTCAAGGAGAGAGAACGCACCCTTTCGAATTTAAAAGAAAGGCTAGGAATCCATTGATTTATTGGAAATTCGGATGGACGCATCATCTCTGGTTGAATTCGGAACGCGACACATTATACTAACGTTGGTTTAAAAGAGTCGAATGCACGTGATACATGATTGACCAATGAAAATCAAACTTCATATCTCATTCTCTGAGGAAGCTGTACTAAGAATGAAACACTTTAGATTGATAAACATTTTTCTATTTGTTATCTTATCATTCAATTATATAGACATAGATAATATTGAATATGTCGAATATATATTTCAGGTCTTCTTATAAGTTTGTCATCAACACAGTATCATTGTTAAACGTCTTATTCTGAAATATATATATATATATATATATATATATATATATATATATATATAATATATATAATAAATTAATAAATTTTATCCATACATATAGCAATATTTACGGGTTTTCAGGCAGGCTTAGAATTTTTTGAAAATTAGGATGGATGCGTCGTTTCGCCTTGAATTCGGAATACTGCTAATTTCTGTCTTATCTCGTTCTCTGATGAAGCTTAAATAAAACCGAAACATGTTAGATTGATAAACCTTTTCTCTATGTTCTTTATCTTATCATCCTGTTGGATTACGATCCATATTTGATCTTTATTTGATCCCAACTCATCTAATTTGAAATCAATATTTAAAATCATTTTCCTATTATTTAAGATATTTATTATTTTATTTATTTTTAGACGTAATGCGATACATTTTCGAAACTATTTTATTAGTTTTCATTAGTAAGTTACTAATGAGTTACGGGTTTCATGATCGTGAAATAAGACAAGTGCATTAGATAATGACGTGTGAAAAGAGTCCCGTCGTTCGATTGTGTTGCATCCTTAAAGAGGTTACAAACAGCCAAAGGTGGTACTCGAGTGAAGGAACAGCAACACGCGTGTAGATGAAAGAAGGCAGGTTCTGGTAAAAGCGAATGCACTACTGAAAGACAGGGAATCGGGTGGCAGGCTAGTAATTCTCGAAGCAATGATATTTACCTTAACCTCATCTTGGTTCCTCTCTGCTCGAAGGCAGAGAGTCCAACAGCACAGATGGAGACGAATCTCCAATTAATTGCCGAAGCAAGGTTATTTACCTTACTTCCACGCGAGACAGGATGTGGTACAAGGCAGTTTTTAATGCGGGGTAAAACAGAAAAATTCCCCGTAGACCTCGTATACACGGGGTCAGGTAGCTGTCTACCACCCCAGATAAGTGGGCATAGCCTCGAAAGGTTTCCTCTTTGGCCGAAGGCAGAGAGTTCGACTAGCATAGCTGGAGACGAATATCCAACTAATTGTCGAAGCAAAGATATTTGCCTACAGCCCCACGCGGTCAGATGTGGCACAAGGCCGAATTTAACGTGGGGTATCCGAGCCCGTAGGCTCGGGCAAAAATTCCGCGTAGACCCCGTAAAAAACGGGTCGGGTAGCTGTCTACCACTCCAGACGAGACACTGCCCTTCGGCATAGCCTCGTCTGGGTTCCTCTGTAACCCGAAGGCAGAAAGTTCAACCAGCTTAGCTGGAGACGAATCTCCAATTGCTGAAGCAAACCCCCCCCCAGGTATATCCTGTACTCACTATATATAGCTACTGATATAGTCAGTCCACATAGACGATAGGGAGTGTGGGACATTCCATTACAACTGATTGACACAGACAATGGGGTGGCAATGGTGGGATGAAAACGTGCGAATAGGTAGATAGCAGGACAGACTTGGATGGCAACCAGGCTAGAAGGAAAATCTCTGAATTCAAAACCAGCTTGGGGAGGTTTGGGATCGTTCAGGTTGACTTTCCCAGAAAACAGCACCTACGGCTGCAGCAATACATGTGTCCCCCCTAAATTCCAAAGGGGTCAGGGATTTCGTGATCGTGAATAAAAAACAATGGGGATGGGAGATTCTGGTACATTTCGATTTGTAATCCTCCTAATAATAATAATATAGAAATATTGGAGAAAATCATCAACCAACACTTCAAATGGATTTTGTTAATTCAATAAATTTCTACCTGTCATACCTGTTTTGTCATTAGTCACACCCAGTTCGGTTAAATGATAAATTGGGCGTAGGCTGATGTACACTGATTCGGTCTCCGGACAACTTTCATGTAGATTTACAGGATGATCTGTAATTTATAAAAGTAGTAACTATTTATCGCAGTAAAAAAAAAATCCACTTTTGGATTTCAGAGATTTTCAAGGCAAAATCTATTAAATATAGGCAAATCATTTGGCAAACATAACATGCAAATAATTTAACTGACATAATATATGTAAATTATTTATCAAATAAGTGAACGTAATGGATTCGACTGGAATTCGAACTCGGCTCTCCGATTCCCCAATCCAAACCGCTATCCATAACTCAACGGTGCCTCCTTACCCCTAACCCTTCCTTGCATGGCAACTGATTTTGGAGACGGACAACTCTGAATTCAAAAACCTGCGGAGGGTTGTTTGGGGACCTTGTGGCAAGTAGTGCACCAGGTCTCTGTATTCGTCCCTTCAAAAAGTGTGGCTGGTTTTGCCCAAAACCTTCACCACTATAATCAAATCTCATGTGCTTGTGTCGGGCTGTCAGTTTCCAAGGAACTGATCTGCTTGACCCTCATACTTCGAATTCGACGAGATAATGGTTCATTCTAGAATTCATTTAATCCACTAAAATCATTTTTTAATATTTTTATTTGGATAATTTTTATTATAATACATTTATTATAATTTTTATTTTTTAATAAATAATAATAATAATAATAAATTGTTTGCAGGTAAAGGAGTGTGTGTGTGAATGAGTGTAGCAAACGGTTTGAACATTTGAAGGATTGATATGTTTATTATTTATGTTTGTATAATCAATAAAATATTTTGTGCTCACGTCTTCTTTTTTTCATTACTGTATACTTACATTTGAAATATATATATATATATATATATATATATATATATATATATATATATGAAGAAAATATACTGAAAAAACAAAAATCCTAATATGCGATTATGCTGTTTTAATGTTTAAAATATCAAAAACATAATTAACGTTTCATTGTATATGGTCCATCTTAATTATGTTTTAAAAATATGCTACATTCATGGTCTATTAGACCGAAACGTCCGACGTTGACATTAAACATTAAAACAGCATAATCGCATATTAGGATTTTTGATTTTTTCAGTATATTTTTCTTCATACTATCTATATCCATATATTTGCTTACATATATATATATATATATATATATATATATATATATATATATACAGAGAGAGAGAGAGAGAGGGAGGAGGGGGATAGAGTAGTCGTGAACTTTTATTCATGTATTAATTATTGCTGCTCATTCCTAAATAATACTAACCACTTCATTTGCAGAAAACAGCTCGCCTTTAAAGGAGTTACACTCCAGTAATTTACAGTTCGACGTGTTTTTTAATAGGCGTTAAAGATCTTTGTCATTATTATTATTATTATTATTATTAATAGTAGTACTACTATACTAATATATAATAACACAACACTTATTAATAACAGCAACAAACTTGCTAAGCAGATGATAATCGTAAAAACAAAATAAGAAATAACAAGAAATGTAAACGCGCCCGAAGATTACCAGTGCATTAAACTGGCAAACACACTTAATTTGTTTCTATTTCGATTTTGATATTTCACACACACACATATATATATATATATATATATATATATATATATATATATATATATATATATATATATAAATATATATATATAAAATTTTATTAAAAAACGACTGGGAAGGTATTGCGGTTAAATGTTTTTATTTAATTTTTCTTGTGCTCTAATAATTTTCTTCTGTTCTGGACATAAATTTTGTAGAAATTGTCTGAATTTTTTGTATGTCATTATCATTATTGTATTTAATAAAACTTATATAAAATAGGGATTGCTGCCCAAATACACAGTTATATATATATATATATATATATATATATATATATATATATATATATATATATATATATATATATATATATAGTATAAATATTACTTTGTAACCATGGGTTTCACGCTTTTGC
Organism: Acanthosepion pharaonis; assembly: GCA_903632075.3. Lineage (NCBI taxonomy): Eukaryota > Metazoa > Mollusca > Cephalopoda > Sepiida > Sepiidae > Acanthosepion > Acanthosepion pharaonis. Next base: position 3,152,189 of record CAHIKZ030003358.1, on the reverse strand, counting down.
GATCATCAGACAAACTTGTTTATTTTTTCAAAAGTGGATCTATTTATGCTTAAGGTGGAGAATTTTCTTCTGTGTTTGTTTGGAATGACACTCTCACATACAAAGACACGCGTACATACAGATGTGTGTACTTTAGTTTATACATACACAGCCATATAAATAATCTGAGTTAGGCGCAGATATATGTTAGCTCTATCAGATATTGAGCATTTTCAACTAAGTACCGCGCATATATATATATATATATATATATATATATTACATATCAAGAACAGTTTTGGAGGGAAGATATGACAAAGTGGAAAAATGTTTCGTGTGATGCGTTTCGTCCATTAGGACTTCATCGGACTAGGTTAGTTTACGTTAATGGGACTACACATGCGCACGAACGAGAAATGCTAGCAATATTAAATTCTGAAAAAAAAACATGTTTTTTATTTAATGTGCTGTTGGTATATAATCTAGACAATTCTTTGTTTCTAACATCTTTGTTCTTAAATATCCAATTTTCGTCTTAGCGAATTATTTTCTCTTATAATTAGTGTAACATTTTCATGTCAAATTTGTGGTCAGGCTCATTAAACGCATTAGTTGCTGTTTAAACTTTTGTGAAAATTTGTCTAATGTTAATATTATTTTGCCATATGTTTATCTATATGTGCGTTATTTTGCACAATTCTTTTTCAAATGACAAGTTAAGTAACGAGAGAGTGTAATGCATATGTAGCCCCAAAACCCACTCACACATAAAAATTTCAGTTTGACCATTTATATGATATCACATAGAGTAACATGAAGTTGATTCCATCAAACGTGAGAAAGCTGGAATTAAAAAAGTTGCACAGAACAGTACATATATATATATATATATATATATATATATATATATATATATATATATATATATATATATATATAAGGTTAAAACGAAAGATGTTCGACGTGTGTTTTTTTATAATATGTAGATTTAATAGGCCTGTTAATGAAAGTAGAGGAATAAAATTTTCGACTTTAAAATAGTTCTGTTCGTGCATTAATTTATTCAAAAGACCTACTAATCTATACGAATGTCAATGCGTCAATGTATCACACTTTTTCAACTTTACTCCTCGAGGCATTATTCCAACATATGATACCATTTTGAAATCAGGCTGACTCCTTGAGCAAATTAAAAACATTCCGGCCTGAATCCCAACTCGCCATCCTAAAATTTTGGATTCCCAAGTTTTCATTACTACGATTGTTTTTGGAGATTTTGTTACTTGATTTTTTGCGACGAATTTTTTGTACGGTGACAATTTTTAAAACTTGGAAATAAATTTGAGAATAATCGAAACTAATTGCAAAATACAGAGAAAGGCAGCCATGAAGTAAAAATAATTTTTGTACGGAAAGTAAAAAACTACGTACATCAAAATGCCTGCTATATAATATATACAATATATATATATATAAATAAATAAATAAATAAATACTTTCATAAAATAAAACATTATTATTTTTTAATTTGAAACTTTATATATATATATATATATATATATATATATATATAAAAAGTGAACATAAAGTCAACACTTAAAGGCGACAGTCTGTTTCATGCTATATATGCAATCGTCAGGCCACCACAGGTGAAAGGTGGCCTGGCGATTGCATATAGCATGAAACGGACTGTCGCCTCTAAGTGTTGACTTCTATGTTCACTTTATATTTACACACGCTCTATCTCTGATATTGAGCACTTTATCCCATAAATATAGCACATCTTAAGACTATATTTCTTCATATATATATATATATATATATATATATATATATATATATAATATCAATCTTATTGCCAATATTGTTATCATTTTGTCGTCTTTTATTTCTCAAAGTTCATTAACAGACTTATTAAATCTACATACACACACATACATACATATATATATATATATATATATATATATATATATATATATATATATATATTAAGAAATTGACAAAGTCCGACAATTTATTTATTAAAGACATTTTTATGTTTAACGTTCTTTTTTTATAGACACTTAAATACTTGTATCTATAAAAAAGAACGTTAAACATAAAAATATCTTTAATAAATATATATATATATATATATATATATATATATATATATAATATTTTAAATAAACAGTGTTCTTTTTTTTTTTTGCTTTGTTTTCTGTTTTTTGAACCAAGGCACTTTTCGGCCAACATTTCTTCAAGGATCAACGTTCGCATAATTATTGTATCAAAATTCGTATGAATAGATGCGTAATATGGAGGAAGATTTGGAGTGCGTCTAAAACATGTAAATTAATGATTAATATATAAGTAAATTCAAAAAGTTGTAAATATTCCAACGTGTGTATAAAATCTGATACCCAAATAAATGAAGTGACCGATGAAAATTCTCCTTCTGCTTACATAAAGAAGGTTGCTGTAATTTAATGCATACAGCTTCCAACACTTGCAAATGGTGTTTGAAACGAGTCTTATGCAAAATAGAGAATGAGTTGATAGAAAATTTGGAAGAGCATAGTTCATTCTCCAAAATGTGTTGTCCAATCGCAGATTCATGCGCAGATTGCGGAACACGTGTGCGATTATGATGATTAAGTCTAATAAATGCAGGGACGTGTTGACCCGACCAAATTTCCAACTTTCGACACGTTCATCCTATATTTTCAGCTGCGCACTAACATTTGAATTTATAAATTACAGAACTTTTATTCATATAGGAAAAACAAAGGATGGCAAAATTAGGCCAAGTCCCAAAGACAACACGTAACTTGGCAGTAAAAAAAGTTGAACAAAGTGAGTTAGAAACACTATCAATCAGAGTCTGACATTTTCCACCAAGCCATGGCAATTTTAAGTAAATTGGACATAGACTAGGACCAGACACAGGGGCTATACTGAGGCGTTCGATCTTACGTTCCATCACTCGCTTAACAGCATTAGTAGGATAGCCCTTATTACATAAAATGTAATGAATCTTATCCAACTCTTGCTGGAGAGGGCATGAAGAGCATATCAAGGGACGATGGACTAATGTGACAATTAGGTTGACCTTCCTAGAACGCGGAACAGAAGAGATCTAACTAATCTATAAACCATATATCTACAAATAAAATTATGTTTCTATCTAGCGAATAATGTACCTAAAATTAGATATTAATAAAATAAAGTAAGTTTTTATCTCAGTTTTAAAATGTGTATATTTTCGAAACTGCAAGTCATTTTTTAAAACCCAAAGTAAAAATTATTCTTTTTTAGCCACTAGTGGTCGGTGGGTGTTTGTTATTGTTCTGCCTATAAAATTATTCTAAACAAGGAAAATTAATTAATTTTATTTTTACAAATATCTTTATGGTTTTATCTAGTGAATACACTTAAGATTATATTAAAATGATTAAAATAGTTTTTAATTTCAGTTTTAAAATGTGTATCTAAAAAAGAACAGGTGATACTCGCAGATTTGTAAATCTACACATTCTAAAAATTAAACTAAAAGCTTTTAATTATTTTTTAATATTTAATTTTAGATGTATTCACTAGATAAAAACGTAAATTTATTTAGGGAAAAATAACTCATTGATTTTCCTTGTTTAGAAGAAATTTATTTGCAAAACCCCAATAATAGTTGATCTGGCGTACCAGAAAAGAATTGCCTTATATATATATATATATATATATATATATATATATATATATATATATATATATATATATATATATATTTTTTGAAGGAATTCGCCTCCTCAGGTCAGAGAAGAAATGAACATCTTCCTGGTTTGGATTCCCAAAATTTCGCTTGAAGATGGAACAGAGCTTAGTACTTTAATTCAATTTAATTCAAATAATTATATTGAAGTTTTCGGCTCTTGTTTTGAAACATGAGAACTCTTATGTAGCGTGTTGGAATCATATTTTTAAATAAATAATTATATATATATATATATATATATATATATATATATATTATATATTTCATTTTAAATATATATATATATATATATATTAAAAATGAAATACAATATATGTAGTTTATATATAGAGATAGATAGATAGAGAGAGAGTGCATATTTTTCTTTTTTTTAAATTTCTCTAATGTTTATGCCAGTAGATGAAAATAAATAAATATAGTGTTTAATAAATAAACGAAGCATCTACTAATAATAAACGTTTAAGTAATAATATATATATATATATATATACACACACACACACACACATATATATATATATATATATATATATATATATATATATATATATATATATATAGAGAGAGAGAGAGAGAGAGAGAGAGAGAGAAGGAGAAGGAATGAGATTTAAAGTGAGATATCTACGTTTTCAAAGTGTCTGTGCCTCTTTGAGTAACATATCTCATATATCTTCTAGCAGTATATGTAACTTGATATACTACGGGTAGAGTTTATTTAAATCAATGTCACCTTTAATTCAGCTTAATGATGGCATAGATCGTGACAAAGAATGACACCGGTAGCCAGGCCGCATTTGAAGCCTGTGGACAGATATAAATTACGTATCATTCATGTACTGCGGGCATAAATGTTATCAACACAGAAAGTAAGATCAGCATGACGATACCATTAGAACAATCTTAATTCCAGCTCCCTGTGGCTATGAGTTAAACAGCAGTGTAGACTAGTTTCTTTAACTTTGTTAGGGCAAAGCATTCCATGAGACAGAAAATTCTGAATTCAAAAAAGAGCCTGAAGAAGAATGAAATCTGTCAAGCAATCCCGTCGTAGCTACACTAACTGCTGCTATGGCTACAGTACCTATGATGTCCTTACGGTCCAAATCGATTACAGGATTCGTGATCGTTTTCAAGATGTTGATAGACAAGGTTACGATATTTCTGATCGCCACTTAACGAACTGACCATTATAATGTGCCATATCCCTTCAAGACGTAGGCAGTCATAGCTCTCCACAATTTCCTGACACTTGTTTTCCTTAGTAAATTTAGTATTTTTTATATCTAGTAAACTCTGGGTATTAAACCGAGCCTCCCCACTGAGACAGGAAGCAACACAAGATCATGCTTAACATGGGGAACCCGAGTGCGTACACTCAGGCCAAGTACAAAAATTGTCCAAGACCCAGCAACTGTCGGTTGCGCTGGCCTCGATTGCCACCACAGATCCCCCTCTTTAGGGCAATGAGAGGATGCAACCCCAGGGGGACCGGGTACAGCAAAGTATTATTTGCCTCTCTGTCCGCGGACAGAACCACAACTGAGTCTGTATTTACTCTGTCTCCCCACTAAGACGAGATGCGACACAAGGTCAGTTTTGAAGGTGGGGACCCGAGCGCGTACACACAGGCAAGAAACAAAAATTCCCCGAGCCCCCACAACCGTCGGTTGCGCTGGCCTCGATACCACTATCGATCGCTCTCTCTGGTACAATGAGAAGGCGCTGCCACTGGAAGCTGTTCCCCAGGGCTGGGCACTTCTCAGTATAATTTTCCTTAGTTGCGCCTCTGTCCTTTTACGGAGCTACCCCTGAGCGCACTCTAACCAAAGACAGAGACGCAACTGATGATATGCATCCCCCGACGTAATCTTTTATCGATCTACACAAGCTCATTAGGTATACGTTATGCACTGTTTTCCTCTCTATCCTCTTGCTTTAAATTTGACTTGTGAGTATCAAATTTTCCAATCCCTCTTACCTCATTATGTGCCCTTGAAATTGTCTCTTTCCGATGTTCTTTTTTGTTACCGTTTCTCTTAGATTTTGTCGCTCCTCACATATTAATTCCATGCTGTCCTCAATATCCTTCTGCACAATCTAATTTTATCGCATCAACTGTTTTCTTCGTCTTTACGGAGATTGTCCAGCATCCACAGCTATATATGAGGACTGACATTACATAGCAGTCCAGCACTCTTTTCTTTGTATTCTCTAAATCCTTCTGTAGACCCTCATCTCTGTTGCCTCAAGTCTCCTCTTCATCTGTGAGGAAATTGTTCAGCACATAGAAAGAAAGAGGTGCAGCGGAAAACAACGCGTAATCTACTTGGTGTTCATAAGCCATTGTATGGCGGAGCAAGGTTAGGGAGAGACAACAAATAGACAAAATTTATTAAAAGCTACAAAGGACAGGAAATTGTGGAGAGTTATGATCGCCTACGTCTTGAAGGGACATGACATGTAGAAGAGGGAAGAAGAATATTTAAAATGCACCTGAAACCAGAAAATATGTAAAAAGATAAAAAATTCCTTTTCAAAACTTTTATTTTCGTTTAAACAAATTTGTATAAATGAAAAGTGCGACACTGAAATCCGAAGGTGCATTGGGAAAGTAAAAGATGCCTTCCAAAAGCTAAGCAAAGTATTAGGAAACAGAAAAATCTCGTTAAAAACAAAGAAAAGACTGCTGAATTGTTATTAATATCAGTTCTCCTATATGGCAGTGAATGCTGAACAATTTATATAAAAGTTATTTATGTCTACCTGTTACGCAAATGTCTCTGAGCACCTATGTGACAGGCAGAAAAGGGCTGCGGGAAAATATATGTATATTTTGAAGATGACATGAAGATAATAGAGGAATATATCTGTCATTCAAGTAGCATAATAAGGAAGTCTAGTCATGAGATACGATACATCCAATCCCTTATTCGCCTGAAATTGCCTGAATTCTGAAGTGTTTACAATTAAAAAAATACAAGTCAATTTTACGTTTTTTTTTTTTTACTTCAAGACAGTGAATTAAAATTCAAGATAGCTTCTTATCTGTAAGATTCGTTGATGACTAACATTTTTCTCCTTCTATGTGCCGTGTGCCTTCAGGACGTTGGCGATAATGGCTCTCCACAACTTCCTACTCTTTGTAGTTCTTTTTGTCTTTTTGTTATCTCTCCTAAACACTGTTCTGTCATCCATTCGCCCAAGCTCGTTAAGTTATGCGTTGTTTTCCTGTGTCCCACTTGCCTTCAATCTGTCCTGTGAGTATCAGATTTTCAAAGCCCTCTTTCCTCCTTATGGGATTTAGAAATTTCAACCGTCTCTTTCTGAAGTTAAGTAAAAGCATTATACATTTTGTCATTAATTTCTCCAAAACTTCGTCGTTGCTCACATCTTCAGTCCATGGTATTCACAGCATCCTTCTGTAGAACCACATTTTCCTTGCTTCAAGTCTCTGGTATTACGTGACTCTCCGGAACGTTTTTCTTTGTTTCTAACGAAATTTTATTTTTTCGTAATACTTTACTTAGCTTTTGGAAGGCATCTTTCACTATACCAATGCGCCTTTGGATATCAGCATCGCACTTTCCGTTCTCTGTTAAAACACTTCCCAGATATTTAAATTTTTGTACTTACTTTATTTTGGTATCCCCAATTTGTATTTTGCACGTTGGGTTGTCCCTTTTTGCTAACAACAATGCATTATGTCTTCTTGCAGTTCTTGTTAGTGCTTTCTTCTTGTTTTGCTTCACTAGCAACTATAAAAGTTCTTGTAGTTTATTTCCTGTGTCTGCTATCAACACTGTGTTAACTTCATATATTGTTTAGATCATGGCTGCCAATAATAAATCCTCCTAATACAGAATCGCTACACTGTATAGGTTGAATAAGTCAGGTGAGAAGACACGTCCTTCTCTTACATCCATTCTTATTTTAGTATATTTACCTGAATTCATTTACTAATTTAGGAAATTGTGGAGAGCCGTGTCCTGAAGAGACGAGTTACATAGAAGAAAAAACTACCCTATTGAATCGTTAAATATTTGAACATATCTTTAACACAATGATGCAATAACAAACATAAGTTTTATATTAATAAAAGTAGATAGTTTCGCCTGTCGTCCGGTTTGCACCCTCCCCGGTCTTTTGAACGGGAGTAGACGTTTATTCCTTGTTTCCTGTTTAGGATTAGGATTAGGATTAGGATTAGGATTCTGGTTCCTTCTAAAGTCTTCCCATTCTCTTTCACTATCCCCAGTAGCCCCCTTGCGTCTTGGTGGCATTATCGTTTCGTTCAATTTCGCAAACCAATCGATGAAATTTGAATAAATTGATTTATTTGGAAAATACTTTGACAAAAACCCTACTTTGCTGTTTAATAAGTTCTTTAATTTTATTTTATTTTATATGACTTCATAGTAAACAATTTTTTTCCTTTTTAGCAGCGAAGAATAAATACTCTTGAGCATGCAGCATACAACTGCCCATGCGTCATTAGCGTTTGGCCTTGTGATTTGTTTATAGTTCTCGCAAACGCAGGGCGAACTGGAAACTGAATTCTTGTATATGAAAACTTAAAAGATATTTATTAAATAAGTATTTGTTATTTTAATCATTAAATTGTAAAGTAGTGTTGGTTTTTTGTATGTTAGATAATGAAACATTTATTTTCATCTAAATAGTTAATGAGAATTTATTATAATAAGCTACGCACACTAGTAAAACCAACAGTACTTTGTACCCACTTTCTTGTTTGCACTTCTCCCCAAAATTTGGTTTTGATCGGTCAATGTATGGCTATTTTAGAGGGTGTGACGAACGGACTAACGGAAGTCACAGAATTTTATATTCAGATTTTCTTCCGATTTTCATTGCAATAAAAACGGAATTGGCCATTATTTATCTGGGGCAATAGCTAAGTATAACACACGTAATAATTAATAGAGGGACAAATATAATTAAGATATAATAATGGCCTATCATCTGTAAGATTTCGTATTGAATTAAAATTCCTAATGGCGTCTCGTTGAAAGATAACGATACATATGTTAGCAGTACCGAAAGAAAAAGTCACATTTTGGGCTGATATCAATAAATTTATGCGTGTTGAGTCAATCAGTCGATTTATGCGTGATAAATTAATTCACTAATTCAGCAGGACAAAACAAAATAAAAACGAATTTCAGTGAAGTGGCTTTTAATAAGTCCGTCTCGCTGATTGGCTGTTAGTTTAATACGCAGTCACACGAGCAACGTCTTGTTATCATGTCCGGGTGTTAAGCTCGACTTATCTTAGTTAATATAAAAAAAACTAGGAAGAAACAAGGAAACAAAAAGAAAGCGATAAAGAAAGAAACTTTCAAAGGTAATTCCTAATTGTTTTCTCTTCGTATTTAAACTTTCATTGACTGATGAACCGTGTATGTTATGTGCCTTCAAGACATTGGCAAACATAACGATTCAAAGTTTTTTCCTTTATTGTCTGTGAATTGCCAGGCATTCATTGGAAAGATGTGCAATGGTTTCCCATAGCCTTCTCCACAGATTCCTTTTCTTTATTATCTGTGAATTGCCATGACTTCTTGGGAAAGATAGTGAAGTGTTTTCCCGTTGCCTTCTCCACAGATTCCTTTTCTTTTTATTTGAATTATCTGTTCTTGGGAAAGATAGTGGAGTGCCATGCCTTCTCCACAGATTCCTTTTCTTTATTATCTGTGATATATATATATATATATATATATATATATATATATATATATATATATATATATATATATATATATATATATATCATATATATATATATATATATATATATATATAATATATAATATATATTAATTGATTTAAAATATGGTTTTTCCGCTACACAGTTCTAACCATGTTTCAAAAATGCAAGGTCCGAATTTAATTTTGTAATTGAATTAAAGACATTAGTACCATTTCATCCTCAAGCGAATTTTGGAGTAACTTTTAAAATTACAGGGTTTTAAAGACACAGCTAAAATCATAATTCAGGTTTCCAAGGTTACAGACGAATCCATTTCCACTAGACAGGGGTGTTTGCGTGTTCATTATGTCTGTATTTTGATGTATCCGTTATAAGTTACGTTTTGGTAGGGGTTAGAGATGTATTCTTCAATGAAATCTGACATCCGTTAAATGCATGTCGTCTGGATTTTTTTAAATTTTATTGTTAACGGCAAAAATTCTTACGGCATTTTTTCTATTTGTATATTTAAAGATTTGGTGGGGGTGTTCAGATTGGAATACGTTTTATTTAACTAAAATTTGAAAAATATTTTCACTTTTAATTTTTAATATACTATATTCCTTTTAAGAACAAGTAAATGTATTAGAATCCCTTACAGTATGTAGAGTTATTTTAAACATCAACTATAAGTATATATGTTATTAGGTAACAATTTTTTTATTATTTAAATATTATTTAAGTAAACTTTATGACAATGACGCCAAAAATAGCTAATTGATTTCACTGATTTAGTAAACTTTTATTATTTTTTTTTATATAAACCTAGTAATATCCTGTTTCTCATGTAAGTACAAAGGACATGGGTCATTCAATGGCTTACATCTTCTAGCTTTTCATATTAAATTCATTTTACTTTAGGTGTTTTATTGGATTCCTTTAAATGCTTGTAGTACTTAGAGGGAGATCTATAGGTTAGAATACGTTTTATTTAATTACAATTTTAAAAGATGTTTAGGTTAGAATTTCTTTTTATTTAACTACAATTTTAAATACAACTTTAAAATATTTTCACTGTTAGTCTTAATAGACTATATTTTTTTTTTAAAAGAAGTAAATGTATTAGAATTACTTACAGTAAGTAAAATTATTTTTACATATCAAGCATAAGTATGTATATTACCTTTGTTAAAATTTTTATATTTAAATATTATTTAAGTAAAATTTATGACAATTACGGTAAAAATAGCTAATTCATTCCTCTGATTTAGTAAACTTTATTTTTTTTTTATACTTAGTAATATATAGTTTCACATGTCTGTACAAAGAACATGGGACATTCAATGGCCTACATCTTATAGCTTTGCATCATAATTTCATTTTTCTGTAGGTGTTTTATTGGATTTCTTTAAGTGCCGGTAGTACTTTGAGAGAGGTGTTTTGGTTAGAATACGTTTTATTTAACTACAATTTTAAAAGATGTTTAGGTTAGAATTCGTTTTACCTAAAATTTTAAATACAACTTTAAAGTATTTTCACTGTTATTTTATTAGACTTTTTTTGTAAATGTAATAGAATTACTTACAGTATATAAAATTATTTTTCCCATTAAATATAAGTACCTTTATTACGAGGTCACACTTTTTAAATTTATTTTTATTTTTTGAATATTATTTAAGGAAATCTTTTGACAATGACGGCATAAAATAGCTATTTCATTTCTCTGATTCAGTAAATTTTTGTTTTTTTATAAATTTAGTAATATATAGTTTCTCATGTATGCTAAAAATAAAAGTATCTATAAGAACACCAGATTAAATCTTTTACTGTTCTTTCTTTTTATTTATATATACATATATATACATGTCATTCGCAGACAGTATTGTCTCGCAGCTCCTCATTGTGACTAGACATCCAAATGCCTCAAGTCAGGCTCGAAACTCAACCGATTTGGTGTCAGTCAGAGCTTCAAGCACTGAGCTATCTTCACTCAAATCTGGTGTGTTGTTTTTACAAATGTAAACAAATGCCAATCAGCCAAAGTGCTCCATTCATTTTACTGAAGAGCTTTGCATTGGCGCAGGTGGCTGTTGTTTATAGAATTAGCTTATCACTCAACAGAGCTCAATTGATATATATATATATATATATATATATATATATATATATATATATATATATATATATATATATATATATATATATATATATATATATATATATATATATGCATATATATATATATATATATCTCAAGACAAGTGTATAACAAAGTGGAAAAAAGTTTTTTTTGTGACCCGTTTCGTTCTTTAGGTCTTCATCAGACTAAATTTGCTATGTTGGTACGACTACACATGCGCACGAATGAGGGATGCTGAGAATTTAAAATTAATTTTTTTTTTTAATCTAGCCGATTCCAATTAGATATTTTTCTTTTACTTTTTCTTTCCATCACATTTGTTAATAGACATCCCTCAGTGTGATAATAGAAGTTCTGTCAGGAACGGTGATTGAAAGAAAAACAAAAACAATCTAAATAAAATCGGCTAGATTAAAAACAAAATTTTAAATTAAAAAAAAAAAAAAAAATTTTAATTTCACATTCCCTTCATCCCGGGTTCGTGCACATGCGCAGTCGCACAAACATAACAAATTTAGTCTGATGAAATCCTGAAGGACGAAACGCGTCACAGGAAAAATTTTCACGCTTTGTCATACATTTTTCCCTAATATACACTACAGTTCAAAAGTTTGAAGCCACCCCCAGAATTAGCATGGTATGAACTTGAGAGAAGAGTGAAAAAAATGTAAAAGAATTCTTAGAGTCATTGAAAAACGAATGGAATCAATTATCAAACTTATACTTTGAGAAATTTTTAAAACGAATGCCAAAAATTTGTGCTGCAGTAATCAAGGCTAAAGGAGGATATTTTGACGAGAGCAAAATTTAATTTTTCAAAATTTAATTTTTTCTTTTGGTCATAATGAAATTTCAAATAAATTATCATGTCTCACTTTTTTAACCATCTTTAATTATTTTCTCTTATTTAAAGGACAAAATGGCTGCTTTTGAAGCCAATTTAAAAAAAAAAAATAACCAAGGGTCATCGCAGATTTTGAACTGTAGTGTATACACACACACATATATAAATATTTTACTTTCTTATATATGCAAGTACTTTGTACTCTAGGTAAATAAGCTTATATACTTAACTATCTCTATGTTACAATTAACTAAGCTTATTACATATTAATATATATGAGGTTCCCGGTGTATTTCTCTATTTTTTGTCATGCTTTGTGGCTTAATTGCGAGAAAATATCTGTCGTTGTAATTCGCATCGAGCTGTGTCATGAAGTATTCTAATATTCCCCTACATATGTTACACTCGACGCCTTAAATAACCAAATCGAATCTCTTAGATATATAATTAAACATATAAAATACTTGCGCACATGCCTACGAACTAAGCGTGAAATAAAGAAAGATAATTATTTTAAAAACAAGACATAAAATCTATTCTTGTAATAATAAAATAGCTCAACGCAATTACCTTAAATTTTAAGATAATTTGTTTTCATTATTCCGCGTGCTTTTTAGACTAATATTCAAAAAGCATGAAAAGATTAAAGTCATAAAGTCATAAATAAATACGGTTTTAGGAAACCAATTCTAATATCAAATGTATCATCCTAATTATGTATACAGTGGATGGAAAGAAAAATATCGTTTTCCTCCTTGACAATGCAAAGCCACATAGAACAAGGATAACGCAGTGAGAAAAAAAAATGCGGTATTATTTAGTTTAAAACAAAAAGAAACACTAAATGCACATTTAAACATCCGACAGCTGGATCATGTCCATATAAATTTGGTTAAAAAGTTATCTGCAGTTGTCAATTGGGAAAAATGTTTTTCTCCTCCATAAAAACGCAAGGCTGCATAGAGCAAGAATAACCCAGAAAAGACATTTTGGAAGTCGGATCGTCTGTTCTATCCCATCCGTCATATTCACTTGACTTTGAGCCAACCATGGAAAAATGGTAATTTGGGGCGTGTGGTGGGATCATAAAGGTATTATTTATTATTATTAGGAAAGACATTTTCGAAGTCGGATTGTCTGTTCTATCCCATCCGTCATATTCACTTGACCTTACACCAACCAATTATTACATTTTTTAGTCACTGCAAGATATTTCAAGAGTTCATCAAAAACTGTTTCACATCAAAACCTGCGGAATTTTACTCAAAAAATATCGAAGAGCTGCCTGACAATTGGCAATAAGTCATTGTAAATAATGGTGAATATATAACGGAATAAAATATAATGGTACTTTTTTTATTTTTTTAAGAATAAAGTTTATAAACGAAAACAAAAATTATTTATAAAGATTAGGAAGTAGTAATGAGCTATGTCCCAACCTTATATTAATCCGGGCCACCCATAAACCAGGTTTTTTTTACCCCTTCACTAACTACTTCATTTTCAAAACTTTCTGCCCCCCAGGTTTTCAACTGACAACGGTTAATTTTTAATCTTAAAGTGTTCTTGTTTTAGGATCATTTGATGTAATCTGTCATATTCGTCCAAATTATTGGCCCAGTTGATTTAAGGTGGAGTAATGTATAGCAGCTCGGATTGAGGAATCGGAGAGCCGAGTTCGAATTCCCGTCGAATCCATTACTTTCACTTACGTGCTAATACCCTTGGGAAAGGTATGAATCCAAATCCTCTAACCCCCACCCCACCTCCAGCTATGGGTAAAATAGCAGGACAGACCTGGTTCTAGAGCCTTGGATGGCAACTGGCCTACTGCAGAGAGAAATGGCAACCATCTGCGGAAAAAATCTGCCTCGTCAGTCATGTATCGAAAAGATATATAATCGCCTATATGTCTATCACGCATGCTACATAACTGACTGACTGATTGGTCAAGCTCCGTTCACTCGGAACATTGTTTCATAAGAATAGAACAATCACATCTCTCTTGTCTCAAGTTTTCTCTTCATCTGTGAGCCAGATGTCCAGCATTCACTGCTATATAAGAGGATTGTTGGTTGCTCGATTCGTTTTCTACGGCTTTGCTGGTTATTTAAAGCCAAGAAATATGTTTAGATTGTAATAATGTTTTTAGATAATAATGGTTTAATGAGACATGGTTTACTAATTAACCCATAGATAGGGGAGAAGAGGTGGATTCATACCTTTCTCAAGGGTATTTGCAAGAAAGTGAATACAATGAACCCAACGAGAATTAGAACTCGGCTCTCTGGTTCACAGTTCCGAGCCATTATATATTATACCATCCGCACATCTAAGGTTACAGCACCTGATATTCCCAAGCGGTCACCCATTTAGGTGTTAACCAGGATCAGTGTTTCTTAACTTTGATGATTGGACGAAACCCGATGTTTCAACGTGATGTGGCCGTAAGCCATAGAAGATTTGATATTACATAGCTTCTCGGCATTCTTTTCTTTGTTTCTAACGGGATTTTCCTGTTTTTTAATACTTTGCTTATTTTTTGGAAGGCATCTTTTTCTATTCCAATGCTCCTTCGGACTTCGATATCACACTTTTAATCTTCGGTTAAATCATGTTGTTCACTTGTTAACTGTTAATCTTTCGTCGATGAATAGTGGATAATCAGGACATGTCGCCATTGGAATTATATCAACATAACCAGTATCGATTAAATTGAAACTTTGATCGATAAATATCATTCCAGCCAATTATTTCTCTTTTTACTTTATTGGTGGTGCTGACGTCCGACGCAAAAAAAAGGTAATGAGCACTTCGTTTGTGCATGCCCAAGGGACGTTAGTTCATTCATGTTTTGTACTTAACATTTTCTTTCGTTCTTTTTCTTTTTTTACTTTTTTATCCACAATCTATATCAATAATTCTTAAAATGTGTGTGTATGTGTGTGTATGTGTGTATGTACGTGCGTGTGTGATCAGATGTTGTTTATACGTTTCCACAATTTTCATCCGATTTCGATTAAATTTTTTTTTTTTTTTTTTGATAGATAATTCTTCAGTGCCGTTTTTGAGTACAATTTGGCTGGAAAAATTACAACCTCGAAAAACTGATTTTTACACTTTGCGCAAAAATCAATGGCAAAATTTAATGTCTGTAAAGAGCAGCGTACAATCAATTTAGAGAGTTGAAATCTAACGCAAAAGATTATTAGAATTATTAAAAAAATATATTATAAATAAAAATTATCCTTTATTATTATTATGACAGTGCATGGGAGAGGTTCCTTCCTTGCAAGATTGAAAGCGCAAAAACGGCCCTTTTCAGGGCCACTATCACACCCCTCCATTCAAACTATTAAACCCTCCCCCCCCATTTAGGGATGTGCCTCACTTGCACCCAGTTGTTGGTATTAATGTTGATTTTCAGGTGGGCTGACTTTAAACTTAAACTGCTCCAACTGAACAGCAAGAATTCGCAGTAATGAGAGACCTGGTCGAAGACGGGTTCTACTGTTAGTGGAAATAAATTTCAGATAATTATCACTCGTGAATTTCTTTATTTTTACCTATAAATAATAATAATAAAAAAAAAACAATTCCCATACATACACATGCAAATATCATCATCATCATCAATCAATCAATCAATACCATGGCCGGGTTTGATCGTGGGGGTCACTGAGCAGTTAACCAGTTCTCTTCTCCAATGTGGGTTGAAAGCCGGAGAAGTATTCATTCATGTGTAGCTGCTCTTGGGCAAGTAGACCTGGTGGAGCCCATCCCCCTGCAGAGCAAACCACAGCTGATGTCGTCCAATTTGAAGGCTCGCTTTAGTCACGGACTACAAGGCCGTTGATCCTATCGGGTAAACCCTCCTGCCTGGAGGTTGACTTCAGTCTAGGAAGCCCTCTACACAGTCATAAACCGCAATGACTGTATACATAGCTATGGAAGTTCAGTCTACCCCATTTTGCTAGATGGTGTTTGATTCGAGAAGGAAATTAACTCATCCTTCGCAGACATTTCAGCTTCATTTGGATGAAGGATTTGAAAGAGAAGTTTCCACCGAAACATTTCCTTACATTGGACGTTGACATCTGAAGATCTGAAAATGGTCGTTAGTGCAACGGTTATGAGATGTAAAAATGGAATCTGAAAAACCGAATTCTAGTTTTTGGTTGGGAATGCTTATGTTTATTTGGCACTGAGTCTCTTTAGGAAGGCATGACAACACTTCTCCCTACACTCTGTTCCATTGCCAACTATCCTGACTATATGGGCATATGATGAGTCACACAGCAAACTGGATGATTGTTTACGCAAACCGCCCACACTTAATTACATTATGCTCAATCAAGAAAAGTAGTAAGCTGTTAACTCATACATTAAGAAAATATTAAATCTCTACTTGTTGTGAAATAGCTTTACAAAAAATTAATTGTACCTATTCTGGTTATAAAGCCAAGGCAGCTGACAAGGCTTTACTGGGGAATGAGGAAAAACTTGAAGGAGACAGCAGATATCGGTTTGTCAACCAGGTGTATCGGATTATTACGGTTTTCAAAACAATATGGTTTTCTTTTACTCGCTGTTAAGGAGAACCACAGACCCCCTGGTGTAATTTGAAATCTCATCAAAACTTGTATTCGACGTTATAAAAATAGACCGATCCGGTGAGTACCTTTATGAAAGTTTCTATTGCCCGCTGTTTTCTGAACATAAGACACTTTTTTTTCTCGTGGGTTACACCTGACGAAGTCTGAAGAATAGATCAACCGAAATAACGACTTCTTCTCCTTTGTGCCGTGTCCCTTCAGGATGTGGGCGATCATGGCTCTCCACAACTGCCTGTTCTTTGCAGCTCTTAGTAAAATTTGTCATTTTGTTATCTCTCCTAAAACCTGTTCTCTCAAATAAAAAGAAGAGATTTTAACAGCTGAGCAATGTTGGTGATATTAATGACTTTTTTACGTGTTCTCAGATTTTATGTTAAAATACTCTGCGGAGTTTCTTTTAAAATTTTTTTTAGTGGCGGGGGGGGTCTTCTTGATTGAGCTGAAAACGTTTCGGCACCTAATCATACATTGCTAACATTAATTTTAAGCAATTTCAGTAAAATAAATGAATTATTTTCTTCTTCTATGTACCGTGTTGATTCATGGTTCCCCACAACCTCCTATACTTGCAGTTCTTAGCAACTTTTTCCTCTTTTTCGATCCTTCCATCTCTGGTTTTCGCGGTCCATTCACACAAACTGATCAGGTTGGTACCTCACTACGTTCCCTCAGTAACTTTTGTCACCGATATAACCTGTGAGTGTTAAATTCTCCAAGCCGTATTTCCTCATGTGTTCGAGATAATTCCTCTGTCTCTTTCTGAGCCTGAGCCTGTGTCTTTTTGTTTCCATTTTCCTTGGGGCTTCTTCGTTGCTTGCACGCTCCGTTCATAGGATTCTCAAATGAAATATAGATTTCTGAATTGTCTAAACAATTTGTTAACACTCTAATTCTTACTTTTTGATTTCTTTTACTGTTAGCGTATTTTTCGCTGCCTAATACAACAGTGTCTTAAGAATTGGCAGTGGCGCTGAAATCCTTTAAAGTGCCAAGAAGAGAGAAAATTAATAAACTGTGTAATTTCCTTAAAAAAATGCAACCCTCCTCGTCTATTTGAGACCTAAGAGTATGTAAATTAAAAGATAATGACGTATCACGACGCCGTGGAAGATGTCTATATAGTTAGATTTGAAAGGCTCCGACCAGTAGTCACCGTGGCCTAATCGAAAAAACAGCTGCCGCGTTAAGATAAAGCTTCACTAAAAAAATGGATTTTCGAGGTGTAAGAAAACACTAAAATTAACGTTAAATAATTACTGTTCACAAGTTGTTTCGTTTCAATTCAATGTTTTTCTAAAAATGTACGATAATCGAATGTACCAAAATTCGTCAGTTTTTTTTTTGTTTTTGAATTTGCAGCAATAAAAAAAATAAAAAAAATTCTCTTCAATCAAAACTGTGGATATTTACACTATGTGCGATTTTAGTCAACATTTTCGAAATAAAATTCATATTACCGTATATAAGTCAACTTTCTGTATAGTGCGTCCTCTGAATTTTGGGGGCATGAATTTTAACCCCTCCAGAAAAAATTTACCTGTGCAACCATTCACTGAAAATGAATGATACTTAACCTTCTCAAAAAAATTAACTTTGTATAGTGCGACTCCCACCCCTATTTGTTGCATTAAAAAAACTGATCATAAAAACTCGCCTTATACTCGAGCAGATGCGGTAACCAACAGAAACAGGCAAAACAATCTGGATATGTTTAGGATAAATATTAATATAAGTTTCTACTGGACATAAAGTAGGGGATCAGTTCTAATATAGGTTTGTATTTCAAATCAATTTCCTATTGTTATTAAGTAATAATTTCACCACCACCACCCCTCGAAATACAACACGGTGTCAGATTTTATTATGCAAGTCAATGTTTTCACAATAAAATTAATATTAACCAATTGATGTTGGGAAATCTTTCAGGATAGATTTATGTTAAATATTAGTATGTTTCTATTGGATATAAAGAGGAGGGTCGTTTTTCTATTGTTAATAAGTAATAAACTGATCACCCCCACCGAGAATTACTACATGATGTCAGATTTTATTATGCAAGTCAATGTTTTCCAATAAAATTGATATTAACCAATTGATGTTGGCGAAGCTTTCAGGATATATTTACGTTAAATATTAAGTTTTTATTGGACATAAAATAGTGTGAAACGTGAGATCGAGAAGTCGCTATGACTCGCTCTAGTAGGAGGGTTAGCATCAGCCATGTCGACTGAAGACAAAATTGATTTCCTATGATGCCTAAAAAATAACAATCACGATTCTGGAGCCATTTCATGTCCGAATTCATTTTTCTGCTGTTTCGAATTTAACATCCAGTAGTTTTAATGCCTACTTCCCAAAGAAACCTTCTTTGCTTGAATATTCTTTGCTATACTCACACAGATCTCTTTCCATGACAGATCACGAAGATTAATTTCTGTAGAGACTTGGAATCATTCAAGTAATTCGGTGTTTTTAAAATCTTTTTTCGTAAACTGAGTTATTGTTAGCTTTGAAGAACATAAAAAACATTTCGCTGCATGGATATACTCTTTAATTTAAAGCTTTTTAATTATAACCTGTACCAATAATTATTAATTAATAATTATTAATTAATTATAACCTGTACCATTAAACAAATTATGACCTGTACGATTAAAAATTATGACCTGTACTATTAAAAATTATTATCTTTACCATTAATTATTATTAATTAATAATTATTAATTAATTAATTATAACCTGTACTATTAAAAATTATTACCTGAACCATTAAAAAGTATTACCTGAACCATTAAAAGTATTACCTGTACAATTAAAAATTATGACATGTACCATTAAAAATAATCTGATTCAAGAGCTTACTCTTTCTCTTTATTTCTCTTGATGTACCCTCAAATTTGACAGAACCTTTACAATACAAACCCAAAGTATTGCACTTCCTTTCTGTCTTCCAAATTGGTTTGCCTATTTCTATGAAAGACCCAAACAATATCCCAGCCATCAGACTATCTGACAGTGTAGCAATTCTAGGTGGTATCAGTTTATTACTTAATAACAATAAGAAACCGATCCTCAACTTTATGTGCAGTAAAAACATTAGTATTTAAACTCAATCTGTTCTGAACGTTTGGTTAAATAATTGGTTGAATAATTGGTTATTTTTTACTCTATTTACATGCGGACCATTTTTTTTGTTGAGTTCAATCCCTGGGTCAGGCAGTGGGTGTAGATTAAATAAAGTGTTCAGTTCTATATTCCATATACGTTCTCCGAATCGATATACAACTGAGGAAGTCCAAAACATTGTGATAACAAGAAACAAATATAAGTACAATAGAAAAATCAGACAAAAATTATCAATTAGTTAATATCAATTTTATTGTGAAAACATTGTCTTGCATAATAAAATCTGACATCGCGTCGTAATTGCAGGGGGGGGGCAATTTATTACTTAATAACAATAGAAAAATGATCCAGTAGAGACATTAATATTTAATGTAAATCTATCCTCAAAGTTTTGTCAACATCAATTGGTTGATATCGATTTTATTGTGAAAACATTGACTTATATCATAAAATCTGACATCCGTGTACTAATTCTAAGGGTGATCAAATTATTACTTAATAACAATAGGAAATTGATTTGAAATACAAACCTATATTAATATTTAACGTAAATATATCCTGAAATTTTTCTCAAAATCAATAGGTTACTATACATTTTATTTTGAACACATTAACTTATAATAGTCAAATCTTCAATAATATCGATAAGTGTAAAAAAAAGCTATTTTTTTCCTTAACATGCGGAAATTAGGATTTAAGTCTGGCTGGAGAATTAAACATATTTCATCCAAAATTCAGCGTTTGTTTACAAACATCACCCTCCTGACAAACGTCATATGAATTTTATTCCTCATTTTCATTCTAAAACTTTACAAGTATTTTTTTACTTGTGAAGTTTACGGTCGTAATCTTTCTGTAATTATTTTTTTTTAATAATCTCCACCGATAACAACAAATGAAAGTAAAATCAAAATACACTGACATAAAACTGTCAGATTAAAATGAGAAGGAGTTTATTCATTTTTTTTTTTTTTTAACACGCTAATTGATTATTAACAGGTAATAGTCATTCCCACTTTATCAATTTAAAACAACGATCACGGGATAGATAGATAGATAGATAGATAGATAGATAGATAGATAGATAGATAGATCAATCATGTAGGTTTTGTAGATTTTGCAAGTTTGCAAATGTACCGATTTCGTCATCGAGGAGATTGGTTGTATTATATTCGTTTTCTAAGTAGGTGTTTTAAAATTCAGAATTCTTGAATGTTCCTCAGATACAACACCGGATCGAATGCGCTAAACCCAATCCACTGATATGATACACACACACAGACACACACACACACATATATATATATATATATATATATATATATATATATATATATATATATATATATATATATATATATATATATATATATATATATATATATTTATATAAGCAATTTTATATGTATTATTTATATATTATATATGCGCGGTACTTATTGGAAAGCGCTCAATATCAGTGATAGAGCTAACAAACTCACATAGATCCAACTATATATATATTATAGGTGTGTTTTTGCTCATCATCTATAGTGTTCGTTTATTCGGTGTAATAAACAAGTAATTACATGTCTTAGGTAAACAAATTCGTTCTACATCGAAATGGACACATCAACTGAATGAAGCTCTTACACAGATTTCTTTCTATGTAATTCTTGCTGTTATATCTTATGTGTGAGTCAATGTGTTTGTTTTGAATAAAATCGGTACGCCGGGATTGAACACAGGTTCAGCTTTGATAATGTCTTTGGGGAGAGAGAACTTTGGTCAATGTGATTTATTTGTGCGAATATACATATTTAACACACACACACACACACATATAGATACACACACACACACACACACACACACACACATATATATATATATATATATATATATATATATAGAGAGAGAGAGAGAGAGAGACAGACAGACAGACAGACAGACAGAGATGTTGAGGAAAAGTTCGATCAGTAGGGCTACAAAACAAAAGAGGACACACATTTAACCAGACGACAGTTCGTCATAGTAGTAGGTGTAGTTACAATTAGGAGGGGAGTAGTCCTCGCTGTTGGTACAGTTGAATTGACAGTCTCCACAGGTAACTCCAGTTATGATTGGACACCTTGCTTCAAAATGTGAGGTAGACGAAAGGTGTGCGCTTTTTAAATTAACTTTTTCGTCCTATATTGCTATGTCCTGATCTCAAAACTGATGGCTGCTATAAAGAAAATACGTGTCTACGTTTCATGGGAGTTTAAAACTGTGTCGGCAATCCTTACCCGAATACTATACCCGAAACGCTTAAATCAGGTAAGCATCAGGCATAATAATTATTTTAATGTGTCTGTCCACCTGTATGTGTGTGTGTGAAAGAGAGACAGAGAAAAAAGAGAGGTAGAGATGACATACATATACTGAGGCGAGTAAAACTATTTTTTTAGATATCTAAGTACGTAATTTTTTTTTTATTCAGCAACGTTGAATTTGACTCATATAGACTTCCCCTAAAATCAAGTGACTTAGTATTTCGCTTTAAATTATTTGTTTAAAATAACGTCTTTATTAGTAAGACAACAACAGATATTTAAGTAAACACGTTTTATATGAAAGAAAACAAAACTTTATCTGTAGTCGACGAAGCACAACTTTAGACCTATTTATTATTTGTACATATATATATGTGTGTGTATGTGTCTGTGTTCAAATTACTTTTAGGTCTTTTTGTATATTTACCCAATTATATTATAGCGACAATTCATTATTACTTTTCCTTTTCTCTGTTTCATATTCAAAGAAAACCTATTAAATTTGACTGAGATAGTTTTGTCGAAAAGTCAAATGACAACAGACAGTTAAGTATTTCGTGATAAATATTTACGGACTTTTACGTACGATATTTTTTTATTTTTATTTTCCTATAAATTCAGTAGAATTATCAATAATTAAAGATTAGCTCATATCCTTTGACGTCTCTCTCTTGATGTACACCATTTAGTAAGATACTGCACCAGGCAAAGCGAAAACAGAATTCGTCCACTAGTTGGAGCTTTCTTTTGCCTTGAAACTCGGTATTCAAGGTCCTGTTTGACAATCATTGACATCTGTTAATATATTTATTCATACTGTTAAATTATTAAATTCCAGTGAAGTCGATCAAATATTTATCTGCAAAATGAATTCCTATTTATACAGCGTGGATACAAACATACACAAAGGTCTCTTATTTCGGGCTTACGGCCAGATCATGTTGACTCCCAATACGATGCTTCACTACAATCTTAACCTGTTCAACTCTGATCAACACTTATCTCCCCGCATATCCCCATAAACTGTGCCTCTTACTCCGTGACCCTCTACCTCGAGTGGCTCCCAGGCCATGTACAGAGTGAATATCACTTAAGAACAAAACAAAAAAAAAACACCGGTTCCCGTACGATTACCGAAGTTAAGCTTAAGCAACGTGGAGCCTGGTCAGTACCTAGATGGGTGATCGCTTGGGAATACAAGGTGTTGTAAGCTTGGATGGTGTAATGGATAATGGCTCGGAATTGTAAATCGCGGAGACATGTTCCAATTCACGTCGAGTTTGTTATATTCACTTACGCGTAAATAGCCTTGGGAAACATAGACATGAATCCACCTTAGCCTCTTCCCAGCTATGGGCTAATTAGTAGGACTTGTATCAGTAAAAATCATTACTATCTCAAAAAAAAATTCGTACAATCTAAAAATATATTCTGGCTTTAAAATACTCTGCAAAAGGTTGGTAAGTCATAAAAAACAAATCACACACACACACCTATAATAGAGAAAAGAGGGCATCTCGAGGTGGTGTAATAGTTAGAAAGCTTGTCTCGCTAGAACAATTACGACTGAGTAGTGAGTTCGATCCTCACTGGGTGCCCCCTATTTTCGGCCTTGTGCCACATGTAAGCTACGCTTGGAAAATCACAAAGCAAAAGTAAAGAAACCAAAGAATTGACTGGTGTGGTGTAATGGATAATGGCTCGGAATTGTTAATCGGAGTGCCGAGTTCCAATTCCAGTTGGGTTCGTTATATTCACTTATGTGCAGATATTCTTGGGATAGTTTCCTTCCTAACCTTTTGTTTGGTTTATGTTCACATCATATTGAAACACCAGTTCTCATACAACCACCAAAGTTAAGAAACATCAAGCCTGGTCAGTACCATGGCAGGTGACTGCTTGGGAATACAAGCTGCTGTAAGCTTGGATATGCAAGTGGTGTAATGGATAAGGGCTCAGAATTGTTAATTGGAGAGCCGAGTTCCAATTCCAGTTGGGTTTGTTATATTCACTTACGCGCAAAACCTCTTGGGAAATGTATGAATCTACCGCTTCTCCCCTAGCTATGGGTTAATTAGTAACACTTGTATCACTAAACTATTATTATCTCCAAAACAAATCTCGCAATCTAAAAATATTTTGCAGCTTTAAATAACCTGCAAAGGGCTGATAATCCGTAAATAAACGAATCAATTAAGCAAACACTGATTAGCTACACATGCATGCCTGTTAGATTTATTTACATTCTCTGGAATATAAAAGTTTAGAAACTATCGTGGCCACAAATTGAGGGATCATTTTATATACTAATTGTGACATAAAATTAATCCCCAACTTTATATCCACTTTATAGTTTCTTGTTTGTTTATAAAATTCTGATGAGTTATGAATCCACCTCTTCTCTCTCCAGTTATGGGTTAATTAGTGACACTTGCATCAGTAAATCAATATTATCTCAAAAACTTCTTACCGTCTAAAACTATTTTCTGGCTTTAAATAAAGGTTGATAAACCCTAAAAAAATGAATTAATCAAATCAATCAAATCTTGATTCGAAGATGTACAAAGAAAAGAAAATGAATCGACAAGTTATTCTGCGATTTATAAACACCCGCGTCAACGTTTCATTTCGCTTTTAATCTTTACAATCGTCAAAGCGAACATCAAAGTTATGTTAAACTATATTCGGCTACTATTATTATCTGATATATACGAGAGACGAAAACAAGAAGAATTGTAAATTCTATAAGTATATTTTGTTCAATTCTCGACAGTTTTAGGATCTGCGACTATACTGCGGAAGGTCCTATAACACATGAATATATATTTCTTATTACTAAAAACTATATTTTAATAGGTACAGTTGCGTGAGTTACTATACCTGTTTTATTTGGTTATTTTTTCTTAAACAGTAATATTAATAACAACCGGTTTAGATCGTGAAAATGGTGTTCTTTACTAAAGTTCAAGTCAACGTGCAACTCTTGTTCAGGATTGGAAGCCTATCTCAAATCTTGTCGTTACACAGGGAGCAAAGATTTTTAGTTTCGCTTTGGGTTTGCGGTAGTCTGCTGCTTTAGTTGGTTTAAGGAAGTGTGGCTTTTTACATTTGGAGTGACTTATTTAATTGAATTAAGTGTAAGATTTATTTATGTCATTTACTCCTGACTTGCTAGATTATTTGACATTTTCACTGCAAAAACCAATAAAGTTCACTAAAAATATAATTTAAGAAATTTAAGAAAAATGTTAATTTAACTTTCAAGTAACATACTTGAAAGTTAAATTAACATTTTTCACTTAAAGTTAATTTAATTTTTCAGGGAAATTTGTATTCATAAAAGCTGTGGGAACATTGTTATTATTATAAATAAAAATAAAATATAAAATAATGATGAAAATTATAAATAAAATAAAATAAAATTTAAACCTCGTTTAAAATAAATAAATAAATAAATAAAAAATAAAAATAATAAAATTACTCCCAACATGCAACAGGGACTGTTCCTACCGGAATACGGACATCCCGCCAAGAGACGTGTCATTCAATCTCTTTGCCCAAGGACTGTCGTGATGTGACTTCCATCCGTGATAGGACTTGTGATACTACGGAGTGACTTACTCTCTTTTATAGCATGAACCTTATCAAGATTGTAATAATGTAAAACACACAAATACATAAATAAAATTGTATGAAATTACCATACCATTTTTTTTTCTTATTGTTATTGTGTACATTTGTTTGTACTGTTTTTTTCTCGTGAACACAAGCCCAGTTTTTATAAGTACATGGTGTGTGAATATACCTCCACAAAACAAATACACTATTGGCAATTTCATTTAGTTTTTTGCCGAATCTGTATTTCTGTTGCGAACAAAAGAAAAAACTGAATTTTTACTACGCTTCTTATACCAAAATGTAACATTTTAATTTTACTCGATTTAAAGAAACAATTTATTGATCCTAGTTATCCTAGTCTGTTTTATAACAAATGCTACAAAATTTCTCCCAAGAAAATTGATTTTAATAATGTTTTGTTATGTTTACTTTTTTAACAGACTTTTCTTCCAAAGACATTTTTGTTCAATTCTGTTTTTTCGCTATTCATAACAAATATATCGATGATAAAATATGATTTTTATGAGTAATTTGTTTTTTTTTTCTTTCTAAAAGGTATTTTTTAAGTATGTTGAATTTTAGCTTTATTTTACCATAAAAAAATAAAATAGGAGTAAACGTGATAGTTTATTACGAAAACTATGTTACGTTATAATTAAATTCAATAAGTTTAATCCGATATTTTTAGACATTGCAAACGAGGTGTACAAGACATTAACTTTTACCCTGCTGCTAAAACTAGTATTTTTAACAGGCAATTTTTTCCTACTTATATAATCATAAATATATTTATGACAAAATAAGTCAACATAACAATAGTTATTTTATTTCTAAACAATAAAATAATTTTTTTTAAAGAGTCCCTTTCATGTTTATCTTATTTCAACTCCTCTAATATCTTAATTATTTCATTATTTAATTATTTCATATTCAACACGAAATAAAAAGCTCGTAAAATATTTCAAAACAGAAGAGTGGACCATTCTGACAAATCCAATGAATCAAAATATATTATTCTATCCACCAATTCTATAACAATTAGAATTGAAAAGAATTCACCCAAGCTTTAAATAAAATAGGTCACAGCTACATCAAAAAACAGTAAAAGACATAA